>CM035091.1:83056451-83656451 GCA_020205505.1 Panax japonicus
TACCTACACCAACCAATGTATGTACAGTCTGCCCAGACTGTACAAAAATATTTTGGTATAGACATCCAAATCACGCCAAAAATACTGTATTATGTAAAAATTTCAATTCCATAATTTTTTTTAGTTGTTTCAAAAAAAAAAGAAAAAAAATCCGAATTTTAATATAGTCTGGGATCCCGGACTGGATCCGGACTATATATATATATATATATAATAAAATACAAATGATTTTGAATTTTCCGCTCATTCAATAAATCATCTGGGCCGTCCAAAGTTTGGGATAAATCTCACCATCCATCTATCTAATAAAATACAATCTATCTAATTCTATCTATCTATATCTATATTCTATATATCTAATTATCTATCTAATAAAATACAAAAGATTTTGAATTTTCCGCTCACTCAATAAATCATCTGAGCCGTCCAAAGTTTGAGATAAATCCCACCGTTCATACATCTATCTAATAAAATACAAATGATTTTGAATTTCTCGCTCACTCAATAAATCATCTGGGCCGTCCAAAGTTTGAGATAAATCCCACCGTTCATACATCTATCTAATAAAATACATCTATCTATCTAATAATCTAATAATAATTTAATAAAATACAAATGACTTTAAATTTTTTGCTCACTCAATAAATTATTTTGGTCGTTCAAAGTTTGAGATAAATCATATTGTCCATACAGTGCCGGAGGCACGGGACCCAGCTAGTATATATATATATATATATAGCAAGGATCAAGAACATTCTTCTTAAATAGCATTCCTCCTTAAATAACACTCTTTTATTAAAACTACGTAGTTTTGGAGTGGTTGCGGGTGACATTTTTATAAATAAAAGGAAAACAAGTGGGACCACTATCTTTTAAGTCACTCCAAAATGACGTAGTTTTAATAAAACAGTGTTATTTAAGGAGTAATGCTATTTAAGAGGAATACTCTTGATCCTTGCTCATATATATATATATATATATATATATATATATACAGAATGGATCCTGTCCGGGAGTCCGGACAGTACCCAAAATTCGGACCATTTTTTTTTTGTTTTTTTTTTTGAAACAAAAAAAAAAATTATGGAACTGAAATTTTTCCATAATACACTGTTTTGGGTGTGTTTTTAACACCCACACCAACCAATATATGTACAGTCTGCCCAGAATGTACAGAAATGTTTTGGTATAGGCATCCAAATCACGCCCAAAACAGTGTATTATGGAAAAATTTCAGTTCCATAATTTTATTTTATTTTTTTAGTTGTTTAAAAAAAAAAAGCAAAAAAAAAAAAAAAAAGGTCCGGATTTTGTTAAAATCCGGACTCTCGGACCTGATCCGGTCCCTATATATATATATATAGCAATACTATTTTCACAGTATTTTTGATATTTTTATATAGTTTTTTTCATGTAAGGTGAGACCCACTGTATGTTCATGTTAGAGAAGATTATATGAAAATATAAAAAATACATGTGAAAATATTAATTTTTAATATATATATATATATATATATATATATATATAAACAAGATCAGGTCCGGACTCCCGGACGGGAGTAAAATCCGGACCTGATTTTTTTTCTTTTTTTTTTTTTTTGGTAGAACAACTAAAAAAAAAAAAAAAATTTATGGAACTGAAATTTTTCAATAATACAGTGTTTTGGGTGTGTTTTTAATACCTACACCAACCAATGTATGTACAGTCTGCCCAGACTGTACAGACATGTTTCGTTATAGGCATCCAAATCACACCCAAAACACTGTATAATGTAAAAATTCTAATTCCATAATTTTTTTTTTTTTTAGTTGTTTCAAAAAAAAAGCAAAAAAAAAAAAAGTCCGGATTTTAATAAAATCCGGGAGTCCGGACCTGATCCGGACTCTATATATATAATAGTATCATATTTCTCAAATTGATATTGTATCCAAAATGAGCATAGCAATTGTGCCATTTTTTCTTAATCATAAATTGGAGTATATTGAATCAAGACAAAATTTGTGCATTAAAATCCCCACGGTAACAAAGCTAGCGTATGGGACATTTGCTTCAACTTCTTTCTTTTAATTAGATTTTTTAACACCATACTAAAATTATAACACATATGTTTTTGATACATCTGAATATATATATATATATATATATATATATATATATATATATATAAAATTAACATTTAAAAACATTTATATATGGGTAATTATTGATGAGAGTCTCATTTATAACATATCTCAATAATTTAATAAAAACATATTTTTCAATTTTATTGTAACATACTCTCTTTGTTTCAAGTTATAGAATTAATACTAACCTATTTATAATTTCATGTATCTTTAAATTCAAAATTAATATGAATTAATTTAATTTTATATAATATAAGTACAAAAAATTATAAACTATATAAATAGTGCTATTAATTACTACAAGATTTGTTGATTCTTCCACTATAATTATTATTAAATTTGAAAATATTTTAAATTACCTTTTAAAAATATTATAAGATACTTATGTACAAGATGAATGATAATTATATATTGAAAAGGGGGGAAATATTACCATATATTCAATTGAATATCCAAATTTCAAAAATTACTATATTATTGGATGATGATTCATTAAAGCTTGAGAGGTGGGATATTTAAATACCTAATTAACAACTGGGTCCCTCAATACTCGATCCAAATAATAAAAGTTGAACCATTAAATAAAGATCCAATAATACAATAACTGTTACTATCAAAGAATACTTTTTGAAAAAATAAAAGTTATATATCTATTAGTAAATTACTGAACTTTATTTTATTTAGTAGTTATACATATATTCACATATATGTAACGTACTTACGTCCTCGTGCTGCAAACGTATCTCCCTAATCATGCGATCCCATGTCACGTGGCTAGTGCTGTATCAAAAATTCTACGTGTACATGAAAATTGAATATAAGTGTATTTGAATTTCACTTATTTGTATTTATATTTTTACGTCTATCTAAAAGAGCTCGTGCTGTATTTATACCTGTTTTTTTCCCTTTCGTTTTCGGGTCGGGTTAAAGTTGAAAGAAAACCTTTATTTGTACTAGTCGTTGTCGTTGCACAAGTGTTATGTGTCGTTGCACGAGTGTTATGTGTGTAAATTATATTACATAATATATAGCGCGAAACACTTTTTTTTACGTTGGTTGAAGACCGCGCCAATCACAAAGTCGCTAGCATCACAAATCAGTTTGAACGGGAGATTCTAATCATGAGCAACTATCACTTGAGCAATAATGAGATTCTTTTTTAGCACTTCGAAGTCCTCGAGGCATGCCTTGTCGAATTTGAAGGGCGCGTCTTTCTTTAGAAGGTTGCACAGAGACTTGGTTATTTTTAAGAAATTCTTAATAAACCTCTTATAGAAACTTGCATGGCTAAGAAAACTTCGAATTCCCTTCACAAATGATAGCGGTGAAAGATTTTCAATAGTCTCGATATTTGCTTTATCCACCTCTATCCCTTTAGAAGAGACTTTGTGCCCCACGATAATGCATTCTTACGCCATAAAACGACATTTTTCCCAATTCAACACTAAGTTTGTTTCCACGTATATTTTAAGCACAATCAGGGATGAGCATTCAGTTATTAACCGAACCGAACAAGAAATTCGGTTATAACCGAAACCCGAAAACATCCTATTTTAGCTATCCGAACAAGTAACCGAAATTTGTAATAACCGAATAACCGAATTAATTATTCGGTTATTCGGTTAATAACCGAATTTAATCTTCATCCGGACACTAACAACATATAAAGTAACAACACCCACAAATAGTGCAACAGTGTAACACCATTAATGCTTTTGGGCCAAGGGGGTGCTGTTGGGAGTACGCTAATTCTTTCCCAACTAGAAAATTCAATCAATAGAACCCTCTCCCAAAGTCAACTGAGATGAAGTTAGAACGTTGGTGATCGAAAATTATTGCTCTGCTCACAATAAGGTTGACATGCCTTTAGTTTCTATCTCAGAAAATATGCCATCGGATCAACCAAATCTGAGAGAAGATCTGAGATCTGAGACCACCACCTCCTAATCGAGATCTGAGAGTTCGAACGACGAGATGAGATCTGAGAGAAATCGAGATTTGAGATTTGAAAGAAATTGAGATTTGAGAAATGAATGTCTGAGACTGAGAGATTTGAGAAAGGAAGGTCTGAGACTGAGAAATTGAGATTTAAGAAAGGAAGGTCTGAGATCTGAGATTTTTTGCTTTGTTGATTGTTCAGAGACTGAGAGTAGGAAGGTCTGAAAGTTAGAGTTTGAACTAGCGTGCTTCGGTTATATAAATATTTCACCTTTACAAAGTGTTGTTCGATTATTCGGTTAAATCGAATAACCCAAAAGTAATACCCGTACAAACTAACTGAAAATCGTACAAAAATTCAGATATAATCGAAATAGTAAAAATAACCGAATTGTCAGAATATTTCGGTTAAATTATTTCGATTGTGTTTGGTTTTTCGGTTATACCCATTTTTTGCTCAGTCCTAATGTAAGACCCCAAATTATTAATAAATGAAATTTAATTTCCTCTATTTATCATTTTGAAATAGTAAGGGTTGATGTGGTTAGTTATTGGTAAAATGCGCAAATATTTTAAAATAAGCAGGTGGTTATAAAATATTCATTGTTGTCAGAGAATATTCGTTTGGTCATGGAATATTCTTGCTGTCGGGGAATATTCGTACGACGGTGCAGTCTTTTGTGGGCCTCATAACGGAAAGCGATTGGATGGAAAAAATGACAAGTATAAGTTGTTTATAAATAACGGCGTAGTTGTTACCGTTAATACTGTTGAAATACCCGGTGGTTAAAACACATTAATACGCATTGTTGCACAGTAGCACACGGTATTGCACCAATTATTGATTCTTACGTAAGAAGGCACTACTTAATAATTGTTACAGTAGTTACTGTTCAGTATTTTATTTTATTGATTCAATAATTGTTGCGTTGATATTTTATATTACTGTTGTTTCAATAATTTCCTACACAATATTTTCCATTATCGAAATAATAATTCATATTATTTGAATAATATTATTAAAAAACATTATTGGCAATGTCTAGAAAGTTCTGTCTAAGGAGATGTTTGGTCATCTAATTGCACGCCAGTAAGGAGAAATCCTTATTGGAAAGCCCCCACTTTTCTGAGAACTGTCTGGTTGTCAGTATTGTGATTCTTTAATATTATTTGTGAATAATTAATTATTGATTTATATGATGAGGAAAATATTCATTTTATGTGGATATAGATGGAGAAAATTTTTAAAGTGACAATTGTTGAAAATCTATATTTTATCTTTTATGATAAAATAATATTTTATTATATTATTATAATATAATAATGATGATATTTTTACAATGAATGTGGAATATATGAGTATATGAGGAGGATGAGTATTTTTGTTGTAAAAGTTGTTTAAAACATGTTAAACATGTCTGTGGGCCCATTTCTTGACTGAAATTTGATTATAGCCTGTAAAATCGTCCGTTTATGGATTTCGGTCAATTTCTGTTTGGAATTTAGAAAAAATTTCTTCTGTAAAGTTGTAGAGAATTAAATTTTCTATAAAAAGACGCAAGATTCGAATTTTCTGATAAAAGAACTATTTATTATGAATTATTGAAGTTCCGAAGTTCCGAAATAATTGATTTTTGGAAGTTTTAATTGTTTTAATTAACAAAAACATTTTTTTATCTTTGGAACATGTGTGGCTGATTTGTTGACCAAAAAAGAGGGTGCGTAGGAATTTAATATATATATATATATATATATATATATATATAAATTAATATTATATTAAATTTTCTGCTTGGGTGTTCTAAGCATTTTCCTATAAATATGGTGCTTAGGTTAGAATTGAAAATCACACTAGAAACTAAAGATTTCTCTCTCTTTCTCTCTCGATATATTGAGCATATGTTTGTGAGTATTTTAGTACCTTGAGTATTGCTATACGGTGCAATTTCTTTCAGCACTATATCCAGTCAGAAGTACTATCCTTTTGAGGTAAGGAATATTTTTTTTAAAATGATATTATTTCTTCAATATCATTATGCCGAAATATTAGTTGGAACTTTTTATCAAATTTAAAACCATTTAATGTCGGGATTACTATTCATGAGTTACTATTCATGAGTTACTATTCACGAGTACTATTCATGAAGCATGATGATTTTTTTTGTGAAATTTCTATCTTTTAGTGTCAGAGTTACTATTCACGTATACGACACTATTAACGTATACGGCACTATTCACGAATACGGCACTATTCACAGAAAAAATTAAATTTTCGTTTTTCGACCAAAATATCTATTATGGATACTAGCTTTGATTGTATCGATGTTTTGATCATTCTTGAATTTTACTCCACTATGATTATTTATGAGGTATTTTTGGACATGGAATAGCTGAAATACGAATACTTAATATTTATTCTTTTGTTTCACTGGATTCATTTTTTTAAAAATATTTTTTATCATCCTCAGTCCTAAATGATGATATTACTGAATATCTTTGGCCTGTACTGTAAAGATGAATGATTTCTGATGAATATCTTTGGCCCGTAGTGTGACGCCCCCAAAATTAGGTATACATCACCCATCTTGGGTCGCCAGATATATGGTACAGAATTCAAATACAACTTACTAATACAACTGTCGTGTACAATACGACAAAACATAACTGTGAGTTTGAATACAATTATTGTCTACTAGAGATTATACAAACTCAAAAAAAAGTCCTCATTACAATTATTAATACACTATTTCTCAGAATAGTGAGGACTACTAATGCTATCCTCTGGACCGTCACTCCGCTCCCCGACTAGTCCCTGCTATGTTCTCATTTGCTGAAGAGAACAGTGAAAGAAAGGGTGAGCTCAACTGGCCCAGTAAGAAATATTATGACTAAGATAATGCAGAATAAATTATCATTAGCCTCCAACAATGTTAAACTGATAAAATATAATAGACATCAAGTTTAACTGCAGCGGAACAAGCAATCCATTAAAAGAGTCAAGTAGATAATAGAATCTACTATCTTTTATGATTTAAAAAGTTTTTCATCACTTTTATCGCTGAGACTCAGCTCAATAAATAATCCACATCATTAAATCATCCCTGCACTACAGGCCAATGATATTCTTTAGTATCACGATCACGAATTATCCATGCACTACGGGCCAAAGATAATTGTGTTTTCATCAACGGTCCTGATCATGCCATAAAACAATTCATCTTTGCTCCCTTGGCCGAAGAGAATCCATAGCCATAATCATACCAAAAACTGTCCATCAATGCACTACGGGCCAATGAGGACTTTTAATTTTCACATCATTTATAACATTACGGTCATGATTATACCGAATAATCCCTGATCATAATCATACCAAGTCCATCTATGCACTACAGGCCACAGATGACTTTCAACATAACATAAACATGAGGATGATGACAATGAAATAAGAATTCAATAAAAACAAGTTCAAGAATTAATTTGTCCATGAACCAATAACGTCCAAATTGTCCGCATGATACTGCTTTGTAGAGTAAAATTCAAGAATGATCAGAAGAATATTTCCATGAAAAGATACAGGATGAAGCGCAAATATCAAGGATATTCTACTAATTTCATGGAGTATAGAAGTCAAAACTTTAACCAACTGAGTATAATAAAGAATGGAATAACAACAGAAATCACCATGCATACGGTACTTCGCATAGGCAGGTTATTCCAACAGAATAATAATAACGAAACCAGGTCAGGCAAAATTTGCACCGACAGGATGTTCCAACAAAATAATAAAGACGGAACCAGGTCCTGTGTAAACACACAGACAGGATGTTCCAACGGAATAGTAATAAAGACGGAACCAGGTCCGGTGTAAAACACACAGACAGGATGTTCCAACGGAATAATAATAAAGACGGAACCAGGTCCGGTGTAAAACACACAGACAGGATGTTCCAACAGAATAATAGAAGAATGTCACCAAGTATAGGGTAGACCGCGTATACAGATTATTCCAACAGAATAATAAGAAATAGAATAACAACAGTTCTCTTCATGAATAAGAAAGAATAACACCCCTTACCGTAACAGAAACTGGATATAGGAGAAGAAAAGTTAAGTAGCAAAAGCTTTTCTTCTATCTCTCTATAGTTTCTCTCTCTAGAGTTTAGTGAATTCGTAAGAAAATAATGAAGGAATGAGCTTCTATTTATAGGAAAATGGAATGCATAGTAACTAATCCATGAACGGTCCAGATTGATTTACTTTAATCTTACGGTTCATATTTAAAGAAAAATCTTTTAAATAAAATATAATATATTCTATTTATATAAAAAGATTTTTACTATGCAAAGACTATGCAAAACACTATGCAAAACTATGCAAAATACTATGTAACACTATACAAAACACTATGCAACACTATGCATAATAAAATATAATATATTCTATTTATAGAATAAATTTAATAAAGTATTCTATTTTATATAAAAAGATATTTCTGTTTTATTACGTTAATAATACGAATAAAACAAAACGTCATCATCGCTATAATAATTCATATTATTAATCGACAATAATTAAATCAAACTGAGCGACTTCTCACATAAATATCAATAATCAATACCGTGTGCTACTATGCAACAACGCGTATTACTGTACTTTTACTACCCAGTAGTTCAACAGTATCAACGATAAAATTTCCGCAATTATTTTCAATAAAATATTTTTGTCGTTTTCTCAATCTGACAATAATTCCGTTTTGGGGTCCACCAATAATTGTACCGTCGTACGAATATTTTTCGACACAAAGAATATTCCCTGACCAATCGAATATAATATAACAACTTGCATACTTTACAAAATTTATAAATACTACCCACCACTAGAATATTATCTCAAATTCACACCATAATATTAAAAAATATTTCGAGAAAATTAATTCTTTATTCATAAAATCTGGGGTTTCACAATCTCCCCTCCTTATGGAATTTCGCCCTCGAAATTTACGTACGTACCTGGTATGCCGAACAGGTGAGGATACCTTGACTTCACTTCAAATTCTAACTCTTGAGATATAACCTTTGAGTGTTGAATACGATTCTTCTTATCCAAGATTGTAGCACATATCTCTTCAAACGTTAAATCATCCGCTATCTCGTCCGGCTCTAAATTAATAATGTGGTTCGGGTCGTCCACATATTTACGTAACATTGATAGGAAAAAAATGTTATGAACACACAATATATTTGGCGGTAAAACGAGTCTATAAGCCACAGTTCCTACTCAATCGAGGATTTCAAATGAGCCAATTAAATCGAGGGTTGAGATTTCCTCTCTTCAGCAACTCTTGCTTTTAAAATAACACCCTCTTGAACCTTCTTCCTCACATTCATTAAATTCGGGTATGTAGCTTGAGCGTCTTTAACTTTATCGATTAAAGTCAATATTACTCGTATATTCGTTATCTTCACGTGGGTCCCTAGAGTCTTTAACTCTATCTTCATCATTTTCAAGTTATACGAAATGAGTCTTTGTGTAAACAACATCACACTTGTAAACGCATACGATCTTCTACTCAACACGTTAGCTACCACGTTCGCTCTTCCACGATGATATTGAATAGTACGATCGTAATCTTCAACAGCTCGAGTCAACGTCTTTGGTGCATGTTACTTTCGTTTTAGTTGAAAAAATATTTTGAGGGTTTAAGAAATGGGTTTTGTACTGGTGTCAATACCAAATTTGATTTCACGCTCTGGGGTAGGCTAAGAAGTCTTCAGGAATACGTCAAGAGATTTATTAATGATAAAAATATCATTCAAAACTGTTACTCAAATCCAAGACTTGGATAGTACGTCACATTGATACCAACTGTGACTTCTATCCCTTAACCTAGATAGCACCTCACAATGATACCTATCAACTTGTTATCGTCATTCACGACGTCGCCTACAAAAAGTCTGGCTTCAGTGCATTCCACACAAGGAAGTCATCAAAAAAAGGATCGGGGCTCTTTACTTATGGCTTGATATGACAATGATTGAATTTAGTGGTTTGGTTGCTTGAATTCGCATAATAGGTTGGTTAGGAATATGAAAGCTAACAACCTTACGAAAAACATGATAAGTAGTTAACCAATCGTTTCCTAAAATCGCATCAAAGGCAAGTATTTTCAAAGAGACAAGATCAACACGTAACGTGAAAGTGTCGATTTGAATCAAATAAGATTTATAAACAGTGGAGGTAACTAAGGTTTCTCCCAATGGAGTTTCAATAGATAAATCAACGTTTAACTTCTCCGGAGTTAAGTACAAACATTGAACACAACTAGGTGAAATAAAAGAGTGAGTAGAACCGGTATCTAACACGGTATAGACTTCGTAAGAGCTTATGATTAACTTACCCGTGATAATTTTATTCAGGTTCCTCGTCACGAGAAAAAAAAAATGCTCTCTCTTAAACTACCGGCTTTGGCTTGTCTGGGACATCCTTTGGCATCATTATCCCAGCTGGAATTGACTTCATCATACAACAAAATCGAGCTAGGTGACCTTCTCTTCTACAATTAAAACATGCTTTGGACTGCTGCGTACAGTTTGGACGGATGTGTCCCTCCTGTCCGCATTTGAAACATACGACCGGTGGTCGTTCTTCTTCCTTTAAAACGGGTGCTGGTACTGACGTCTTTACATCATTGTTGAACCTTCTCTTCTTTAAATGTCCATTCTTATTATTTTGGCCATGATTATTACCGAAGTGGTTACCATTTCTGACATGTTGATTCCCTCCATGCTTATTATCACCGCTTTGATGACTGTTATCACCGGTATTATCATTTTGCCGGCTGCTCTCTTTTGGTTTGGTTGACTCGTTATCGCGCTCCACCAACTGAGCCCTATTTACAACATCTGAATACAAACACAGTTTATGAGAAATAAGATGTTGACGTATCTCCGGCTTCAAACCTCTTAAAAATAATCGCGCCATTCTCTCTTCATTATCCACCAAGTGGGACGCAAACCGGGATAACTCCGCAAATTTTGCCTCGTATTACGACACGATCATATTATTTTGCTCCAATTTGTTAAACTCCACCTCCTTCATGTGACGAATACTTTTGGGAAAGTATTTGTCGTTGAACAGCTCTTGGAACTTCTCCCAAGACATCTTCAGTACGGCAGGTTGAGTACGTTTTACCGATTCCAACCAGTAATCTGCCTCTTCACGCAACATAAAGGTGGCAAAGGGAACCTTTTGCTCCTCGGAGCATCCCAATACATCAAATATCTTGGTGATCTGCTTTAACCACGTCTCCGCCTTAAGTGGTTCTGGCTTTTCCAAAAACTCTGGTGGTCCCAGCTCCTTGAATTGCTTAGTGGTGACCAATCATGGTTGCCATTGTTTCCTCCTGCATTATGAACAGGAGCCGCCTTCTCCCGTTGTTGCATGAATTGCATAAATCCTCTGACCATCCCATCATTCACCATTTCATCGGTGTTATTATTTTCATGAGGAGTATTGTCCTCTAGTTGCACATTATCTTGATTATTGATCTGTGGAGACTCAACGGTCTCCTGTGCTCCATTGATAATCTCAACATTCTCGGATGCCATTTTTAAACACTGCCACAAAACAAAGATTAATTGACATGTAACATAATATCTCTAAACTTTGACCAACTAATTTAAATACAAAATAAATTTAAGTAAGTCATACTAGCGAAGGAATTCCCCGTCTCTCCCCTCCTAGTTCTAGTCTCACATCTTAGCCAGGGATCATATCCCTCAGCTCTGATACCAACTGTGCGCCCCCAAAATTAGGTATACATCACCCATCTTGGGTCGCCAGATATATGGTACAGAATTCAAATACAACTTACTAATACAACTGTCGTGTACAATACGACAAAACATAACTGTGAGTTTGAATACAATTATTGTCTACTAGAGATTATACAAACTCAAAAAAAAGTCCTCATTATAATTATTAATACACTATTTCTCAGAATAGTGAGGACTACTAATGCTATCCTCTGGACCGTCACTCCGCTCCCCGACTAGTCCCTGCTATGTTCTCATTTGCTGAAGAGAACAGTGAAAGAAAGGGTGAGCTCAACTGGCCCAGTAAGAAATATTATGACTAAGATAATGCAGAATAAATTATCATTAGCCTCCAACAATGTTAAACTGATAAAATATAATAGACATCAAGTTTAACTGCAGCGGAACAAGCAATCCATTAAAAGAGTCAAGTAGATAATAGAATCTACTATCTTTTATAATTTAAAAAGTTTTTCATCACTTTTATCGCTGAGACTCAGCTCAATAAATAATCCACATCATTAAATCATCCCTGCACTACAGGCCAATGATATTCTTTAGTATCACGATCACGAATTATCCATGCACTACGGGCCAAAGATAATTGTGTTTTCATCAACGGTCCTGATCATGCCATAAAACAATTCATCTTTGCTCCCTTGGCCGAAGAGAATCCATAGCCATAATCATACAAAAAACTGTCCATCAATGCACTACGGGCCAATGAGGACTTTTAATTTTCACATCATTTATAACATTACGGTCATGATTATACCGAATAATCCCTGATCATAATCATACCAAGTCCATCTATGCACTACAGGCCACAGATGACTTTCAACATAACATAAACATGAGGATGATGACAATGAAATAAGAATTCAATAAAACAAGTTCAAGAATTAATTTGTCCATGAACCAATAACGTCCAAATTGTCCACATGATACTGCTTTGTAGAGTAAAATTCAAGAATGATCAGAAGAATATTTCCATGAAAAGATACAGGATGAAGCGCAAATATCAAGGATATTCTACTAATTTCATGGAGTATAGAAGTCAAAACTTTAACCAACTGAGTATAATAAAGAATGGAATAACAACAGAAATCACCATGCATTCGGTACTTCGCATAGACAGGTTATTTCAACAGAATAATAATAACGGAACCAGGTCAGGCAAAATTTGCACCGACAGGATGTTCCAACAAAATAATAAAGACGGAACCAGGTCCGGTGTAAACACACAGACAAGATGTTCCAACGGAATAGTAATAAAGACGGAACCAGGTCCGGTGTAAAACACACAGACAGGATGTTCCAACGGAATAATAATAAAGACGGAACCAGGTCCGGTGTAAAACACACAGACAGGATGTTCCAACAGAATAATAGAAGAATGTCACCAATGTGACGCCCCCAAAATATGTCCATTCCATCCAACCCATTCTGAGTCGCCAAATACATGGTACAGAAAATAACTACAACTTTATTACAACAATTGTCGTACAAAATACAACAACACATATGCTGTGAGTTTGTATACAAATATATATCAACTGTGACTCATGTCCCAACCGTGAACAGCACCTCATAATGACACCTTACATAAAGGTATAGTCGAAAACTATTTTAGAAATTAGAATCTTTGGGAAGTGCTCAAGGAAACCTTCGTACATGGGAGGCCATGCTTCTAGGTTATGATATATATCATATGGCCACAGAATTATCCTTGGTTGACCCAATAGACCCCAAAGAAAAAAAAGAAAATTACTATCATATTCTTCCCAATGGCAAGTCTTCTCCTGACATATCATTATCTCAACTGTCTCTAATTGAGAGTTATATTCCAAATAGACTCCAAGATCATATAGATAGTGCTGGTAGATATACTCAGCAAGTGGATGAGCACATCCATGTCTTATGATGACACGAGATGGTATGTCATTAGACATCTTGTATGAGAGTGGCAAAACACCCTTCCAAGTTAAATTCACCTCACCCTCAACATCTATAGACCACCGTTCTATTCCCTTGTTATTCCCCCGCTCGACCCAGCTACACTCGTATTACCTGAAAGGAATTGTGAAGCAAAAAGGTGAGCACAACTAGCTTAGTAAAGAATGTCATGACTAAAGATAAATAAATTATCAATAGCCTTCAACAGTAATAAATCAGAGATTTAGAACATATGGTATATTTAAAAAAAAATTCAACCATATTTGCAGCGGAACGAGCAATCCATTAGAAGAGTCAAATAGACTATAAAGTCTATTATCTTCTCCATGTTAAAAGTCCATCAACAATGTTTTATCCCTATAACATCAATCAACAATTCCTGTCCACAATCACATATATAACTCATAATCGTAATTGTTGTTCTAAATTCCTTTTCTCATCCAGGACAAAGATAATTTTTATCACCTGAAACATCAAAGATCATGGTTATACTAAATCACAGTTCATGTTCATAAACATACTAATAAATTCATCTTTGCACTACGGCCAAAGATATACATCAAGAAGTCATCTTTGCACTACAGGCCAAAAATATTCATCAACAGGTCATCTTTGCACTACAGGCCAAAGATATTCATCAACAAGTCATCTTTGCACTACAGGCCAAAAATATTCATCAACAGGTCATCTTTGCACTACAGGCCAAAGATATTCATCAACAAGTCATCTTTGCACTACAGGCCAAAGATATTCATCAACAAGTCATCTTTGCACTACAGGCCAAAGATATTCATCAGTTGGTCATGTTCATCTAAACACCTGTTCATCTTTGCACTACGGGCCAAAGATATTCATCAGAAATCATTCATCTTTGCACTACAGGCCAAAGATATTCAATTATATCATCATTTAGGACTGAGGATGATGAAAAAATATTTTTAAAGAAACGAATCCAGTGAAACAAAATGACAAGGATTAAGGATTCGTACTTTATTTTATCCATGTCCAAAAATACCTCAAAAATAATCATAGTGGTGTAAAATTCAAGAATGATCAAAATATGGATACAATCAAAGCTAGTATCCACAATAGATATTTTAAACGAAAAGGGAAAATTTTCATTTTTCGATGAATAGTGTCGTATTCGTGAATAGTGTCGTATACGTGAATAATGTCGTATACATGAATAATAACTCCGACACCAAAAGATAGTAATTTCACAAAAAAAAACATCTTCACGCTTCGTGAATAATACTCGTGAATAGTAACTCGTGAATAATAACTCGTGAATAGTAACTCATGAATAGTAACCCCGACATGAAAAAGTTCCAAATTTGATAAAAAGTTCCAACCAATATTTCGGCATAATGATATTGAAGAAGTAATATCATTTTAGAAGAAAATAACCTCCCTTACTATCCCTTACCTCAAAAGACAGTACCTCTGACTGGAATAACACTGAACGAACTTGCATCGTATAGCAATACTCAAAGTATACTCAAGATACTCACAAGAATACGCTCGATAATATAGAGAGAGAAAACTTCAGTTTCTGGTGTGATTTTCAATTCTAACCTAAGCACCTATTTATAGGAAATTGCTTAGAACACCAAAGCAGAAAATTTAATATAATATTAATATATATATATATATATATATATATATATATATATATATATATATATATATATATATATATATAATCATCTACGCCAACCCTTGAATCAGATTTTCAGCCATTGAACACATGCTCCCTTCTAGAAAAACGTTTTTATTATTTAAAATAATTAAAACTTCCAAAAATCAATTATTTCTGAGCTTCGGAACTTCAATAATTCATAATAAATAGCCCTTTTTGCCAGAAAATTCGAATCTCACGAGTTTTTATAGGAAATACAATTCTCTACAACTTTGAAGAAGAAAGTTTTTCCAAATTCCAAACAAAAATTGGCCGAAATCCACAAACGAGCGATTTTACAGGCTATAATCAAATTTCAGTCAATAATTGTGTCCACCAACACACAAAATATGTGTTAAACATTTAATGCCACAAAAATACTCTTCCTCCTCATATACTCATATATCTCACATTCATTATAAAAATATCATCATTAATATATTATTAAAATAATATATTTAAATGAATTATTTTATCAGAAAAAGATAAAATATTAATTTTCAACAATTGTCACATTAAAAATTTTCTCCATCTATATCCACATAAATTCAATATTTTTCTCATCATATAAATCAATAATTAATTATTCACAAATAATATTACAGAATCACAGTACTGGCAACCAGGCCGTTCCCAGGAAAGAGGGGGCTTTCCAATAAGAATTTCTCCTTACTGTCGCGCAATTAGGTGACCAAACCTCTCCTTAGACAGAACTTTCTAGACATTGTCAATAATGTTATCTAATAATATTATTCAGATAATATGAATTATTGCTTCGATAATGAAAAATACTCTGTAATGACAACAACAGCAATATAAAATATCAAAGCAGCAATTATTGAATCAATAAAATAAAATACTGAATAGTAATTACAGTAACCATTATTGAGTAGTGCCTGCTTACGTAAGAATCAATAATTGGTGCAATACCGTGTCCGACTGTGCAACAACGCGTATTACTTTACTTTACCCATCGGGTATCCAACAGTGTTAACAGTAACGATTACGTCGTTATTTTTAAAAAACTTTAATTTGTCGTTTTCTTCATCCGACAGTTATTTTGTTACGGGGCCCACAAAAGGTTGCGCCGTCGTACGAATATTCCCCGACAGAAAGAATATTCCACGACCAAACGAATATTTCCCGACAACAATGAGTATTTTATAACCACTTGCTTATTTTTGAAAAAAAATTCATATATCACCCTTAACTTTAACCTTATATCAATTTAACCATTTACTGAATTGTAATTATAAGAAAAATTGAATACTTTTATTTCATAAAATTCGGGGTCTTACAATCTCCCCTCCTTATGAAATTTCGTCCCCGAAATTTACGTACCTGGTATTTCGAAAAGTTGAGAATACCTTGCTTTCATTTCAGATTCTATCTCCCGAGTCATTATGATTTCTCCATTACTCATCTCCCGTGATAACTTCATTTGTATTCCTCATTTGTTGGGAAGTCATGACAACCGCTATCCCTCGAACTACTCGGCTTTGACTTGTCTGGGGCAGCATTTGACGTCATCACTACCGTTGGAATATACTTTTCTATAGATCATATTCCTCCCTCAACTGCCTCTTCGTACTCCTGATTCATGATCTGAATCATCAATCTTCGATCTATATCAAATTCAGGTTAATCGTTCTGTACAGGATAATTCAAAACTCGATGTTGAGTTCTCCCAATTGCTTTCCAAAAAGAGAAATTCATATCATCTATTTTAGCCTTCTTAGATCGGACATCTCTTTCCACAATATCCACGTGTCGTGTGGCTTTTACCCATGCATCACTCATTCTTACTCGTTCAGTTTTTTCTTCTTTCAGCTCAGATTCCATCTTTATCATCTTACACTCTGCCAAAGAATACTTCTGTTCAAGCATCACATATCGGGTAACACAAGCTTGAATTGTTGCATCCTTTTTCTCCACGAATGCCTGCAATTCTTCAGCCTGCTCTTCTAACTCATGAATACGATTTTGCAATTCTACATTTTGATCATAAAATACCTCTAATAAACTCTCCTCAGGTACCTCGTCTTCCTCTTCTTCCTCACTCTCAGCTGTTACCTCTGCGACTATCTCGGGTGCAACTATCAATTCTTCACTCACCACATGGATATCTCTAATTCCTTCTTCGTCTGTCATCACATTAGTGATTAGAGGTATCCCAACAGTCTCATTCACTCCATTGTTAGCATTCTCAGCTGCCATTCTCAAATACTGCCATAAAACAAGGGTTAATTAAGCAAATTAACATATCACATAATATCCGTATATTATGACCGACCAACAATTAAGCTTAGGTAGGACACACTAGCGAAGGATTTACTCATCTCTCCCCTCCTAGTTTCGATCCCGATCTCCGCCAGAGATCATATCCCTAAGCTTTGATACCAACTGTGACGCCCCCAAAATAGGTCCATTCCATCCAACCCATTCTGAGTCGCCAAATACATGGTACAGAAAACAACTACAACTTTATTACAACAATTGTCGTGCAAAATACAACAACACATATGCTGTGAGTTTGTATACAAATATATATCAACTTTGACTCATGTCCCAACCGTGAACAGCACCTCATAATGACACCTTACATAAAGGTATAGTCGAAAACTATTTTAGAAATTAGAATCTTTGGGAAGTGCTCAAGGAAACCTTCGTACATGGGAGGCCATGCTTTTTGGTTATGATAGATATTATATGGCCACAGAATTATCCTTGGTTGACCCAATAGACCCCAAAGAAAAACAAGAAAATTACTATCATATTCTTCCCAATGGCAAGTCTTCTCCTGACATATCATTATCTCAACTGTCTCTAATTGAGAGTTATATTCCAAATAGACTCCAAGATCATATAGATAGTGCTAGTAGATATACTCAGCAAGTGGATGAGCACATCCATGTCTTATGATGACACGAGGTGGTATGTCATTAGACATCTTGTATGACAGTGGCAAAACACCCTTCCAAGTTAAATTCACCTCACCCTCAACATCTATAGACCACCGTTCTATTCCCTTGTTATTCCCTCGCTCGACCCAGCTACACTCGTATTACCTGAAAGGAATTGTGAAGCAAAAAGGTGAGCACAACTAGCTCAGTAAAGAATGTCATGACTAAAGATAAATAAATTATCAATAGCCTTCAATAGTAATAAATCAGAGATTTAGAACATATGGTATATTTAAAAAAAATTTCAACCATATTTGCAGCGGAACGAGCAATCCATTAGAAGAGTCAAATAGACTATAAAGTCTATTATCTTCTCCATGTTAAAAGTCCATCAACAATGTTTTATCCCTATAACATCAATCAACAATTCCTGTCCACAATCACATATATAACTCATAATCGTAATTGTTGTTCTAAATTCCTTTTCTCATCCAGTACAAAGATAATTTTTATCACCTGAAACATCAAAGATCATGGTTATACTAAATCACAGTTCATGTTCATAAACATACTAATAAATTCATCTTTGCACTACGGCCAAAGATATACATCAATAAGTCATCTTTGCACTACAGGCCAAAAATATTCATCAACAGGTCATCTTTGCACTACAGGCCAAAGATATTCATCAACAAGTCATCTTTGCACTACAGGCCAAAGATATTCATCAACAAGTCATCTTTGCACTACAGGCCAAAGATATTCATCAGTTGGTAATGTTCATCTAAACACATGTTCATCTTTGCACTACGGGCCAAAGATATTCATCAGAAATCATTCATCTTTGCACTACAGGCCAAAGATATTCAATTATATCATCATTTAGGACTGAGGATGATGAAAAAATATTTTTAAAGAAACGAATCCAGTGAAACAAAATGACAAGGATTGAGGATTAAGGATTCGTACTTTATTTTATCCATGTCCAAAAATACCTCAAAAATAATCATAGTGGTGTAAAATTCAAGAATGATCAAAATATGGATACAATCAAAGCTACTATCCACAATAGATATTTTAAACGAAAAGGGAAAATTTTCATTTTTCGATGAATAGTGCCGTATTCGTGAATAGTGTCGTATACGTGAATAGTGTCGTATACATGAATAATAACTCCGACACCAAAAGATAGTAATTTCACAAAAAAAAACTTCTTCACGCTTCATGAATAGTAACCCCGACATGAAAAAGTTCTAAATTTGATAAAAAGTTCCAACCAATATTTCGGCATAATGATATTGAAGAAGTAATATCATTTTAGAAGAAAATAACCTCCCTTACTATCCCTTACCTCAAAAGACAGTACCTCTGACTGGAATAACACTGAACGAACTTGCACCGTATAACAATACTCAAAGTATACTCAAGATACTCACAAGAATACGCTCGATAATATATAGAGAGAAAACTTCAGTTTCTGGTGTGATTTTCAATTCTAACCTAAGCACCTATTTATAGGAAATTGCTTAGAACACCAGAGCAGAAAATTTAATATAATATTAATATATATATATAATCATCTACGCCAACCCTTGAATCTGATTTTCAGCCATTGAACACATGCTCCCTTCTAGAAAAACGTTTTTATTATTTAAAATAACTAAAACTTCCAAAAATCAATTATTTCGGAGCTTCGGAACTTCAATAATTCATAATAAATAGCCCTTTTTGCCAGAAAATTCGAATCTCACGAGTTTTTATAGGAAATTCAATTCTCTACAACTTTTCAGAAGAAAGTTTTTCCAAATTCCAAACAGAAATTGGCCGAAATCCACAAACGAGTGATTTTACAAGCTATAATCAAATTTCAGTCAATAATTGTGTCCACCAACACACAAAATATGTGTTAAATATTTAATGTCACAAAAATACTCTTCCTCCTCATATACTCATATATCCCACATTCATTATAAAAATATCATCATTAATATATTATTAAAATAATATATTTAAATGAATTATTTTATCAGAAAAAGATAAAATATTAATTTTCAACAATTGTCACATTAAAAATTTTCTCCATCTATATCCACATAAATTCAATATTTTCCTCATCATATAAATCAATAATTAATTATTCACAAATAATATTACAGAATCACAGTACTGGCAACCAGGCCGTTCCCAGAAAAGAGGGGGCTTTCCAATAAGAATTTCTCCTTACTGGCGCGCAATTAGGTGACCAAACCTCTCCTTAGACAGAACTTTCTAGACATTGTCAATAATGTTATCTAATAATATTATTCAGATAATATGAATTATTGCTTCGATAATGAAAAATACTGTGTAATGACAACAACAACAATATAAAATATCAAAGCAGCAATTATTGAATCAATAAAATAAAATACTGAATAGTAATTACTGTAACCATTATTGAGTAGTGCCTGCTTACGTAAGAATCAATAATTGGTGCAATACCGTGTCCGACTGTGCAACAACGCGTATTACTTTACTTTACCCACGGGGTATCCAACAGTGTTAACAGTAACGATTACGCCGTTATTTTTAAAAAACTTTAATTTATCGTTTTCTTTATCCGACAGTTATTTTGTTACGGGACCCACAAAAGGCTGCGCCGTCGTACGAATATTCCCCGACAGAAAGAATATTCCACGACCAAACGAATATTTCCCGACAACAATGAGTATTTTATAACCACTTGCTTATTTTTGAAAAAAATTCATATATCACCCTTAAATTTAACCTTCTATCAATTTAACCATTTACTGAATTGTAATTATAAGAAAAATTGAATACTTTTATTTCATAAAATTCGGGGTCTTACAACCAAGTATAGGGTAGACCGCGTATACAGGTTATTCCAACAGAATAATAAGAAATGGAATAACAACAGTTCTATTCATGAATAAGAAAGAATAACACCTCTTACCGTAACAGAAACTGGATATAGGAGAAGAAAATTTAAGTAGCAAAAGCTTTTCTTCTATCTCTCTATAGTTTCTCTCTCTAGAGTTCAGTGAATTCGTAAGAAAATAATGAAGGAATGAGCTTCTATTTATAGGAAAATGGAATGCATAGTAACTAATACATGAACGGTCCAGATTGATTTACTTTAATCTTACGGTCCATATTTAAAGAAAAATCTTTTAAATAAAATATAATATATTCTATTTATATAAAAAGATTTTTACTATGCAAAACACTATGCAACACTATGCAAAACACTATGCAACACTATGCATAATAAAATATAATATATTCTATTTATAGAATAACTTTAATAAAGTATTCTGTTTTATATAAAAAGATGTTTCTGTTTTATTACGTTAATAATACGAATAAAACAAAACGTCATCATCGCTATAATAATTCATATTATTAATCGACAATAATTGAATCAAACTGAGCGACTTCTCACATAAATATCAATAATCAATACCGTGTGCTACTATGCAATAACGCGTATTACTTTACTTTTACTACCCAGTAGTTCAACAGTATCAACGGTAAAATTTATGTCGTTATTTTCAATAAAATATTTTTGTCGTTTTCTCAATCCGACAATAATTCTGTTGTGGGGTCCACCAATAATTGTACCGTCGTACGAAAATTTTCCGACACAAAGAATATTCCCTGACCAATCGAATATAATATAACAACTTGCATACTTTGCAAAATTTATAAATACTACCCACCACTATAATATTATCTCAAATTCACACCATAATATTAAAAATTATTTCGAGAAAATTAATTCTTTATTCATAAAATCTGGGGTTTCACACGTAGTGCAAAGATGAACATGTGTTTAGATGAACATGACCAACTGATGAATATCTTTGGCCTGTAGTGCAAAGATGAATATTTGATTACAGATATATATTTATTGATGTTACAAGGATAAAATATTGACGATGAACTTTTAAATTCATATATAAAAGATAGTAGATTTTATTCTCTACTTAACTCTTCTAATGAATTATTATTTTCGCTGCGAATATTGATTTAAAACTTGTTGTCTATTGTATTCTATTAGATTTTTTCCCTGTTGAGGACTAATGATAATTTGTTCTATATTATCTTAGTCATAATGTTCTTTACTGGGCTAGTTGAGCTCACCCTTTTCTTTTTTGTTCCATTTTTCTTCTCAGGAGGCGAGAATGTAGCGAGTACTAGTCGGGGTGTGGAATGATGGTTTTAGAAGTGGTTCTAGTAGTCCACACTATTCTGTAAAATAGTGTATCAATAATTGTAATGAGGACTTATTTGAGTGTGAATATTGTCTAGATGACAATATTTGTATTTAAACTCACAGTTTTTATGTTGTATTAATAAAGTTGTAGTTGTTTCTGTACCATGTATTTTGACGACTCAGAATGGGTGTTGTATACCTATTTTGGGGGTGTCACACCTAAGCACAAGGATCAAAATTTCCAAGCACAAATCGAAAGTATCTCCAAAGACATAAAAATCATCCATAAATACCGCACCGGCCCTGGGCTAAAGCCCAAAGTTCCCCGGCTTTAGGCCCACAAATTTTTAGGGCCCCCTTTAAATATTCTCTTCCTTTTATTACTTAAATAGAATACTTAATCAGAAGGCTAAGTGTTAAATGCTATTTCAATATTCCTTCTCATAAATTTCAAGCTAATTTCATGTATTAATTCTATTTTTTAGGGGTTTGAAATTAATTGTTTTGTTTATGAGATTTAGAAGTATTGTTTAATTTAATTGGGTTTGATGACTGATTGTGTAGATTTGTTTATACTATTATGAATCAAGTAAAAAATTTAATCTCTTTTGAGTTTTTTTAATTATTTGGAAATAGTGTTAGACTCTTAATAATTATAAAGGAGGCCCTATTTGATAATTAATTTATAGATAATCATGAGATTATGTTGGAAATTTGTAGATTTTTAAATTTTAATTCACCATGGCTCCTAAAAAGTATATGTCTGGATCTGAAAAAAGAAAAAGAAAGAAAATATTGAAATAGTCGATTATTATATTTGGTATTCTTTCGTATTGATGCTCTTTTGTTCAGGAAAAGTTCTTAGTTTTTTTTATGCTTATCTTAATAACAATTCGCAAAAGGCCCATTTTTTTTGTCGCTTTAAGCCCTGAAAAATTCAGGGTCGTCCCTGCATAAATACCTCAAGATTTTGTTTGACTATGTCAGAAAATATAGTTACCATGCACCTCTGAAACATCGCAGTCGCATTGAATAACCCAAAAGACATCCTCATGAATGCAAATGTTTCATATGCGCAAGTGAAAATTGTCTTCTCTTGATCTTCGGGTACTATTGAAATTAAATTATACTCTGAATATCCATCCAAGAGACAATAAAATTAATGTCCAACCAGTTTATCAAGCATTTGGTCAACGAACAGAAGAGGAAAATGGTCATTTTCGAGTTGCCCTGTTGAGTTTGTGATAATCCATGAATACTCGAAAACCCGATTACTGTCCTTGTTGGAATCAACTCATTATTCTCCTTAGATACTACTGTCATGCTACCCTTCTTCGGAACGCATTGGACTGGGCTTTTCCAAGAATTGTGTGAGATGGAATGAATGATGTCAGCATCAAGCCACTTGATGATCTCTTTCTTGACCACCTCCTTCATAATAGGATTCAGTTGGCGTTGTTGCTCAATAACGACTTAACATCATCTTCAAGGAGAATTTTGTGCATACAAATTGAGGGACTAATCCCCTTAATATCAATAATTGTTCATCCCAAGACCGTTTTGTATTTTCGAGGGACCCGCGAGAGTTTACTTTGTTGAAATTCAACAAGTGATGCAGAAACAATAATAGGTAAAGTAGAAGAATCACCCAAATAAACATACTGCAAGTGACTTGGTAGAGGTTTAAGCTCCAATTAAGGTAGTTCTTCCAATGACAATTTCGCACGAGTGGAAGAACTTCCTGAATGATCCAAAGATTCAAATTGTTGCTTGAACTTTACAAACTGTGGAGAAACATTCAACAATTGCATATACTCAAGAGGGTCAAAAATACAACTTCCCAAAAACACATCATTAACTGCACCTTTGTCTAAATCGACCCTATAACATTCTTCAAAATCAGTTAAAAATTTCATTGCTCTGAAAACATTAAAAGTTACCTCTTGATCTTGGACTCGCATGATAAGCTTGCCTTTTTGCACATTGATGAGAGTTCTCCCCGTTTCTAAGAATGGACGCCCAATAATAATAGGTATTTCACAATCTTTTCAAAGTCAAGGACAATAAAATCTATTGGAAAGAAAAATTTATCCACTTTTACCAACACATCTTATACAGTTCCCCTTGGATAAGTCCGCTAGTTGTAATATAATGTAATATTTGTGGGCTTAGCCTCTTGTAAACCAAGTTGCTGATAAATTGACACTGACATCAAATTAATACTGGCTCCCAAATCACACAATATTACATTACACAATATTAACACTCTACCAAAAAATTAACTGTCAGGTGCTGAAAAATAAAAATATAAAAATTAATATTAAAATGGACATAATAGTAATATATCTAAAGTACAAAGGGCAAAAGAGTAAAAAAAAGTGTGACCTAATTACATCAAATTTATGGAAGAAGCCTATATGAAAACTTTATAATATAGATAGAGAAAACATCTGGTTTAATAATGTAAAATTAATAATTATGTTATCAAAATAATAAGTATTAGCAATAAAATATCATTGAAACTATTATAAGAGTGTCATTTAATACATATCAACTCTTACTTGTAATAAATATAATATACAAATAAAGATTGCATTGGTGAAACACGACATCGTTTAAAAATCAACTTGTTTTTTGTAAAATCCCAACTTTTTGAATAAAGATGAATTTTTTATAAATATTATTTTGGAATATTATGGAGTGAAATTGATATAATAGTTGTGGGTAATATTTATAAATTTTGCAAAGTACGCAAGTTGTTATATAATATTCGATTGGTCGGAGAATATTCGTTTTAACAGGAAATATTAATACAGCGGCACAATCATTGGTGGACCCCACAACGGAATTATCGTCAGATTGAGAAAATGACAAAAATACTTTATGAAAATAACGGCTGAAGTTTTACCGTTAACTGTTGAAACACCCGGTGTTAAAAGTACAGTAATACGCGTGGTTGCATAGTATCACACGATATTAATTATTGATGCTTAAGTGATAAGTCACTCAATTTTGTTGGTATTATTAATGTAATAATACAGAAAATCTTTTTATATAAAATAAAATACTTTTATAAAGTTATTCTATAAATAGAATATATTATATTCTATTATGCATAGTATTTTGCATAATAAAATCTTTTTATATAAAACAGAATACTTTTATAAAGCTATCTGTTTTATTAGATAATAATTAGAATATATTATATTTTATTATGCATAGTGTTTGCATAGTGCCTGTATAGTGTTTGCATAGTAAAATCTTTTATAAAGTTATTCGTTTATTAGATTATAAATAGAATATATTTTATTTTACTTTAAATATGGACCGTCAGATTAAAGTAAATCAATCTCGACCGTTCATGAGTTAGTTACTATGAATTTTATTTTTCTATAAATAGAAGCTCATTCATTCATTATTTTCTTACGAATTCACTGAAACTATAGAGAGATAAACTATAGAGAGAAAGAAGAAAGTATTCTGCTACTTCACTACTTATATATCCAGTACTCTTCTTCTAAAGGTAGGAAATATTATTTGTTGTACTCGTAAGGAGTGTTATTCTTTCTTATTCATGAAGAGAACTGTTGTTATTCCAATTCTTATTATTCTGTTGGAATAACCTGTATACGCGGTTTACCCTATACTTGGTGACATTCTTCTATTATTTTGTTGGAACATCCTGTCTGTGTGTTTTACACCGGACCTGTTTCCGTCTTTATTATTATTCCGTTGGAACATCCTGTCTGTGTGTTTTATACCGGACCTGGTTCCATCTTATTATTATTCTGTTGGAACATCATGTCTGTGTGTTTTACACCAGATCTGGTTCCGTCTTTATTATTCTGTTGGAACATCCCGTCGGTGTAAATTTTGCCTGACCTGGTTCCGTTATTATTATTCTGTTGGAATAACCTATTTATACGAAGTACCGCATGCATGGTGATTTCTTTTGTTATTCCATTTTTTTTATTATACTCAGTTGGTTAAAGTTTCGACTTCTATACTCCATGAAATTAGTAGAATATCCTTGATATTTGCGCTTCATCCAGTATCTTTTCATGAAAATATTCTTCTGATCATTCTTGAATTTTACTCTATAAAACAGTATCATGTTGACAATTTAGACGTTAATAATTCCTGAATAAAATAATTCTTGATCTTGTTTTATTGAATTCTTATATCATTGTCATCATCCTCATATTTATATTTTGTTAAAAGTCATCTGTGGCCTGTAGTGCATAGATGGACTTAGTATGATTATGACCAGGGATTATTTGGTGTAATCATGACCGTAATGTTATAAATGATGTGGTAAAAGTTCTCATTGGTCCGTAGTGCATTGATGGACAGTTATTGACTTGATCATGACCATTAATGAATACACAAATATTCTTGGCCCGTAGTGCATGGATAATTGTGGTCGTGATACTAAAGAATATCCTTGGCCGTAGTGCATGGGTGATTCGATGATGTGAAATATTTATTAAGCTGAGTCTCAGCGATAACAGTGATGAAAAACCTTTTAAATCATAAAAGATAGTAGATTTTATTTTCTACTTGACTCTTTTAATGGATTGATTGTTCCGCTGCAGTTAAACTTGATGTCTATTATATTTTATCAGTTTAACATTGTTGGAGACTAATGATAATTTATTCTGCATTATCTTAGTCATAATATTTCCTACTGGGCTAGTTGAGCTCACCCTTTCTTTCACTGTTCTCTTCAGAAAATGAGAATATAGCTGGGACGAGTCGGGGAACGGAGTGATGGTCCAGAAGATAGCATTAGTAGTCCTCACTATTCTGTGAAATAGTGTGATAATAATTGTAATGAGGACTCCTTTTGAGTTTGTATAATCTCTAGTAGATAATATTTGTATTCAAACTCACAGTTTATGTTTGTCGTATTGTACACGACAGTTGTATTAGTAAATTGTATTTGAATTCTGTACCATGTATCTGACGACCCAAGATGGGTGATGTATACCTAATTTTGGGAGCGTCACAGTTTTCATCGCAACTTATTTAACTCTCAATGAGAATATTTAAGTCTAAACGTAACACATAAAAAATAATATCATACATCTGGAGATTTAAACGTACAAAAAATTTCAAAAAAACATCGTACTCGCCAGTAATCGAATAAACTCATAATGCAGTTCATTTAAAGTTCAAAATCAGTAAACATTATCGTACAAACTTCACTAAATACAAATAATCGAACAAACTTTATTTATGTATAAAGTATAATATCAAAAAATAATAAATAATTATGATTAATAAGAAAACTTTTATTACCAATAGAGAAAAACAAGAGCTATTTACTAAAAAATCAACAGTCCTTCACTTTGCATGTGTTTGCATAAAATATAACCTATGAAAAATTAAGAAATTGACATTTTTAAATATATTTTTGATATTTCAATATTATTCTCTCGTGGGTCCTATTTTATACGAGAAATAATCATATAAAAATATTAAAAATAAAAATATTAAAAACACACGTAAAAATTATTGTGGTTTTTATTTAAAAACGGCCAAACTCCCGCAAAACCTTATGTAAATTAGAGTCTACAAACAAACTACAAATTCTATACAATGTAGTAATTTGCAAGTAGAAGAACAAAAAGGAAAAAGCTACAAAAATTAGGAAAAAGGAGACAACTGTTATTACAGTGGATAGCCGTTATGGAGGGGTAAAATTGGAAAGAGTGATATGGAAGTTTTGGTAGCTGACACAATTGTCTGTGGCTGGTGTGCACTGCAGTGTAGACCAAGGAAAGTTATTATTAAAAAAAAAATAAAAATTAAAATGGAAGAAATAAATAAATGGCAAAAACGAAGGTGAGGACTTTGTATATAATTTGGCTGATTTATCACATTTTTTTTTATTTTGTGTATTTATATATTTTGAAAAATGTATTTCTTTCATACTGTGTATGAAAGGGATTTTTTATAAAATAAATAAAAATTTATTATTTTGAGAGACAAGTCAGTGTAAATATAAAGTGTCTTTCAGCTTCATGCTATATCTAAATAAATAAATAATTATTTATTTATTTATTTATATTTCTTTTAAGTGATGGTTGTTTTAAGTTAACTAGTTAAGAGGCCCTGCTGCAGGTTGCCATCTTTTGATATACTCCACCATAGCTATAGCCTATAGCTAGCTGCAAATGCTATTCCCTCAACTACCCTCCATTTCTCTCTCTCCTAGTTCTCTCTCTCTCTATACATTGTCTGAAAATTGATAACAGTGTCTGAAAATTGATATCTCCTCTCAGTTGCTGTATCACTTTCTGGTTTTCCTAAATTTCTCCATTTCTGTGAAAAGAAAGAGAGAAAGAGAGAAAGAGAGAAAAAATTTGTCTCTCTCTTCTCTTTCTGCCCACCAACTGTTTTGTACAAATTCCCCTTCTAACTGTTTTTCTTTTACTGTACTTTGTGAGACTCTGCTTCACATGGAAGCAGCAACAGAGGATTGTTGTGTGAAAGTTGCAGTTCACATCCGTCCGCTTATTGGAGATGAGCGGCTTCTGGGTTGTAAAGATTGTGTCACTGTTGTCCCTGGAAAGCCCCAGGTACAGCTGTTAGTGTAAACTCAGAATTAATGTGATGCTTTTTGTATGAAAAGTTGCATTATTTTCTGTTTTTGATGGTGATTTTGTGATAATGGGTAGCTTTTAGATCACATTTTTGTTGTGGAATTGACGGGTTATTGGAGATCTAGATCTCAGAGTTGAGTTTTTTCTTACTAGATTCTTTTACTTTTTGGGATAGAGTTAATCTGAGTGTCATGCGTGTTTGAGTCTAATTCAATGATCTAAATTTTAACTGGAATAATGATAATTGGGACATTTCTAAAAATGGGTCATCTCAATATTGTGGAATCATAAATTTAATTCTGCTGAATTGCGGTTTAGTAGACATCTCATCTCTAATTTCTTTTTCTGCAATGCTAAATTGAAGATTCTTTCTTTTTATATACAAAAAGGGGAAAATCTTTAAATAGTGAGCAACTAAGTTTTGGTGTATTAAGTTTCTTTGTTATATGCCTTGGTGACAAATTTCATCAGTCCTCAGAATTATACACTTGAAAAGGAATGCAAATTTCCCAGGAATGGAATTTTAACCCAAAAAAGGAGCACATATGGTACTAATAAAGTTAGAAGAGAGCTACTAATTATAAATGCTCTTCTTTAACTATTAGAATTAGCATACTTAGTAGTACTATATATTTATCTATGCACATTTTCCACCATTCTACAGAAAGAGGCTTCTCTACAAAATTTCAAGTTATTAGCAATGAAATGATTGATTATCTACCCACAAATGAATTCATATATGCAGAAACTAAATAGTTTATGGTATTATCAAGTTAGTGGATAACTTAATCAAAGAGTCGACTGTGATAGTTCACTTGCTTTTATATATTTTCAAATCCGAAGTATATTGGTTCTGAGTAAAGGGACTGGAGAACCATGGTGCTATGTGAAGTTGTAAATATAGTTTGGTTGCCTTACTGGCTATATTTAGTCTAATCCCGATCTTATTTTCGGTTATGTACTTTTTCCTCTAATTACTAGGTTCAATTCTTGTAAAATTGCCTAACCTTACCCAATGCCTATCTGAATTCAAATTCATGCACGGTCTATCTTTTTATATTTTCTGTAATATATCTTGAAAAACTTGTGAAATGCTCTGCACGAGTGCTGGTACTTCCAATAAGACATGCCTTGTTTTTGTCCTTGTAATCGTTGATGGTGCAACTAGTTTATTCTTTTCTCTTTTTATCCCTTGGTCCACCATTCCCTTCAGCTTCTCGCTCTTACTGACTTTCTCTATATATTTTTTAAATTAAAATTTTCATTTTAACTTGTAATATCTAGTTCAATACTGAATAACTGGCTCACAAAAATAAACTACTTGTACTTGGCCAATGGTTTCTAGGTTGTTTTCTGCGAAATGCAATCTCAGGACTAGATTGCCTTTTGAAACTTTAATTAATATACTCAGAATTTTTATGTATCAAAAAATAAGTAAATAAATATTAATACACAGAACTAGGTTGAGTTTTCATGATCCTCAGTTAACTTTAAGGTCCCAGTTGCATCTGAGGTGAAAAATCTAGCAAGTACTTCATCAACTAAACCATTTAAAGTGAACTCGAGGTCTGCCTAAGAAAGTTACCACCATTATTCTAAAGCTAATTAAGATTATTATCTGCTTGAACTATTGAATCAATATAATCTGTATATCTGACCTACCATGTACTGTAAGGATGACTAAGCATCAACCCTTAGAAAGAGTAACATCAACTATGTCAAGTCAACTCCTCCAATACAGTCATTATGACGATATTCATAAATGTTTTTTTCACTATTATTTGGGGATTAATGATCATTCCATTAGAGGTCCATATTTCAAATAAATAAAATATTATCTCTATCATGGAATAACTGGCTTTCATTAATTGGTTCAGCATGTTAGATATTTTCTTGTTACTTTTTGTTTTTAAGCATTATGCATAAAGAAGTTCTATGTAGTTGAGTGGTTTACTCTCTCAGGGAAAATAAGTAGTTAGAGGTGGCATACCTGTGAATCGAAGTGTCAGTTATTTAACAAATCTATTAAAGATGAGAAGCATTCCAATTTCCACCAAGTTAAATATTCGTGTAAAAGCTGATATAGAAATTTGAACAATTATGTTAAAGGGATGTTGAATGTTAATGAGAACCACTCCATAACGCCAATTGTCCACGTCACTGGATTTTGCTTATATATTCCAACTTATGCCGAAGATTATCTATTGCTCAAGTCCTTGGTTCATGATTTATTTTGCATGCTGTATATTCCCTCTGTTCCAATTTACAAGATCATTATCAACTTTTGAAAGTCAATTTGAGATATTTTCAAACTCAAAATTGATATTATTCTGGCTCTTTGTCATTTAATCAGTCAATTTGAGTTTTGCTATTTTTGCTATACGCAAAGACACTTTCATGAGAATTGTGGGTTACTGTCAGAAGATAAAATAATTAAACTTATAACAACCATTTTCTGTGTAATATTATGAGTTGATTTAGCACCAGTGCTGCCATAGCTTTGTTTATATGTACTTTTGGCATGTGAAATGAAGCATTTCTCAGCTAATGATTTCTAAATGTGGTTCAGGTGCAACTAGGAACGCATTACTTTACTTTTGACCATGTTTATGGGAGTACTGGTTCTCCTTCATCCGGCATGTTTGAAGAGTGTGTTGCTCCTCTTGTTGATGGACTGTTTCAAGGTTATAATGCTACTGTTCTTGCCTATGGTCAGGTAAATCTTTTGTCATCTACTAGAATTTCTTACCTGTGGCAAACATTATTTATTTAGTGCGATATCATATTTTGGTAATTTGTAATACTCAAGATCTCAATGTGTTGCAGACCGGGTCAGGCAAAACATACACCATGGGTACTGGCTTCAAAGATGGCTGCCAAACAGGGCTGGTTCCCCAAGTTATGAATGCTTTATTCAGCAAGATTGAAACTTTAAAGCATCAAATTGAGTTCCAACTGCAAGTTTCCTTTATTGAGGTTCGATGATTGTTTCTTTCCTTTTCTTTCAAAATATTATTATCATTATTATTATAATTATTATTTTGTACTTTTGGTTTTCACTTAAAACTTAGAGAGAGATAGAGAGATAGAGCTTATCTTCTCAGCCATTAATGTCTTATATACGTCTGATCATGATGTGAACATGTTGATAGGGACCTATGTGCAACATAATTCATAACGCAAAAGATAAATTTAATCATATGGTCATGTACTGAAAAGTCATATGTGATCAACTGTACCTGGCCTTTTCACATTGAACTATGGTTTCTGATGTTTATTTGTTTTCCACATTTTATTGACTCATCAGGGTCCGGGTTTTATTGTTTTTGTTACGTCTTATGTCAAAGAAATATCAACCCCAAAATGCATGGACAGCATTAATAAACTAGTTACATTGGCACCATAGTAGTTTAGCATCAAAACGACTATATTCCATCTTTATTCAAATGATTTAGAATATCCTATCCAATTTGGTTATTTTTAACAAATTACTTCTATCAAACTGAAGTCTTGTGTTATCATTTTTGTTCTTACTCTCTTCTCTACCTAAAACTTTCTCAAGAGGAATATTGCATAGCTGCTCTAGTAGTCTAGTTTGGAAAGTTTCTTTGCCAACTAGTTTTTGATGCTTGACCTGCATCATGTTCTGTACTTAATTCCCATAGCAAGTGAATGACTAACAGATTTTTGTGTGAAGATACTTAAAGAAGAAGTACAAGACTTGCTGGATACCGACTGTGTTAACAAATCAGATACAACAAATGGCCATCCTGTGAAAGTAACATCCCCTGGGAAACCGCCAATACAAATTCGTGAAACATCAAATGGTGTTATTACATTGGCAGGATCTACTGAGCGTAATGTTAAAACGCTAAAAGAAATGGCTGATTGCCTGGAGCAAGGATCATTGAGCAGGGCAACAGGGAGTACAAACATGAATAATCAGTCCAGGTTAATCAATCTTACACTTCTGTCTTTTGTTTCTTCTATTCTACAATTTTTTTATGCTATACGTATGCTGATGTCATACTTAAGGAGTATAAACTATCATTTATAATCAAAGCCCGACTATTGGATAGCATGTCGAGTAGCTAGTCCTAAGTCACGGTTGTGGCAACGTGGAAGAGTGACTCTGATAGTCTGATTGTATAATCTTCTGGAAATAGAGACCTGATGTCTACACCATGGGATTTCCTTACTATTTTGAACTTTATGATGAGACTAATGTTTGCTTCGGTTAGTCTAGAGAACGTTGGAATGGTTTCTCCATTCATTTAGTTCACATAGAGATGGAAACTTGAGAAGGGAAATTTTATATGACGAGATTTATTTGTTTTGGGGGAAATTATTGCAGTGCCAGTATTCAGTTTTTGTTAAAATTTCTCCCAAGATTCTTCGGTTTGGGGTTTCAGCTCATTTCATGGGTAGAATAATATTTCTTGATTGGTCTTTGGCAGTAGAGACCTGTATATAACCTATCACATTGCAAGTGATCTAGTTGCACATAATTTAGTGAAAATTTTATTATTTAATACTCAAATTATTTTAATTTTGGAGCAATGCTTTCACAATAAATTTGCTCTGTAACAGATTTAGAAGACAAATAACGATTTAATAAATAGGCTACAATTTAAGTTTGATCAGACCTATCTCTTACTTTCAAATTTTCCCGCTGATGAACTGAGATGTGTAAAATTTGTTTGCTTTTACTAGTGGCTAAGTTGACTTTTTATCTCTTCTTGATTTGGTTGCAGTCGATCTCATGCTATCTTCACCATCACATTGGAGCAAATGCATAAGCTCAACTCTGGCGATAGCAGTCCTAATGGATGTATAGGTGAAGAGTATCTATGTGCCAAGTTGCATTTAGTGGATCTTGCTGGATCAGAGCGAGCTAAGAGGACAGGCTCTGATGGCATGCGTTTTAAGGAAGGTTGATGGAATTTTTTTTGTTTTACTTCTTCATCTGACAATGTACTCAGTCATTACAAAACTGACATAGCAATCTGTCCTGTTCAACAGGAGTTCACATAAATAAGGGCCTTCTTGCGCTTGGAAATGTTATCAGCGCACTCGGAGATGAGAAAAAACGGAAAGAAGGTGTTCATGTTCCATATCGTGACAGTAAACTTACTCGGCTTTTGCAGGTTTGCCTCACTTCTACAGTTTAAAGGTTCAAATAGCATAACCTTGTGTATATAATTGTGAATTTTTTCAGTAGTGACAAGGTTATGAGCTATGCAGTTTAAGCAACCTACCCTCAACTTTCGTTTGCAAATACCCCCTCTCCTATCAGCAGCCTGAGTTCTCCACGCCCTGATCACCATCACTTAGCACTTGGCAGTTTAATTGTTTGTTAGCAACATTTGTTTCATGTTTTTATACTTTTGTATTAATTTATTTCATGTTTAATCTAAGTTCTTGTATACTTGCAGGATTCTCTTGGTGGTAACAGCAGAACAGTAATGATAGGCAAGTCTTGTTTGTTTTGCTTATGCTAGTATATCATGGTGTGAATGATGCTAAACATATGAGTGGTGTGTTTAATATTCTTTGAGTAGTTGGATGCATAGTATCCCACGGAAACATTGCGGACATTTCTAAATTTTCTTTAAGTACATAAGCTTCAGTGGTTTCTACACTTTTAACTGCACATATGTACCAAGTTTTCTTAACTTCGGCTCCCTTGTGCTATGTGTTCTATAAGAAAGTAAACCGTCTCCTTCCTCATTATATTCGTGAAATACTTAATTGTCAGCCTTAGGTCACTTGAGTTATGTTTGTACACTATAGGTTTAGCCTCGCTACTTCTTGGAGTTCGGTTTAAAACAGTCATTTCTACTGAAAATAGGACAAATCTTTACCTCCTCCTTCGTAGCAAGGCTGTTCTAACTTCCAAGTGGAAACCATCCCCATGTTATTTTAAAAGATGGCTTTCCTCGATAAGGTACCGAAAATAATAACCTGATAACTATTAATAAGTGCTTTTAAATGTAGTGGGATACATACTAATCAGTTAAAACAAAGATATTTGGAGTTCCATATAATCAATATTGGCTTATACTTTAACTTGTGGCGTTCCAAAGTTGTGTGAATTGAACACTGGCCATCATGTTCTGGTATTGTTGAGAGAGATAGGCCATACATGCTATCGATTTTCATGGGTAGAAAGTTGGTATGGGCAAGTCAACTCGATAAATTGTGCGATTTTATTAAAATTAACTGGCTACCTATTTTCATCAATTATGATGTAGTTGCAAGATCTAATGTAGATTTCTTAAACATGCACCTTGATGATATCATAAATTCTGATGTAGTATCTATTATTAACTAATCTTTGTTCTCTCTTTTTCCATAAGGAGTGATGATGGCACATAATTCTAAAGCTTCAAGCAATTCTTTTGTCTCCATACACGGATCTTTTTTTAATATTCTTTTGTTGAAAGTATGGTGCCAGTTACTGGGTCATGTCATAGTAAATATATGTTATGTTTTATGAGTTTTTCCTTTTTCATTTTGCGAAAAAATAAAAATAAAAATGCTTTCTTCTCATTTTCTCCTCCAGCGTAGAAGTATTTTCTACATGTTTTTCTGTGAGGAATTGCTCACACTGCTTTCATAATTATATTTACACTCTTTGGATTACCTTCTTTCCAGCCTGTGTTAGTCCGGCGGATATCAATGCTGAGGAAACTCTTAACACTCTAAAGTATGCAAATCGTGCTCGAAATATCCAAAATAAGCCTGTTGTAAGTTTTTGTAGTTTTATTGCACTGTTTTTTTTCTCTTGCCACATTTTGGTAGAAACTGTTTGCTACTTTAAGTTTTTGTATAAGTAGCTGTCCTTTCCAATTTGCAAATCAGGTTAACAGGGATCCAATATCCAGTGAGATGTTGAAGATGCGCCAACAACTGGAGTGTTTGCAGGCAGAACTTTGTGCACGTGGTGGAGTAGCATCATCTAACGAATTCCAGGTACTTGGATTATTCCGTCAATCTTCTCTGTTGATTGCTAGTGTAAAATTAACTACTAATACCTTATATTTTCTACATCCCATTCAGACTCCTTTCCTTTGGGAAATATTTACATAAGCCCCTATTAAAAAATTTCCTCATTCTTTAATGAACATATATATGTGGTAATATATGATCATTTAAGTAAATATTAACTTCAAAATCTAATATTTTGCTAAATGTTCGACTGTAAAGTGATAACATTAATTTGGGGATGGAGTACGTTTTTTCTGTGAATGTCATTGACATTGGATTTATTACTGAGTTTGTATTTATAATGTTGTAGGCTCTCAAGGATAGGATTGCTTGGCTTGAAGCTACTAATGAGGATCTTTGTCGTGAACTTCGTGGATATCGCAGCAGATCCACTGCTATAGATCAATGTGGAACAGATGCTAAGGTAAAGATCCTAGACTATCAACTTATGTGGGCTATGCTCTTGAAATAAAAGTATTATAATATATTAGTTGCATATTCATATTCCAACTTTTTGTCTTCTAGATTGGAGACAATGTTTCTGTGAAAAGTGAAGGGCTTAAAAGGGGCTTGCAGAGTATGGACTCTCCAGATTACCAAATGGGTGAAAATGGTATGACATCCATCTGGCTTAGAATAGCTTGACTCGTAGCCTCTAGTCATTGACATAGCTATAAGCAAATATCTCCTTTCCAAACCAAAAAGGCCTAATTTATATGTTTTTTATTCCTCTGAAAATAAACTCAGAGATCCTTGAGTGTTCATCTCCATATCCTTGAGGGTTTGATTGCCAATGTATACAGGTGATTCTAGCGATATTGATGAAGAAGCAGCAAAGGAGTGGGAGCATACTCTTTTACAAGATTCCATGGACAAAGAGTTGCATGAATTAAACAAAAAGTTAGAACAAAAAGAGGTATAACAATGAGATTCTTTAAATGCATTTTCATTATAAGCCATTGAGAAATAAGGACATCTTTCATCATTATGCATGTAATTATATGAACGAGCCCTTTTTTATCCGTGACTCTAAAATCTTTTATTGATACAAATATATGTGGCAAACTCTGGACTTGTCATACATGAAACGTCAGTTTGAGGGATCCGGAATCATATAAAGATGAAATATAATCAGATGAATATTTTAGTCCTTTAGATATAGTATTATGAATAATTTCAAGCAGCCACAAGAAAATTACTGAATAATTTGGAAAACATTACATGGCAAAGGCTACGATTTGAATATTTAAAAGAGTGGTCGTTGCTAGGACAGTCCTGCAAATGCAATATGATGGAGGATTAACTAGTTACAGACCTAACTTCATAGATCATTTGCAGAGAGCAGCTGGCATTCTCATGCTTGAGACACCAAGCTTGTAACATCATCCAAAAAAAATATTTGGCTTCTCTCTAAATCATTAGTAATTGCTTGTCATACTCATCTATATATTTCTAGCAGGCATTCATAGCTGGAAATTTTTAGATTACCACATTTTAAAAATCATTTTCCATATTATACGTATCCATTCCAAAACTGTGCATCTATAGTACTCCAGAATAAGAAGATGCTACTGTTTCTTAATAAAAAGATCATTCTCCATTTACCAATAATAATTTCTACCATGTACCATTATTTTCTTTAGCACCTTATTGAACTACCTACATTTGAAATCGAGTCCTAGTGATGATTTCTCTATATCTATGTTTCTCATCATATTATTTACGTCTATGCAGACTGAGATGAAACTTTTTGGTGGACTTGACACCATGACTCTTAAGCAGCACTTTGGAAAGAAGATCATGGAACTTGAGGATGAGAAAAGAACTGTGCAGGTCAAATAGAACTATGCAACTCTTTTGCATGTATTCAATTTATAACCTTGAAAATTGAGATTAACCTGTTATGAATGCAGCATGAGAGGGATCGGTTATTGGCCGAAGTTGAAAACCTTTCTTCTAATTCTGATGGGCAAACCCAAAAATTGCAAGAAGTGCATTCCCAGAAATTAAAAACCCTTGAAGCACAGGTTAGTATATATCTGCAAATGTTGCCATTTTCTTTTTGAGAGAGACACGTACCCCTTTAATTTCAACCTTTATACATCTCAGATTCAGGATCTGAAGAAAAAGCAAGAGAGCCAGGTTCAGCTATTAAAGCAAAAACAGAAGAGTGACGAAGCAGCAAAAAGATTACAAGATGAAATTCAGTTTATCAAGGCTCAAAAGGTTGGACCACATTTTGTTTTCCTTTGTCTTCATATCCTTTATCTATTTTAGTCTATGTGCTACTGATAATTCTTTACGAATGTTGTAGGTTCAATTGCAACATAAGATAAAACAAGAAGCTGAACAATTTCGGCAGTGGAAGGCATCTCGAGAAAAAGAACTACTCCAGGTAAATACTGTCCACACAAGTTGGAATGTTTCACCGACATTTTTGCTTCTAGCGCTTCATCTATATTTATATCACAAAAGTCAAAAATTGACATTATTAGTATTATGAAAAGAAAACTTGTACAATTTAAACTTCGGCATTGCTTTGTGACATCAAACAAAATTGCAAATTAGCTAATACTCATAGAGCTTCAGGGGTGTTGATGAGTATCAATATGTGGCTCCACACATGCTTTTTAAAGAAAGGTTTACTTCAATATGCATAAGACAAGGTTTTAGAAGTTAAAACTCTACTTCTATGATTTCAAAAATAACTAATATAAACACCCACATAGATAGAATAAAATTTTAGTGACTCCCAATTAACACCGTATCGACATGTGAAGCTTTTAGGGTGAGTGTTTTGTAAACATCTTGCCGTAACAACTTCATTTTTAGATCAACCATGAATCCATAATGTCTAGGATTGTACATTGTTGGTGCCTTCCCTACACTGGTTTCTTGATAGAAAAGGTTAGTTTAGGTAGCAGATGTGTCATAAATCCGTTCAAGGCTCAATGCACTGATCCAAAAGCACCTGGGACTACCAGAAGGCATGACATGTTACTGATTCTCTTTAGTGGAAGTTAGTAGAAGAGTTATAACCTCTTAAGTCATTCACTATCTATCCACACTTTCGATGCGGGTCTCTGAGATAACGTTTACCTAGAACGTGCATCATTTCAGTTCATGGAACCAATGAGGGAACACGATATACTACATAGGCTAGAACATGGTACACTAGGGGTGGTGTATATAGATGCTTATAATTAGGACGTCTCTTAGAATATAAGTGCAATAAAGCTAAATTTCTTAGAAGATTTTTAGTTGCAACAAGTTGATTATTCTAGAAATAATTTAGTGCAAATGTGATGTTTGAGTATCCAACACTAAGTTAAATATTGGTATTTGTGTTGTTAGAGGTAAGGAAATAAAGTAAAAATATTTGGGTACGCTAAATTTGGAGTTTTGGAATGTAACATGTTCGAAAATGCAAGTATCAATACACAATTCACTAAATTTAGATTTTATAGTTTTGGAACGTAAAGGTACCATGCTTCGTAATTCAAGTACCAATATTGAATACACAATTCACTAGGTCAATAAGAGTGCCTGATATCTCTGTTCTGGGATATTAAATTTTCCTCAAATTTTTGATATTTGATGAATTGTTATGCATCTACCGTGGTTGGGAAATTACTATGTGGTACTCTAATGTTGCATGATGTTATCAAAAATATCTATTAAGGAAAATTATAGCTATGTCGTGCTCTATACTTGTAAACATTCTTTAATTTGGATACTGTATTTGCCTTACACTTTTGGTTTTATGAATCATTGCACACCTTGGCATTTATTACTTAATTGGACTCTCATTTTTGACAACTTTCCATTTTATGATACTTCTGTTTTTACTTGTTCTATACATAATATATTGTTGAAGCAAAAAATGTGCATTTAAAAAGTAAATATATTGGCTTAGAGGCTGATGTACTGAAAAAAAGAAGTTATGATTCAGTTTTTTGGAAATATAATGGCTGCTTGGTCTTAAATTTCATTCCAAATGCAGTTAAGGAAGGAAGGAAGAAGGAATGAGTACGAAAGGCATAAATTACAAGCATTAAATCAGCGCCAGAAAATGGTGAGAACTTCTCCTTAGTGTTGTATTAATGTTAATTTTATCCTGTTTAGAAGATTTTGAATAGAATATGATTCTCAGTTTAAGATGGAAAGGGATTTGGGGGTTATAGGTGTCTGCATTGCCTAGTCTAACAACAAATTGTGCTCCTTCCATTTCCCTACTTATATAAACAACAATGTGGCTTGTGTATAATACTTATAGAAACGTTGGCTTTTTGTTGATCTTATATAGCTTTAATTTTCATCAGGGATTATGATACTTATAATTTCCCACAAATCTCTATAGTATTCTAAATAGGCAAAGTTAGCAGGATGCTTCAATTTGTTAAGATACATGAAATCATGCAATAATAGAATTCTTTCTTGTTTTAATGGGCAAAGATCTGAAAGATTAAGTAGTTGGTACCTGTTGATGAAACTGATATAAAAAGGGTAAAATAAAGAGAAGTTCTTCTGGTGTATAAACTTTTGCTATCTATTGGTCATGATGCTTGTTATAGTAACTGTTAAAATCAGATGTTAGTTATGCTTGCAGATAGGTACTGGAGAAAAGTGTAACTGATCATGAGATATCTTCCTTTCAGGTTCTCCAGAGAAAGACAGAAGAGGCTGCAATGGCAACCAAGAGGTTAAAGGAGTTGCTAGAAGCTCGTAAGTCTTCAACTCGCGACAACTCAGGTAATTGCTTTAAATATATGATTCTTATATGGTTTAGGTGATTTGCAGCATTCCTACTTCTTTTTTCATAAGAAAAGAAACCTTTTAAATAAGCAATGAAAACTTTAATTGTTAAAATTGAAGTCCATCTAGTATAAGATTTCTAAAACTTTTTAACATTTCTTTAGGTGAGATATCTTATTCTCTATATATGTATCATTTCTCAAATGCCTCCCTTTTATGGCCTTGTTACTAATAATGCTTGTCTTTCAGTGATTAGCAATGGAAATGGAACAAACGGACAGGTAATCGCTATGCTTGCTGCAACTTCACACAATGTAAATTTCCAGCCATTTTATATGAAAACATATTAATCCAAGTTATACATTCAGACCAATGAGAAATCCTTGCAACGATGGCTTGATCATGAACTTGAAGTCATGGTGAACGTCCACGAAGTTCGATATGAGTATGAGAAGCAAAGTCTAGTGTATGTACCAATATAAATTAATTTTTTACTTTTGGTTAAACAATTAAGTTCTCTTTTATAATTTAATTGTTTGTCATCTCTAGACGAGCTGCACTGGCAGAAGAGTTGGCTGTTTTAAGACAAGTTGATGAATTTACTTCGAAAGGGATTAGCCTTCCTAGAGGAAAGAATGGCATTTCTAGGTATATTTTGTGCTATAATTCTTTGTTTTATTTTCGTTTTTTTTCTCTTGACACCATTGCTTTTATGGTGTCCAGTATTGCACAACTGGGAAGTAAGAACATTGAAATTCTGGAGCTAATTGTATTTTTGTTTTATTTTTTATTTTATTCAGGGCGTCTTCCATGTCACCAAATGCACGAATGTCACGAATATCTTCTCTTGAGAACATGCTAAGCATTTCATCAAACTCACTTGTCGCAATGGCTTCCCAGCTTTCAGAAGCAGAAGAGCGGGAGCGTGCTTTCACTAGCCGAGGGCGATGGAATCAGCTACGTTCAATGGGAGATGCAAAAAACTTACTGCAGTACATGTTTAATTCTCTTGGTGATGCAAGGTATTTTCTTCAACCTGAAGCCTTTGTCATTTCCTCAGACAAAAATTTTCAAACATTTGAGCCCCTCCCGCCTTCACGCCTGTGCCAAGAGTAAGACGTATAAAGAAGAAAGGGGAAAAAAAAGAACTATTTTTCCCACCTGTAGAAAAGTTTGAACTTCAATTAGGGGAAGGGAAGAGGGGGAAAAAATACTGTTCTTTAGTACATTCACAAAATCATACTACAGAAGTTGGCCTGGGTTTTAAAATTTTCAGATAGGTGAAAATATATCTGAGAGAAGATAGGACAGGTTTGGAAGTAAACGTCTCTAACCTCTTTATATTAAACAGAAGTCATTAACTAATGAATACCTGATAGACCTACAAACTTGTATGAATTTATTGTAGAATGGTTTGATGTTAGTTTTTTTCCTGACAAATGGATATCTGAAGTACGGAAATATTGAGACTAATTGATTGAGCTTCCTACTTGAGCCTGGAAAAGGGAATTTACTCTAATTGGCCATTTCTTGTTATCAAGCCATCCATATTTAGTAATAGCGATATTATATTTACCTTTTGATGTGTACATGCTTGTAGAAATTTGTGTTGTTCAACGTACAAAAAATCAATTGCTAAGCTTTCAACAGGTGCCAATTGTGGGAAAAGGAAATTGATGACAAGGAAATGGAAGATCAACTTAAAGAACTTGTAGGTCTACTCCGACAGAGTGAAACAAGGAGAAAGGATGTTGAGAAGGAGCTAAAACAAAGAGACCAAGCCCTAGCTATTGCATTGGATACATCAGCTTCGGTAGGTTTGTGTGTTTGTATTGAAAATTTTGTGTTTCTTTAGGTAGACATCGCTACTATGGAAACCTTGATGATTCCCTTAAGCCGACCATATGTTTTCTTCTTTATTTACTATGTTTGTTTTCTTCTTTCTGGTTTTGTTAGTATATTGACTCTTAAGACCTTTACTTATCAGGGGAACTCGCACAATTCATTGAAACACGTAGCTGATGATATGAGCGGTCCTTTGTCTCCAATCTCTGTGCCAGCACAGAAACAACTCAAATATTCAGCGGGCATTGCCAATGCATCAGTCAGGGAATCAGCTGCTTTTATAGATCAGGCGCGAAAGGTTGATTATGCACTCCGCTTTTCCTTGACAGTTCACTTTACTTGAATCTTTGGCTTAACCAACGTTCTCCATGTGTGCAGATGGTGCCAATTGGGCACTTGGCAATGAAGAAAATGGCAGTAACTGGGCATTCTGGAAAATTGTGGAGGTGGAAGAGGAGTCATCACCAATGGCTGTTACAATTCAAATGGAAGTGGCAAAAACCTTGGAGACTATCAGAATGGATCAGGCACAGCGACGAAACAATCATGAGGTCACGGCCTCGTCCACAGGCTCTGCCAGATGTGATACACCATAGACGTTAGCTTGTTTGTCATTTCTGTATATTCTTACTTGACCCCCCGCGTTCATCTCCATGTCATGGCATCGGGAGAAGCATAAAATAAATGCAGGTTTGTTCATTATTTGGATTTGTACGTTCCGTTTTACAGTTCTTTGGCAGTTAAGAAAATTAACTACTTTCTACATGATATTGCCGTCTGGGATGAATTTGATTTTCAGGTAAGGCGCTATAATATTGAAGTTCTATAGCTGGGATACTGCAACTGGAGCACCTTGTAAAGCTGTGTCGGTGCCGACACGTAGGCAGCCGGAGTTGTACAATGCTGAAACATTGGATGGTGAAAGTAAATTTTGCCCAGTCTCTATTGCTGTGGTAGTTTTTCATGCAAACTCTTTTGCAGAAAAGTTCATGATCAGATCAGATAGTGTGTGAAATAGACATTTTTCTAGGTGGTTTTGTATTTAGGTTTGACTAATTTGTAATAGTGTCTATTGTGTGCAAGCACAATATTGATTTTGGTGAGAGAAGTGAGCTAATTTTTTACAACAGCATACTGTGAAGAGTGTTTTTTTTTTTTACCTTTTTCTACTAGTGTTTTTGTGCAGTTGTTGTATTCATTATGATGTAAATTGCACTCTATAACATATTGTAATCAAACAAAAATATATATTCTTTCACAGAAGATCTTTCTAGTATTTTATATGAGGAATGTCTATTTTCATAAATTATTTTTTCTATTTTTACCAGATCTCATATGATCAGTGTAGGAACAATATAGATTAAATAACAGAATTAATGTTTTACACTGTCCAATATCAATACACCACATGCCATCCATATATAATTTATTCACCAATCAATTATATTCCTTTCCTCCAACCTCAAAAATGAAAAGTTCCCTATTACTTTTGACCAATTTTCTATTTTTGGCTGTTTTCAATCAATTTGTACATCTTGAAGCTAAAAAAAAAAGCTTCAAAATATGTTAAGAAAATAAGAAACTGAACCTACCTTTTATCACCAAATGAACTCCTTTTCCTAATATGTACATGTAACTGGTAATTTGCACCCCTTTGGGGTTGCTCATGATATTAATATCAAACCTTGTACTTAAATAGTGATACAAAACTACCTTATTTATCACCACATCAAGTGTTCATGTAATCAACTTATAAAAACCCACAAAAGCCACCTTCGAATTTTCACTAGAAAAGAAAACGATGGCACACTATATTATTGATTATCAATTTAACTGTAACAGGGGAACACCGTCTCACTTAGCAAATTATTGCCCAAATTCTCCTATGACAACAATTCAATCACAAAACCATATATGACATACTAAGCTAAAAATACAAAGGAGACATCCTCCCAAATCACTCTAACCTGTCTGGTGCGCTCCCCAAGTCTGTCACATAGCATGGGTGAATTGAGAGTCGAGTAATATACAAGTATGTGTACATCATCAACATCATTATCATCAGCAGTAGCCATCACGGATCAAAAACAGGCATTTGTAGAAAATGAAAGGAGGTATTCCGTTCAAAAGCACCAAGAACAATCAGATATTGAGACACCAGAATGCATAGTGCTCATCTTTGCGATGGTTACTTACAAGACCTCCACACTGTAGGCAGACAAAGCTGCTACCATCCGAGAACGCGTCCAGCATTATTTGCTTTCGGCCAGTCTCGCCCAGTATAGAAGTTCCACGTGCATCTGGTTCGAAGGACTGGCCCACTGTGTTAGATTGAGATGGTTCAGTTTTCGAAGGCTGTGCTTCAGCAATAGCACACTCAGCAAACAACGAGGCCAACTCATCAGCAGCAGAGCTTGTTTGTAGTTTGTTTCTGTAGAGGTCTCGAGCACGGTCCAGGACTTTAACTACAGCCTCCTCTCCACCTTTATTTCTCATTGCCATCACCACCTGTAATTGACGTTGTGTAGGTTATGGGTGAAATTGCTCCATAGACTACAACTATATCATAATTAATCGAATCTTCCTTGATATATTTTGTATGTACTGCCTTCCAAATATAGAGCAAAGTTCTAGCCAATAATGTAAAACATGCTGAGAAATCATTTTCTGTGATTACAATAAACCTATCAATAAAACATAGCACATGGAACAATACTCCATAGAGTTGCAAACTACCGAACTGTTCTACAAAAGCAAAGTGGAAATCATCAGAAATCCTATTATACCATCCAGCGCAAAAATCACTTTCCTTGGTTAGACTAATTGAAAGAGCACTTAGCATTAGCACACATACCTACCCATTATTCTATTATAATGGGGGAAGATGATCAATGTGAGCTTGTATCACCAGAAAAGTAATGCATAAGATATTTGCAACACTACAATCGTTTTATTTAAAAGATGAAAACAAGAAGACTATGATCTTTTTATTTAAAAAGTGATATCAAGAACTAAACTATAGCAATGAACCATGCAACACATTAGGAACAAATTATTGTTTTTCTTATTTTTTGGGCATATGATAAACAGTTGAATCACCAGTTTTAACACCACGTGATATGCCAAATTTAAACATGATTTACCCCCACGAGGAGGCATGCATCAGACCACAATGTTATTCCATAAATTCTCCCAATCAGATTCCAATAGCACTAGCCAGCAGAATTCAAATGACCCAAAAGCACACTCCAATATCCACCTTTTCCCACATAATAATATAGAAAAGAGAAAAATGAAAATCCAGAGATTGCAATTTAAAATAGTTCAGTATGATTTCATAAACCAATTGAAGTGTTTCTGTGAAATGTATCATGTACAATAACTGCTAAGTTTAATTAGTTAATAAGACTACATACAATCCTTTCAAACATCCATATAGACAAATTGATATGGGAGAACTATTGATTTAATTAGTTAATAAGACTACATACAATCCTTTCCGACATCCATGGACAAATTGATATAGGAGAACTATTGATTGTAATATATGAGGCAAGAAAGAATCAAGAATTGGAGTTATATTCGAACTATGTGAGGAATATTTTAGGGCATAATTGAAAGAAATTTGTTACAATCGCTCTTGTTCATAATTATAACTAGCAAATATTGTAATTGTTAACAAGAAATATTACAAATTTTGTTTTGATACAAACATGTCAAAACATTATATACTTGCATTCCGAACCACTAAATTTGGTATTCCGAGAACTTTTTCCTCCTATTTATTTAAACTTCTATTATACAAGTATGATTACAATTTTGGTTTATGATTCACAAATGAGGGGCATCCTCTTATGTATAATCCTTGGTACATATAACCAATGGCTAAAATCAAATCTAATGGAGGGCTAGTCGACTATCTAAAAGATGATCAAAAGGATTCAACAAGACTGTTTGTCTCCGAAGCTAATTATAGAATTACATGATTACTCTGTTTTAGAAACAAATAAGTGAACAAAAAGTAAGACCAACACTGCATCAAATTGAAAAAACATTGACACAACCTTGTACATGCACTAGAGGACTATTTTTTTTTGCATACCGATCGAGTATACAACTTGATTTTTTATTTTTTATGTCGTTTTAACTCGCAAGCTCTGATAGCACCATCTTAGTTAACAACAGATAATTAAACTGCAAGACAGCTAAAGAATCCGAGGAATCAGCTTCAATCTCTCCATGCTAACCTGATGAAATTTCTTAGTGATAGCAAGAAAGTGCACAATTTAGTCTTGATTTGGATTAGCTAAATATAAGTTTATCAAAAATAATTTATATTAAGTCAAAAGGAGGTCAAATCTAATAGGTTCCCTGTTTGTCATGTTCCACACTTCAATAACATGCGTGCATGGATTCGTATTGCCGACTACTTTTCAATCTGTACATTTGTTTAGGAAAATATATTACACATTACATAACAGGCAAGCCAGTAATTGTCAGGCCAGGGGTAAATTGGGAAGGAAAGAGTAGTTAGTATATTCTAGAGTTAGATATTTTGTATGCACGTGTAAGCACATGGGTGGTTAGCTAGCATGCGTGTGTCGGATAAGAGAATGGTGTAGGTTAAGAGTATTTATACTTGTTTAGCATTTTAGTAGCTATATATATGCGTGTAATGGGTGGAGTAACCTCCAAGCTTTTGAATATTATGCAATTTGTGAATAAAATGGGAAAAGCTTAATCAAGCTTTCTCTCTAACTCTATAAATTACCGAGTTCTTTTCCTTCTTTCTCCCTTATTATCTCTTATTTCTATCTCTGTATCTCCCTTATTTTCTGGTTAGGCTTCAACAAGGGTCTGACAAATTGGTATCGGAACTCAAGTTCTATCCAAATGCATCATCTTCTTCCTCTACATCTTCTGTTCTTCTCGATCTTCAACCTCTAATTTCTGTCTCTATACCCTTCTATCTGAATTCTATCTTTTCTACCATCTTCCATACTTCAAACACTACCTAGAACTAGCACAAAACCATCGACAACAACTGCAGATCTCTACCCCATAGCAACAGAAAATAGGCCTCGAAAACTCTACGTACCTGCAGCTCAACAAATTCTAGTGTTAATTCACTTGTTTCAGATATTAAACACTTCCATCTTACTCGTTTCTATCACATACATATAGCCCATTCCATAAAATTCATTTACAACATCACCCACATATATTTTAATCCATATTTTGCTTGATCTTCTCTGTCGGTGAAATTTTTCTAAATTCTATGAATTATTTTTGTTTGATCTTATTTTATAAATTAGTTTTGTTTGATCTGTTTTGGTTTGTGTTAGGTTATTCATATTAAGTTGTTTCAGTCGTAGAGTCTTACAAGTTGTTTCAGTCGTAGAGTCTTACAAATTGTTTCAATCGCAGAGTCTTATAAGTTGTTTCAGTCTACAATCGTAGAGTCTTATAAGTTGTTTCAGTTTACGATCGTAGTCTTATAAGTTGTTTCAGTCTCCGATCTTATAAGTTGTTCCAGTCTACGATCGTAGAGCCTTCCAATACTAAACTTGTTTGGCCAGGGATTCTCAGTTTGTTTCACTGAGAAAGTCCACTTCTCAATTAAATAGCTACTCAAGCTCACTTACTCTTACTCAAGTAGTGTTGCTATTGTTTGAATTCATTTTCAAACTCGGAATTACAATTATTGTGGGACTCTTTTTCTCTCTATTCTCTATAAATATGGTTGGTCCTTCACAAATGTTGCAGCAGGATTTCATAAACTATAGAAAGTACAATGAGAAATTACAACTCATTGATGAGAAAATGTGCCACTTCATAGAAGGTATGAATGAACTGTTGAGACAGAAGAGCCTAGATAGTGATGACAGGTTTGAAAATCTTTTTTGTGGATAAATAGAAGGGGGTAAGAGGTCTGTTTATGTGGGGTAAAGGAGGGATAAGAGTTTCTTTAGAGACCCTAGGCATGCTGAGCAAGGAAACATGAAGAAGATCATGCTCAATGGAGGAGGAACCAAAATGATGATGATGATGATGATGGTGAAGAGGAGAAACAACTTAAACATCTTAAATTGGTGTTCCCATTATTTATTGAGGGAAGAGCTGGATACAGGATTGCGAGGAGTATTTTGGCATATATGGGTATCATTCTCATAGAAGGATTGCCATAGTTGGAATGCACCCCCATGATTCTCCAAAATATTGATACAAGTCTTATGTAATGGTAAAGAGGGGCTTACTAGGAGGGAGTTAGCAAATAATTTTTCATTGAAGCAGGTGTGGAAAACATATATAAACAATTCAAGTTGTTGAAACAAATAGGAATTGTGAATGTATACTATGATGAGTTTGAAAGGCATAAGGGGAGACTACTAGAGAAGTTGTCTAACTTGACTGAGGACTTCTTTGTGGGAAACTTTGTTGGTGGACTAAAAGATGAAACCGAAAAATGGTAAAGTTGCTTGACCCAAAAACTCTATCCCAAGACTTCAAACAAGTCAAGTTCTATGAGAGTCCTATTCCTAAACTTGTCAACACCCACAACTATCCTAAACCACAACAAATCCACACCAATACTCAGCCCTAGCTACAAAAAGGAACTCCCTGCACCACCACCAACTAAACTCCTATGCTCACCTATCTCAGAAATGATTTTAACAAACCTAAACCTATTACTGCAACTCAAAGAGATGTGGAGAACTTTGTTGGTGGATTAAAAGATGAAACCAAAAAAATGATAAAGTTGCTTGACCCAGAAACTCTATCCCAAGCCTTCAAACAAGCCAAGTTCAATGAGAGTCCTATTCCTAAACTTGCCAACATCCACAACTATCCTAAACCACAACCAAGCCACACCAACACTCAGCCCCGGCTACAAAAAGGAACTCCCTACACCACCAACAGCCAAACTCCTATGCTCACCTATCCTAAAAATGACTTTAAAAAGCCTAAAACTATTATTCCAACTCAAAGAGATGAGTGAAAAGCCAAGAGCCTATGTTTTTATTGCACCATGGGTCATGATCACTTGTGATGATTTCCAAAATCTCAAGAGTTTGTAGAATACTCTGGACCTCCCCAATTTGATGAAGAACCAATCAGTGAGATAACCGAAAATTTACCACAAACCATGGCTAGTGCACGGAAGCTACATAATTCTATCAAAACAATGATCACATGAAAATACACGAGGAGTTTCCAATGAACTAATTATGTTTGGCAACTCTACTCTAAGCCTTGAAATTGGAATTGATCACAAAGTACTTTAAAATTTTACAGCATTACACACAACTATGAACTATCTATTCGAAATTAAGACTTGAGACTTGGAGTTGATTTGCCAAACACAAAAATCAAGTAAGCAACTTCCATCATATCAAGCATCAACATAAACAAAATTAATTCAACAAGGTTAAAACAACACAGCCAATAGATTACATAAAATTTTCAGAAAGTATTAAATTATAAATAAAATTAAAAATAAAGGATAAATATAAACTGTACAGCCAATTGATTAGAAAAATTACCGCATGTAGAGCTTGGGACGGGTTTCCCTGGTCGATGAGTCCGCGAGCCAATGTGAGTAAGCCTCTCACGGCGTCGTTTTGCTCGGAGACCGGCGGCACCTGCGAAGGCGCCGGCGGCGAGAATTCAGCATCCATCATATCGTCGTCCATGGCATCTCAAAGCTTAGGTATCACTTTCAATCAGTGTAGCACATAATAAAAATGGTTTAAAATGAATCAATGGAATTTCCTTTTCCTTTTGCCGTTTGTTATTGGTAAGCTAGAATCCAGATAATTTTTAGATGTTTCTAGTAATTTCTCTGATTTTTTCGTTTTATTTTTGGGAAAATTGGTAGATCGATTGCTTTTTCTTATGGATCATACATACTTTGGGCTTTTGGACTTTTATATGGCCTGTTTTACTATAAGTAGGCCCAATAAAGACTAGATTACAAACATTGCTGTTTTGTACAATACTAGTTCATCCGTCCTAAATTATCTGCTCAATTTTTGACTTTTTTAAGTTAAATTGACTATTTTTAAAATTAATAATTAAGCATATATAAATATATTTCTAAAATTATAAAAATTAGAATTAGTAATAAATTGTATATACTTTCTTTTGGTTATAATTTCTTCACCTATATTTTAGCAAAAATAATAAAAAGATTAGTTTTAAAAATAGTCAATTTGACTTTAAAAAATCAAAACTGAGCAATTAATTTGGGACGGAAGGAGTAGTATTTAGGGAATCCGCCGACATTTTTCATATTTCCGCATATGGGGTCCATCATTTCTTTAAAAATGGGCTCCACATTCAAAAATATCAAAAATGGTTGCAAAAATATCAATTGGAATTGATATTTTGTGAGCCCGAATATAAAATTAGGGCTTACGTGTGATCTAAAGAATTAAATGAACCGGAAGAAGTTTCCACGTGTCTCGAGGCAGAAGGCTCGTGGAGATGACTCATTTGGGAATTAATTGAGGAATTGGATTGGTGGCTAGAAAGACAAGATGATTTAGGCATTACTTAAGTAATTAAGGGTATTTTTGGAATTTTCTTTGAAATCATATGACAAGCACACAAGACCCAGACATGTGCAAGGCCCGTGACCATTTTCAGGAAACTCTATAAATGCCCCCTTTCATTTCAATAGAAGGGGGCTTTTTTTTTTCTCTCTGAACTGAAGACTTTGAAGAAGCTCTTGAATCCTAAGAGTTCAGCCACGTGTTACTCGAGCAATTGCTTACATGTTCTTCTCCCCTCTTCAACCACTCAATCAAGACCGTACTCTTTGCGAATTTCTCTTCTCCCCAGTCAACACGAAACCCTAACTCTAGTAAGGTATGATTTCTTTACTTACATATTTTCATAATACTTTTTGAAATTTTCGCATGTGTGACCCATTTTTTAATAAAAATGATGGACCCCACACGCGGAAATATCAAAAAAGACTAGAAATTTCACTTCCCTAGTATTTATATACCTGGATCAAAAAAATTTGGTGGGCAGGAAAATAGGACGGGAGGTGTATTTGAATTTTATATATTTGTGTTTTGACCTCCCAATAGAAATAGAGGTAAAAGCACAAATATATAAAATTCAAATATATCTCATACCCAATTTTCTAATCCCATTTTTCTGTTCACGTAGAAGAACTCAACCTCGATACGTTCTTTGGCAAAATTATAGTAGTAGATTGTGGTTTGTTGATATTGCATGATTGACCCAATTACACATTATTTGATCATCAAAGATATAATGAATATTTTCCAATATTATTCTATCCTTTTATTGTATTTTACTCTTTTCTTATTTATATTTGTTTTATCTTTTGTTTTTTTAATTATTATCTTTTATTATAGTATACGATTGATTTTTCCTACTCTGGCTGCCCCCAACCAACCATGGTCCATGACAAATTAACAAGGAAGCAACCAAACCAAACCAAACCAAACCAAACCACTCATCATCACATAGGCATATGACCAGCTAGCTAGTGACATAATTCAAAAAACACCAGATATATCTTAAAATTTTCTTATTTCCACTACTCATTGTGTATGTTGTACTCTACAACATTAATTAATTAATTAATTAGCTAGCTAGGGAGGTAGGAGGTCCCTGTAAATGTGGATCCTCCATTAGAACAGCCTCTTTAATCTCCTGAATCATCTTCAGTACTTGCCACATGCTGGGTCTTTGTTCTGACGAAGTTGCGCTACAAGCTATAGCCACCTCCAAAAGCATCACCAACTGGTTATCTTCCTCACCCTCATCATCATCCCTAGTAGACCTTACCCAATTGATCAGATCGTCAGGCATTAAATACGGGTGCTGCGATGGCGGCTTTCCGGTTAAGAGCTCAACCAAAAGGATGCCAAACGAGTAAATGTCGGACTTGGATGTTGGTTGGTGGTTTAGTTTGCGAGTTTCTGGGGCTCTGTAGGCAGCCGAATCTGGCTCCTGGGACAAGGAGGAGGGGTCTGCAAGAACCGAGAGGCAGTAGTCGGTGAGGCAAGCCTCGAAGTCCGGGCCGAGGAGGATGTTGGAAGATTTGAGATTGCCATGGACAAGCCTCCATGCTTGGTGAATGTAGGAGAGGCCTTGTGCAACATCCTCTGCTATTTTCAAGCATGATGTCCAATGCAGTGGCCTTGCTCTTGCTGATTTTGAACCTACAAAAATGCATTTGCTCCTTTTATTTGGTTACTGAAAAACAACTACCAATAATTCTCTGTTTTTCAATAAAACACTTATTCTTGAAGCTGCTAAAAATTAATATAATGTCCAAAACACTTCAAATATAAATTTGTATATTTCATTTAACTCGATGTGATTAATAAAATTATGAACTTGTGAATTAAATAACATAAATGCCAAAAAATAACAAATATTTATTTTATCAAAAAAATAAAGTCAAAACACTTTTTTGCTAATTAAATTTCTCAAAGATTAAAATTTACATAATATACATTCATACATAGTTTTTTGTAATTAAAAAGTAAAATCTTAACACATAAAAAGTGACAATTAATAACAAAATACAATTATAATTTTTTTAAAAAATATTAAAATTTATATAAAACAAACTTAGACACAACTTGTTACGGAACGAATCTTATTATTCATATAAAAAACTATTAAAAATAAATATGTTAATTATTTTTCTCAAATATTAAACTAAATATAAGTTACACTTGGGCATAATTATTTATAGTAAAAATGACAAGTGTTATTCAAAAAAGAAAATCTTCTTACAAGACAGAGTTATTAATAAATATTATTACATTTTCTTTTATTCAACATTACCATAAAAACAACACCAACTATACACTAAAAATGTAATCAAAATCATAAACATCCCAAATTTTGCCATATACTTGAGATAAATTTAACATATGAAAATCATAATATGTAACTAAAATGTCAAATAATAATTTTGTTATTAAACACCAAAAGTTAAACTATTAACATATCCAATTCAATCTAATTACAACAGCTCCATTAATACTTTAATTTAAAATTTTTAATATTTGTACCATTTACCCAAAATATGTGTTAATTAAATTAAATTATTATTTTTTTATAAGTTATCAACAATTTGAATGAGATGTTAATTAAAAACAAAACTGTAATTAAAATGTATTGTATTAAAATAGGATAATTTTGTCATTGAAAAAATATATATTATTCTTGAATTATAATTTGATATCAGGGGATGAATTAAGTTTTTAATTTTGATTTAAAGATCAATTAATGATGGATGAATTGGGGTGATTAAGAAATTGAAATTTTTTGTTAAATTAAATTTGATAATAATTGTTATATGTAGGCCTATAAATGAACCAAACCGATCCGAACTTTGTTGAACTCGAACACTGTTAGTCAAACTTGAACATATTCAAATAACATGATCGAACCAACACTCGGTGTTCGAGTTCGATCGTTAGCTATTCTCGAACTGTTTGCAATCATGATCGAGTTCGCGAACATGAACAATTTGCGAACGTTCACGAACACATGCTCATTCGCGAACGTAATTAAGTTCGCGAATATTTTGACGAACCACGTCGACTGATTACATTTCCTACTTTCAAGTCAGTTAATAAATTTCACAGGTAAGAAATCGAACCACTCGAACCCATGTTAGAAATCGAACTACTCGAACCGATCTAGAATTGAACCCGAATTATTGTCAAAAACAGACGAACTGAATTATATGGTTCGCGAACATATTCGATCGAACAATCGAATGTGAAACCATATGCGAACTCGAATCGGCAAAGTATTAAACTCGTACTCGAACCGGTTTAGTTCATTTGCAGACCTAATTATATGTGAAAATTTGATCGTCGCACAGGTCGGAGTTGCTCAATAATCTTTATTTAAATTTCTAAATTCTCAGTGCGTGAGTATTGCTATGTTGAAAAAAGAATGACTTACCAAATGTAGTCAGTTGATGATACACGACAACCACATTATTTTGTATCCATCTTTTATAATCATTCTTTTGTCGCCAAAGTATTATTGCTTGTGGAGATGCAAGAGTTAGCAGATGGGATTTGTCAGAGAGAAAAAATATACAGTTACTCAATATTTATAATGAGAGAAAATGGTTTAATCCTTTTTTTAAGTGAGATGTGTGTCTTTTTTCCCCTTAAAATAATGGTAGGATTTTTAAAATTTTTTGAATTATATGACGTATTATCGGGTTGGATTAGTATGAAGTTTCACATCCAAGACCATCAGTCAATTAGCTTGATATTGCGGTGACACATATGTATATGACAAATTAATGGGTTAGATTCATTTGGGTAAAACAAAATACTTTCACCCTATTTTTCTCTCTACCGATACATATACATATATATATATGAAAGATAATTGCAACAATGTTATACCTTAATGATCCGGTATTTATAAAATAAAAAAATATGTGGGCACGTCACAGAAATTATGAATATTTTAAAGATATTGTTGTATATAGATAATATGTAGTAGTAAATTGATATTTACACATTTTATATAAAAAATGATATATATGTCTATAAATATTTGACGATCAATGTGAAATTATATGCGATAAAATAAAATAAATTAAAATAAGATTATTTAATTCCTACTTATATCATGTATGTACATACGTCGCAATTATAATTTAATTTTAAACTTTTGTAATATATAGCAGGACTCTTTATATATACATTAATTTAGTTTATCTTCAATTTTATTTTGCATAATGACGATTAAAATATAACAATTTATTTTTTAAATGCTAATTTATTGTTCCAAACAATATATCTAGCTTAATAAAAAAATTACTTGCAAAATTTTTCTAAAAAATTAAAAACGTTATTTTAAAATAAACTACAACAAATAAGGTCGTTGTGTTATTATACATAATACATTACTCATTACTTCTTTCATTTCGAGATACATTTTAACTTTTTAGTCGATTCGTAAAATCTTAAAATTCAATTTTGATATGAAGTTATTTAGTTTTAATCCAAACAATTGTAAACTAATTATGAAATATTATTAATTATCATCTTTGTTGTTTTCAAAACTTAAACGAAATTATATTAATTTTGAATTTTAAATTTTATAAATTATTTATAAAAAATTAAAATGTAAATCTAATTTTGAAAATGATGTAGTTTATTATACTTAGTCGACCTTATTTAATGAGTACTGTATTATGTAATGATAACAAAACAACCTTATTTGTTGTAGTTTATTTTAAAATAACGTTTTTAATTTTTTAGAAAAATTTTGTAAGCAATTTTTTTAATAAGCTAGATATACTGTTTGGAACAATAAATTAGGATTTAAAAAAGAAATTGTTATAATTTAATCGTCAAAATTTAAAAAAAATATTGAAGATAAACCAAATTAATGTATATATAAAGAGTCCTGCTATATATTACAAAAATTTAAAATTAAATTATGATTGCGACGTATGTACATACATGAGATAAGTAGGAATTGCAAAAATTTCACATTAATTTATTTTATCTTATCGCATATAATTTCACATTAATCGTCAAATATATATAGACATATATATTTTTTATATAAAATGTGTAAATATCAATTTACTACTACATATTATCTATAGGATAATATCTTAAAAATATTCATAATTTCCGTGACCAACCCACAAATTTTTTTAATCCTATAAATATCGGGTCATTAGGGTATAATATTGTTGTAATTACCAGCCATATGAAAGCCCAGATCATTCAATATATATATATATATATAGAGAGAGAAATATACTGAAAGTGTTTTGTTTTGTCCAAATGAATTTAACCTATTAATTTGTCATATACATACGTGTCACCATAATATCAAGTTAATTGACCGATGGTCTTAGACATGAAACTTCATACTAACCCAACCCCGTATTATCAATACATATTAGGTATTTATTTTGTGATTGATTATGTCATAAAATATCATTAAAAAATTTAAATTCACATCATTAGAAACACTGTTGAAACAAAAAATTTAAGACCTCTAACATTACCTTATTATAAAATGGATAAAGTTAGGTTTCTCAAACTTTTTATTTCAAATGTACCTCAAATGATATGATATTTAAAAAGAAAAATAATATTTTATGACATGATTAATTATGGACCCTCATAAAGCATTATTAAAATATTTACAAAATGGATAATGATAAGGGTTTCAAAATTTTTACTTTAAATGTATCTTAAATGATACTCCATGATATTTAAAAAGACATAATATTTTATGACATAGTTAATTACAGACTATGTCATAAAGTATTATTATAATATTTTATGACAGTTAATTATAGACTGCCATAAAATATAATTAAAATTAAAATATTTAATATTACATCATTTAAGATACATTTTTAAACAAAAAAATTGAGACTTTTAACATTATTCCTAATACAAACGAATAATGTTAGGGTCTTAAATTTATTTTAAATACGTCTTATATGATATAATATTTAAGAAAACAAATAATATTTTATAATATGAAAAATTACAAAAAATATACTCTAACTAATATAATAATACATATTATTGAATGGGGTATATTGTTTGAGATTAAAAAAAATAGACATTCAGACCCATAACTAATTGGGGAGCGGTCCGGTGCATCTTAATGACCGGTACCGTCCCGTGCATGTATTAATTTTTTTTTTTGAATTTTTACTACAATTATGAGAAAAAAATTAAAAAATAATAGAGCAAGTTCGAACAAAAAACTGTAAAAAAAAAAATATATTTTTTATTAAAAAAATATTATATTTTTTAATAAAAAATGTACTTCTTTTTACAGTTTTTTGTTTAAATTTACTCTATTATTTTTTATTTTTTTTCTCATAATTATAGTAAAAATCCAAAAAAAAAAATTTAATACATGCACCGGACGTTAGTCCGGTACATTTGTACCGGACGCCCCCCTCAACCCATACATTAGTATGCAAAATAAAAAGGGTAATGAGGAGCAACTTGGTCTAGGCAAAGGCCCAAGTGTCACCACGCACGCAACAATGTGCGCGTAACTAAACTAACGTCTTATTTAACTGACTGACGGTGGTGGGACCCACATTTTGCTGCCTCCTGACGCCATTTCCAAAGAGGTAAAAGGACTATGAATATGGAGAGGTGGGACCAAGTAACATCCCAAACCCAACGTATATGAGTTTCACGTGAACTTGTCTCCCAATATATTACTCCCTCCATTCTCCATATAAGTTCTTCATATAAGTTCTTTATCAGTTGCATAACTATTAAAAAAATAATTACTCCCTCCCTTCTTATATATAAATCGTTTTAAATTTTTTTTATTCTTAATTATTTATCGTTTATGCTTATTTAAGAGAATTAATTATTATTTTTTTTAAATTAATTCTTATTACTCTATCTAATCTTTTGATTCATATTTATGAGATAAATGAGATGAAGAATTTTATAAATAATTGATACTATAGTTAATGCTTTTCAATTATTTCCTTAATTCTTGTGCACATGTCTAAATAATTATTATGAACTACTCCCTTCATTTTTAAATAAGTGATGTTTTGAATTTTTTTTCCAAATTATCTGTCGTTTATAATTTTCTAAGAGAATAAATTATTTACTTTCCTATATCACCCTTACCTTCTCTCATTGTTCCAAAAAATTCTCACCCTTAGTATTAATAGTTTCAACTTCCCATAAAGGAGTAGTGATGAAATTTTACACATATTTTAACTATTAAATGATAGTATTAAATGATTTTCTTAAACCATGCACAAAAATCTTAAACGACACTTAATGAAGGGACCGAGTACTAATATTGTTTTGTTCTTCTAATTGACGTAACTAGTCTGACTCTCAGCATGTGAGACCCATTTTTAACCAAAACAATATTATATTTAATTAAAAAAATGAGTCGTACGAAAATATTAAAAAATATTGCAAAAAAAATATCAATTCCAAAATTTCGCAACACTTTTTTTTTTAATATTTACGCATGTAAGACCCATTTTTTAACCAAACTAATATTAATATATGGTTAAAAAGTGAACCACACATGCGTAAACATCAAAAATTGATGTCAAAATATCAGTTTCCAAACAAAAACCATGGATTTGTTTGATTATTGTTCAGACGTTTTTTTAGAATGTCCTAAGAGCATCTCCAGCAGATTGATTATCTCGTGAATTATATTTAGTCCATATGACATCAGCAAATGTTCTTTAGTCTTCAATCCTTTCAACAGATGAACTATCACGTGGACTATCCCGTAGACTATAATATAAAAAAATTAAAATAATAAATAAATTCAAAAAAACTCCAACGACCATATTTAAAATAATAACTATTTCTTATTCATTCATTTTAATTATATGACTTTAACAACACATTTGGATAACTATGTTTAAACATTAAATTTTATCTAATTTCATAATAAAATAAAGTTTAAATTTTGTTCTTACCCAAACAAGAAAATTCGGTATCTTCTTCTTGCCTTCATCTCCTTCTTCAAGAAACCCCTTCATCTCCTTCTTTTTCTTCAACCATCTCTCCCTTTTAAATATATTTAAAATTATAGTCGAAATTATAGTTCACCTGATTTTGTTCCATGATTTGGTCTCTTTGCTCACCGAAAAATCCCAATAGACTATATTTAGTCTTAATGTTGGAGCCAAATCAGCATCATAGACTAATATAGTCTAGGATTTGTTCACCTCCGTCATCCCGGAGTTGCTCTAAGACCTTTAAATACACACTCCATTTTTAATGCATTATATTTAAATTTCAAATATTATATTTATAAATTAAATAAATTATATTTAAAATAATTTATTTTTCAATAAGATTTATATTTTCAAATACATTTACAAACATAAACCATTAAATTACTTGAGAGACCTCCAACTTGAATAGTTTATAATGTACTTTAATATTCTTGTTGAATTTTCACTTTATTGTATTTATTTCACACTTGAGCTTAAGTAATTTGAGATTAGTCGGGCACAAAATTAAATTTATTTAGAATTAAATTATTAGTTTATAACAAATAAAACTAAATAATTGTGTATTGGTTTTAAATCAGTTTGTGAAAATTTTTAAACTTTGTAATTAATTTACAATTATTAGGGATAGAACTATAGAAGTATTAAAAATAAAAATAATTGTGTATTGGTTTTCAATTACTATAAGATTTCAAAAATTAACTCCAAAAAAATCAAAATAAATATCTCTAATTTTAAACGGGGAGGGCAATAATTATTAATTAATACCATCATCTCCTAGTATTATTTAAATCATAAATAAAAGCGCGGGGAAAAATATCTTTATTTCTCATATGTATAATCCTATTCGAAACAAATTCAATTCTTTAAGCAATAATCCTAAATATGATTTTCGTGCACTAATTTAGCCATTTAACTATAAATTAAAATTAAAATAACCAAAAAAAGAGCTTAGTAGTAACTTACCGTGGATTAGGGAGAAAAGACTGCCATTAGGCTGGTAATCATATATCAGCAACCTCTCCTCCTTCGCCTGAAAATAAGCCCTCAGCGCCACCAGATTTGGGTGGCGCAACCCACCCACTGCCTCCATTTGCCGGTCAAACTCCTCCCTACTCGTTCCCGCCAACTTTAACGCATCGAGCCTCTTCACACAAACGATCAAACGGTTGTCCAGCACCGCCTTGTAGGTGGTCCCAATCGTCCCTTTCCCCAGAAGCTCCGCCGAAGCTCTCATCAGCTGCTCCAGCGTATAATGCTGCACCTCACCCGCACTGAATACTAAGCTCCCACTCTTCCCCATTTGCAGCTTCTTCACTTTCTCTTCTACTTCTCTCTCCTCTTCCATTTTCATCACCGCCGCCGCGTTCTCGGCCGCGCTGTAATCCGAAGCCATTGTCGGCTTTATAACCTTTCCATTTTTCTTATTTTTTATACATCTTATTGCGAAGCAAAGAATCGAACCGATTAGAATCAAAAGTCCGGAAGTGAATCCGATAATGGCCGCTGTTCTTTTGTGCTTTTTGAAATTGGACTGAGTCAACTCAGCGCTCTGTTGTAAGCTTTGTGGCGGCGACGGTGGAGCCGCAGTAGCCGTGCCGAAGAATGGCGCCGCAGGCCGGCACTCTCTATGGATGATCTCTCCGCAGAGTCCAGCGTTGAATAGAAAGGATGACCTGCTAAACCGGAGAAGTGTTGGAGTGACCGGAATAGCGCCGGTTAAGTTGTTATGGGAAATGTTGAAGATATGAAGAGAGGACTGGTTGAGGGGAGGAATTGAGCCGTTGATCCGGTTTGAGTCGAGCCGGAAGAAGTACAACCGGTCGAGTTTAGTTAAGGATCCCGGTATAGGACCGGTGAGATTGTTGACGGAGAGATCTAGGGTTTTGAGGCGGTGAAGGGCGGAGATAGAAACCGGAAAAGAACCAGAGAAGGAATTACGGTTTAAAAACAGAGCTTTGAGATTAACGAGTTTGGAGAGGTCAGGAATGGGTCCGGTGAGCAAGTTGTTCTGTAAACTCAGTACACGTAACTGGTCGAGTTGAGTTAGCGAGTTGGGGGTAAAAACTCCGGCGAGATTGAAGTTTTCGAGAATGAGCCGGTAAACTTTTCCCCGAGAGCATTGAACTCCATGCCATTTGCAGAAATTGAAGCTTGTTCTTGGGGGAAAAGGGAGTGTGTTGTTTAAATCGGCTTTGGATTTGAATGCTAAGAGAAATGAAGCATCGGAAGGGAAACGGATATCGCCGGCGGCCGGGAATGATGGAGTGAAGAGTGAGAAGAAGAAGATTATAATAACGGCATTTTGAAAAATATTTTGAAGAAATTGGTGTTTCATCATCATATTTTTTATTTTTTTCTGGGATTTGAAAGGGAATTAAAGAATTGAACTATTTGATCATTATATATTAATATTATTATTTTGTTGATGCGGAAAGTGGTAAAAAGAAGGTTGATAGACCTGGAGGTGGCCGGTGGGTGGGGGTTTAGTTGGAATTATTGAAAAAAAGGAGGAGAAGGAGGAGATGAGGAGGGCAAGCAGTACGTGACAAAAGAAAGCTATGAGGTCTGAGCCCCTGTAAGAGCTGGATCACGTGACCTCTCCTCTCTCGATTCCTCACTCTCTCAAGAGCAACTCCAGCAGGCCGGAGTTGTGAAAATCCTAGACTAAATATAGTCTAGGAAGCAGATTTTGCTCCAGCAGATGGACTATATTTAGTCTAGCCATTTTTCCGGCAATCCAAAAAGACTAAATCAAGGAACCAAAATCTCATGGACTATAATTTTAATATTATTAAATGGGGGAGAGGATAGAAGAAAAAGAAGAAGGAGATGAAGATCTGTGAAGAAGGAGATGAAAATCTGTGAAGAATGAGATGAAGGAGAAGAAGGTATCTGAAGAAGGAGATGAAGAAGACGAAGAGGGAAGAATAAAAAATAATAACTAAATACATTAATCAACTACAAAAAAAATAAAACAATAATTTGAAGTAAAAAAAATATGTACAATACATTATTTTTTAGATGGAAAATTATGGTCCTCCCATGTATTATATTATTTTTTATTATATTTAAGTTTTTTTGAATTTATTGATTATTTTAATCTTTTTATATTATAGTCCATGAGATAGTCCACATGATAGTCTATCTGCTGGAAGAATAGAAGACTAAAAGACATCTGTAGACTAAATATAGTCCAGCAGATAGTCCATCTGCTGGAGATGCTCAGACAGATGGAAACTAAACGGGCGTAAGGGCTGTTTGGATCCGTACAGGAGGTTGTTATGGCAGTAAACTTAAGAATTTTTATTTGCTTCACTAAACAATTTTAAAGTCTTATAAATTATTTAAATATTTTTAAATTGTAATTTTTTATTTATACTCGAATTATATCCGTTCGAAAATTTCAAATCGCTCGAACTCAATTCGAGATTGTGCTGACTTTGTAGCTAAACGAGTCTTAATCAAACTTTAAAAATTGAGCTCGAGTCTCAATTCGAGATGTTTAGATTTGGTTCACAAAATTTTGGTTTTTAGTCTTTAGACAGAAATTCATAGTTCATAGCAAGGGTGGATTCAGAAATATTTTCCAGCAAGGGCGGATTTTTCAAAGTCTCAAATTAAATTTATTTTTTATATTTAAATAAAATCATGAATTAATTTCAAAATTTCAACCCAAATTTGCATTAAAGATATTTTTAACAATTGCACTATACACGCCCTAATATCCTAAGAGAATATGACTTTAAATATCATACACCGAAAAGAAAAAAGAAAAATAAACAATACTTGCTCCTCAAATACAATGAACAACACCTCATAATCTATACATACCATACAAAATGTAACCTTAGTCAAAAATAACTAAAGGTTACATGTCAATAGCAGTTCAATCACATAGATTGTTGCTGCAGATGCAAACTACTACTATTTGCTAGAATACATGTCGGTGGAAGAAATGAAGGAAACAAAACGATTTGGATTCTTCAAGTTATATAATAACTTATCCGAATATTAAAAGACAACTGCAGAACAAATCTCAGATGTTGAAACAAAATGCAATGATAAATTAACTCCTAAAGACTTTGATCGATTAACCCTTAACTGATTTCTTGACCTACTTAAATTTAGCATTTGCAAAATAAATGCTAAAATTAAGCACAAAATTTCCCCTTTCAAATCAATGATGAAACCCCTTCTTGGTTACTTGGTTAGTGTAACTTGTTGCAATAAAAACATAAAATCAGTTATTAGTAAAACCCGAAAGGAAACTGAAGAAAATGGGCCAGAAGAAAAGAAAATTACACTCCCTCCTATCCAGATTAAATGATGTTTTAGAGTTAAGCACACTTATTAAGAAATAACACAAAATGTTTTTTGTATCCCTAATTAATTATTTCTCTCTCCACAATGATTAAAAAAGGTAATGGTCAAAGATGAAGGCAATTAATGGGTTATTGGAACTTTGGTTTTATATGTGGTAAAATGGTTAATGGAATTGCATTTACTAAGCCTATTAAATAGAGGGGTAAATTAGGAAAAAAAATAGTTCAATATTGCATAGAAATTCCAAAACGACACTTATATAAAATAAAATTGAACTCTCTAAAACGTCATTTATTTAATATAGGAGGGAGTATGAACAAGAAACAAGAAACAAGAAACAAACAAAAACTGGGTCTTATAGCTAGTTGAAGTGGTAAAAATTTGAAACCCTAAAATTACATCAAAAATCATATAAGATAAATAACCTCTAAAACAAATAATTCAACATCCAAAATACCCATAAATTTTAAAATTGGGAACTGAAAATCGTTCTGACGTCTCTCAGTGCGAGAAGAGCAGGTGTAGGAGTCGCTTTCGGGAAGGTAGCAGTGAAGGCCGAGGGAGGTCAGAGCGTAAGAACCGGGTAACCTCATTGAAGCATGATTGTGATAGGTATAAATCATCCTCCCGAAATGATGAGTCTAACCCTCTCGCACGAAGAATAGCAGAGCTGGAGAAAAAGTTGCAGAAATCAACCAATAAAGGTGGTGTCGGTTGACCCAACCTCGTTTTTCTCTCCAGAGATCGATCGGGTTCGGGCTGACCCTAACGAGAAGGTCCCGCATATGGAGAGTTACGATGGTACTGGCGATCCCTACGACTTTACTCTGGCATATGATCGGCTCATGGACTATTCTGATGCTACATAAAGTGTCAGATATTCATCACTACCCTTAGGTAGGAAGCCCGACAGTGAATGACATCGCAACCGTCGAACTCTATTGCATCATGGAAAGAGCTCTGTGACAAGTTCAAAAGTCGTTTCGGGAGCACCAAGAGGAGGGGAAAGCCAACGGCCTCGCTAATGCAGATAAGACACTACTCGAACGAAACCTTGGGCCAGTACGTGAAAAGGTTTCGAGAGGCAGTTGGAGCGGTGACAAATCTGAATGGACCTCAAGCCCTCATATTCTTCACTACCGATCTGGACGTAGTGAAGTCAAAAAAATTGATAAAGGATATGATGTTTGACCCGCTAAAGGATTTGTCTGAAGCGTATGATCGGGTATAGAACTTCATCGCTATTAAAGACGTCATAGGGAGCCTAAGGCCGCACTCATAATCTTCGGAGAAGCCTAGAGATCAAGATATGAATAACCATCTTAGGACGTATAACAATAATAACAGGACAAGCTGAAGAGGAACTTTAACAATAAAGGATTGGGAAACGACCACCCACCTTTTCCGAACATGAGCGTTAACAAGGTCTACACCCCTCTTAACACGGATCAGGCAAAGATTTTGGAGGAAATCAGGGATAAACCCTACTTTGAACCGTGTCCGGCTGACACTCATTCATGGAGGGGAAATCATAATAGGTACTTTACATACCACTAAACATCGGGCCACTCCACGGAGGATTTTTCGTCATCTGAAGAATCTAATCAAGAAGAACTTACATAACGATGAGTTGGTTCAGTACTTTACTGGGCGAGAAGGTTCATGGAAGAGGTCAGGTAGTGCAAACCATGAGCAACTGGGCAAATATTTCGGGTCCGATACATGAAACCAGTATATACCAAATTTTCGGGATCGGGAACGAGTAGGGTTTTGACTCATTCGGTATATACCGAACTGAGTCGGTTGTACCGATTAAATCAATCAATTAACCCCAAACTTCATGGCACAGAATAATTAAAACACAAAACTTCATCAATCACAACAGACTTCAAAAACCCAAACTTCATCATCATCAAATCATCCCCATCATCATCTTCTTCTTCACCCGCTATCTTAACTACAAAAACTCAAACTTTTTGATTTGAAATTGAATATATGGCAAAGAAATGATTATTTTGGAGGATACAAAAGCAGAGGAGGACAGAGGTGCTGCCAAGATGAAGGGAAGAGACGAGAAAGAGGAGATGAGAGGTAGGTTTTGGAGGCGGATGAGGTGGGAGAGGATTTTAGGGTTTGAGATGACGAAGAGAGGAGAGAGAAAATGGGGATATGTAAGACCCCAAATTTTTATAAATAAAATTGAATTTTCTCTAATTATTATTTTGAATAATAATGTTAATTTGATATAATGTTTTGGTTATGGGTGAAATGTGCAAAATTTTCAAAATAAGCAAGTAGTTATAAAATATTCATTGTTGTCAGGGAATATTCGTTTGGTCGTGGAATATTCTTGTTGTCGAGAAATATTCGTATGATGGCACAACCATTTGTGGGCCCCATAAAGGAAAACTGTCGGATGAAGAAAACGATAAGTATGAGTTTTTATAAATAACGGCGTAGTTGTTACCGTTAACACTGTTGGAATACCTGGTAGTTAAAATACAGTAATACGCGTGGTTGCACAATAGCACACGGTATTGCACAATATTTTTGGATTATTGATTCTTACGTAAGAAGACACTACTCAATAATTGTTACGGTAATTACTGTTCAATATTTTATTTTATTGATTCAATAACTTCTACGTTGATATTTTATATTATTGTTGATTCAATAATTGTCACTGCACAATATTTTCTATTTTCAGATCAATAATTCATATTATTTGAATAATATTATTAGATAGCATTATTGGCAATGTCTAAGGAAGTTCTGTCTAGAAAAGGGGTATGGTCACTTAATTGCGCACCAGTAAGGAGAAATCCTTATCGAAAAATCCCCTCTTTTCTGGGAACGACCTGGAAATTATTTGTAAATAATTAATTATTAATTTATATGATAAAAAATATTTATTTTATGTGGATATAAATGAAGGAATTAATGCTGAGAAGTTTTATCAGTATTTTGTCAGAATAGAGGTATAAAAAATCATCCGTATGTGGATTTCGTTCATTTTATATTTTGAATTTGGAAAAACTTTCTTCTACAAAGTTGTAGAGAATTAAATTTCCTATGGAATGAACATAAAATTCGTATTTTTTCGATAAAAGGATTATATTATGAATTATTGAAGTTTCAGAAATAAATGTTTTTATTAAAAAGATATGTGGGCCCCACTTTTGGTTGTTATAAAATTTTCTAAAATTGGTGGGCCCCACTTGTAGTGTGCTGAGTTTGGTCAAGAGGTGTGCGTGATTTTTTTTATTAAAATATTATTTTATTAAATTTTAGTCTACTTTAGCGTTCTAGCATTTTCTTATAAATAGGGTGATTAGTTAGAATTGAAAATCACACCAGAATCAGAAGTTTTCTCTCTCTATAATATCGAGCATATTTTTCTGAATATTTAGATACTTTGAGAGTTGTTATTCAGTGCAAGTTTTCTTCAGCATTATATCTGATATTTCAGCCAATAACACTATTCTTTTGAGGTAATAGATATTGTTTTCTTCGTAAATGATGTTATTTCGTTCAATATCATTATGAAAAAATATTGGTATGAATTTTATTATGAATTTTTTTTATTTTCATGTCGAGGTTACTATTCACGTATACGACACTATTCATATATACAACACTATTCACGAATGCGGTACTATTGACAAATACTATTCATGAAGTATGATTTTTCTTATGAAATTGTTACCTTTTATGTCAGGATTACTATTCACGTATACGACACTATTCATAGAAAAATTAAATTTTCTTTTCTTTGTCCAAGTTGTCTATTATGGTTACTATCTTTGATTGTATCCATGTTTTAATCTTCATTATTTAATTTTGCTCCACAATTGATTATTATGGAGTATTTTTGAACTTGGATAAACTGAAGTACGAATCTCTAATCTATGTTCTTTTATCTCACTGAATTCGTTTCTTTAAAATATTTTTCATCATCCTCAGTCCTAAAGGATGATATAACTGAATATCTTTGGCATGTAATGAAAATATAAATGATTACCTGATGAATATATTTGGCCCGCGGTGCAAAGATGAATATGTATTTAGATGAACATGACTAACTGGTGATACAAATGAATATTTTTGGCCTGTAGATCGAGCAAAGATGAATATTTGGTTTAAAGATGTATATTGATTGATGTTACAGGGATAAAATATTGATGACGGACTTTTAAATCATAGAAGATAGTAGACTTCATTCTCTACTTAATTCTTCTAATGAATTGTTATTGTTGTTGCGCATATTGATCTAAAACTTGTTGTCCATTATATTTTATCTGATCTGTTGAAGGCTAACGATAATTTGTATAAGTCATAATATTCTTTAATGGGCTAGTTGAGCTCACCCTTTTCCTTTTTGTTCCATTTTCTTCTCAAGAAGCGAGAATATAGCGGGAACTAGTCAGAGTGTGGAGTGATGTTTCAATACAGTTGTTTAGCAGTCCTCAATATTTTGTAAAATAGTGTATGAATAATTATAATGAGGACTTATTTGAGTTTGGATATTTTCTAGAAGATAATATTTGTATTTAAACTCACAGCATATGTGTTGTCGTATTTTGCACGACAATTGTAATAATGAAGTTGTAGTTATTTTCTGTACCATGTATTTGACGACTCAAAATAGGTTGTGTGGACCTATTTTGGGGGTGTCACAGGATATGAAACTTGGAAGGGTAGAAAGATAAGGAAGAGTCGGGTAAAGAGAAAAGGAAGAGTCAGAGTAGGAAGGTAAAGAGGGAGAGGTGGGGTCCAAGTGGAGAGAAATGATTTATAGGGAGGTGAGAGAAGATTGAGGGAGACTATCAGGTCTAGCAAAATTACAACTATTAAAGCTGGGAAAAAATTGATATAATATGATAGAAAAACCAGTATAGTACCGGTACCAGACCGACTAACCAATTCGGTATACTGGTTCAAACGGTATCAGTACCTAGTTTTAGGTGAATTCGGTAACCGATTCGGTCTTTTCCAGTCTGGTACGTGCTAATTATTTACCGATTTTCAGTCTTAGAATCAAACGACTCGGCGTGTGGTGGATATAATAACAGGCGGTTCGAATGACCATGAAGACGATTAGGAGAAAATGAAGAGAAGTGCTAGACTCCATCTTAACCGTGTCCGAGCAACCTGCTAGAGGGGATTAGCTATACCCTGGCATAGTTATTTCATTTTTCGACGAGGATTACCCGTCTGAACCCATTGAACCACATAAATGTGCGTTGGTAATTACGACACAGGTTAGGTCAGTGGAATATAAAGCGGATTATGATCGATAATGGCTCTTCTTTTGACATATTGTATGCACATGTGTACCAGAAGATGGATTTGGAGAGGAAAAAGATGGAAGTCGAGCAAGATCCCCCATTGTATGGGTTAAGCAACGACAAGGTGCTTGTGGATGAGACTATCGATTTGTCAGTCGTCTTAGGTACAACTCCCTAGCAGATTGAAGTAAACATTAAATTTTTGTAGTACATGTGGATTCGTCGTACAACTCCATTTTGGGGAGGCCGACGCTAACAACTTTGTAGGCGGTAACCTTCATACCTCACTTTAGATTGAAGGTCCTACACCAAACGAGGTCGACGAAGTTAAAAGGGACCTTGATATAACGGACCACCCTGATTTCCTCTGGAGTTGGGGTCAATAAGCATGGAAAACCATGGCGATTGAGATGGAGCCCTTTATGGAAAAAGCTATTGAACCTATAGAACTCCCGGTAGAAGAGACGAAGGAAGTTGAGCTAATTTCATGGAATCCAAAGAAGTTGGTCAAGATTGGGTTAGAGCTGCAGGAACCCCTTCAAATACACCTGATAGAACTTTTGAGAGTATATGTCGACATCTTCGATTGGCGACCTAGTGACATGTCGGGGGTTAGAGAGAAAGTTACAGTCCATCGTTTGTCTGTGGATACTTCCAGGAAATCGGTCCGGCTGAAGAGAAAGATCTTTTCCTCGGAGAGACAGAAAATTATTGATGATGATGTGGCTAAGTTATTGACGGCAAACTTCATCTTTGAGATAGATTACCCCAAATGGTTGGCAAATGTAGTACTGGTCAGAAAGCAGAACGAGGAATGACAAATGTACATTGATTATACAGATCTGAACAAGGCATGATCGAAAGATTTCTATCCGCTCTCCTACATAGATTAGTTAATCGATGCTATTTCGAGCAATGGATGGAAAAAGTTAAAAATACTTGGCATGCTGGTTAGCTTAGGAAATATTATCATTAGATTTTTTGGTTCCCTTTTTGTAATTATGTAATTAAATAATTTCGTCAATAAAGATGGATTCAGTTTGGAGACTTATTCTGAAGTAGATTTCATTCATTTTTCTTATGTGTACAAAAGGAGTTCTTCAAGTCGGTCTTCAGGCTTCTCCATCTTCATCATTAGAGTCGAGAATCTTCAGGTTGAGGCCGACTATCCCTACCATTTTCCTCATTTGCTCCTTGGCGTCCTAATAACCTTCACCAAATTGTCAAATGATGTTTTTGATTAGCTCGGGAGACCTCTTATATTTATAAATGATTTGGTGGCGGAGGGCTTTGGTTAGGTGTCCTTTTGCATGATGCGATCGTAATCCATCTCCAACTTTTGGCCTGCCTCTACCAGGTTCTTTAGCTTGTCGTGCATGTTTTTGGCGTTGCCCTCAAGATCGTACATAGCCTTCTAGAGAGTTTCATTGTTCTGTTCAACCAATCTCTTTCGGCAAGAAGGATCTTTCTATGTTCCTCAAAATCAAAGCATTTTCCCCTGATAATGTTCAGCTCTTTTATAAGTTTCTCGACGTGAGATATAGATTTGACACGTAGACTTTGCTCTGATGTTAGGTTAGTTCGGGCTTTCTCGAGTACGGGTGTAAGCTGAGCCAAGTAGTTCGGTACTCGACTCGAGATTGACTCGAAAATATGATCCAAAGCACGAATTCGAAGTTGATACACGAATCGAATTCGAGCATACCAGTGTTCGCTCATATTAGGGTTTGAATATTTAATTTTTCTCGAACCATACTCGATACCTGCTCGATGGATCATATTTGAATATTGTTATGATCTATGCTAGTAAGCTAAATATGTGATATTTTTATCAATCTTTATAATTTATAAAATGTAGTATGAAATTGTGTAATCTTATACTTGAATAAATCAATGAATTGAATGGTAATTTATATTACATTCTTTATAATTTCAATACATAAATAAAAGTGAAATTTTTTATATATAAATATTAGTTAAGTAACCAATTTAGTATGTAGTGGTTCAGTTTTAAGTGAAATGTTTCATATTCGAAACTCGATTTGAAGGTTCATGAGTAACTTGCTTTGTAAACGAGTTGAGTAGTTACGAGCCGAGTAGGTCCGAGTAATGATTCGAGTCGAATCTGGCGCAAAAATATAAAACCCTTATCGAATTCGAGTCGAATTCGAGCTCAATTTTTTCGAGTCGAGCCGAATCTGAGCATGAAGTTGTTCGTTGAGATTCGACTCGTTTACACCCTTATTCTCAAGTAGGGCTTTCAAGCGTTCAACTTCAATTTAAAGTTCTTTCTCCCTGACATATATTTCGGCTAGATGGTGGAGGTAGCGGGACGAGGTAGCCTGAGCCTAAAACATGGGTTATTAATAAATGGTGTAAAAAGGAAGGGTTGTTAAGGTAAAGTGGGTACATCCGGACTTAACCGAGCCTGATAGATGACACTTTGGAGGAGGATTTATCGGGGTGTGTATTCGGCGAATCTCTCCTCGTCTTTGGGGAGAGGGAATAACCCGTGGATGACAAAATGGAAATTTTGACAGTCCTTCTGTAAGACCCCGAATTTTATGAAATAAAAGTATTTAATTTTCTTATAATTACTTTTCAGTAAATGGTTAAATTGATAAAAGTTTAAAGTTAAGGGTGATATATGTAATTTTTTTTAAATAAGCAAGTGGTTATAAAATACTCATTGTTGTCGGGGAATATTCGTTTGGTCGTGGAATATTCTTCCTGTCTGGGAATATTCATACGACGGCGCAACCTTTTATGGGCCCCATAACGGAAAGCGATTGGATGAAGAAAACGACAAGTATAAGTTGTTTACAAATAACGGCGTAGTTGTTACCGTTAATACTGCTGGAATACCCTGTGGTTAAAACACAGTAATACGCGTTGTTGCACAGTAGCACACAGTATTGCACTAATTATTGATTCTTACGTAAGAATGCACTACTCAATAATTGTTACAGTAATTACTGTTCAATTTTTTTTGATTCAATAATTGCTGCATTGATATTTTATATTATTGTTGTTTTAATAATTGTCACGGCACAGTATTTTCCATTATCGGATCAATAATTCATATTATTTGAATAATATTATTAGATAAAATTATTGACAATGTCTAGAAATTTCTGTCTAAGGAGAGGTTTGGTCACCTAATTGCGCGCCAGTAAGGAGAAATTCTTATTGGAAAGCCCCCTCTTTCTTGGGAACTGCCTGGTTGTCATTATTGTGATTCTGTAATATTATTTGTGAATAATTAATTATTGATTTATATGATGAGAAAAATATTCATTTTATGTGGATATAGATGGAGAAATTTTTTAAAGTGACAATTGTTGAAAATCGATATTTTATTTTTTCTGATAAAATAATATTTTATTATATTATTATAATATAATAATGGTGATATTTTTACAATGAATATGGGATATATGAGTATATGAGGAGGAAGAGTATTTTTGTTGCAAAAGTTGTTTAAAACATGTTAAACATGTTGGTGGACCCATTTCTTGACTGAAATTTGATTATAGCCTGTAAAATCATCCGTATGTGATTTCTGTCAATTTCTGTTTGGAATTTGGAAAAACTTTCGTCTGTAAAGTTGTAGAGAATTGAATTTCCTATAAAAAATCGTGAGATTCGAATTTTCTGATAAAAGGGCTATTTATTATGAATTATTGAAGTTCCGAAATAATTGATTTTTGGGAGTTATAATTATTTATTTTATGAAAAACGTTTTTTACAAGTTAAGTGGGTCTCACATGTGTTACAAATGGGCTGAAATCAGATTTCAAAGATGGGCGTGAAAATTTTATAAATATAATAATATTTTATTAAATTTTCTACTTTGGTGTTCTAAGCATTTTCCTATAAATAGGGTGCTTAGGTTAGAATTGAAAATCACACCAGAAACTGAAGTTTTCTCTCTATTTCTCTCTCTATATTATCGAGTGTATTCTTGTGAGTATTTTGATATCTTGAGTGTTGCTATACGGTGCAAGTTCGTTCAGCGTTATTCCAGTCAGAAGTACTGCTCTTTTGAGGTAAGGGATTGTAAGGGATAGTAAGGGATAGTAAGGGATGCTATTTTCTTCATAAATGATATTATTTCTTCAATATCATTATGCCAAAATATTGGTCTGAATGTTTATCAAATTTGGAACTTTTTATATCGGAGTTACTATTCATGAGTTACTATTTATGAGTTACTATTCACGAGTACTATTCACGAAGCATGATGATATTTTTTGTGAAATTTCTATCTTTTGGTATTGGAGTTACTTTTCACGTATACGACACTATTCACGTATACGACACTATTCACAAATACGACATTATTCACAGAAAAATTAAGTTTTCTTCTCTGTGTCCAAGATTGTCTGTTATGATTCCTATCTTTGATTGGATCTATGTTTTGGTTTTCATTCTTGAATTTTACTCCACTCAGGTTATTTATGAAGTATTTTTGAACTTGGGCTGTTTAAAGTACGAATCCTTAATATTTGTTCTTTTGTTTCACTGGATTCGTTTTCTTTAAAATATTTTGCATCATCCTCAGTGATATAACTGAATATCTTTAGCCTGTAGTGCAAAGATGAATGATTTCTGATGAATATCTTTGGCTCTTATGCAAAGATGACCTGTTGTTGAATATCTTTGGCATGTAGTGCAAAGATGACTTGTTGATGAATATCTTTGGCCTGTAGTGAAAAAATGACTTGTTGATGAATATCTTTGGCCTGTAGTGCAAAGTAGACTTGTTGATGAATATCTTTGGCCTGTAGTGTAAAGATGACTTGTTGATGAATATCTTTGGCCTGTAGTGCAAAGATGACTTGTTGATGAATATCTTTGGCCCGTAGTGCAATGATGAATTTATTAGTAGGATTATGAACATGAACTGTGATTTGGTATAACCATGATCTTTGATGTTTCAGGTGATGAAAATTAACTTTGTCCTGGATGAGGAAAGGAATTTAGAACTGCAATTACGATTATGAGTTATACACGTGATTGTGGACAGGAATTGTTGATTAATGTTACAGGGATAAAACATTGTTGATGGACTTTTAACATGGAGAAGATAATAGATTTTATGGTCTATTTGACTCTTCTAATGGATTGTTCGTTCCGCTGCAATTATGGTTGAAAAGTTTTATCATCTACCATATGTTCTAAATCTCTGATTTATTACTGTTGAAGGCTATTGATAATTTATTTATCTTTAGTCATGATATTCTTTACTGAGCTAGTTGTGCTCACCCTTTTGCTTCACAATTCCTTTCAGGTAATACGAGTGTAGCTGTGTCGAGCGGGGGATAACAGGAGAATAGAACGGTGGTCATCATTTAGTAGTTATATTTGGTGAATCAACTAGGGTGAGGCGAACCCAACGTTGGAAGGGTGTTTTGCCACTATCATACAAGATGTCTAATGACATACCACCTAGTGTCATCATAAGACAGGGTTGTGCTCATCCACTTGCTGAGTATATATACGAGCACTACCTATATAATCTTGGAGTTTGGTTGAAGTATAATTCTCAATTAGAGACGGTGGAGATAATGATATGTCAAGAGAAGACACACCATTGGGAAGAATATGATAGTAATCTTCTCGTTTTTCTTTGGGGTCTATTGGGTCAACCAAGGATAATTTTGTGGGCATATGATATCTATCATAACCTAGACGCATGGCCTCCCATGTACGAAGGTTTGCTTGAGCACTTTCCAAAGATTTTAATTTTTAAAACAGTTCTAGATCGTACCTTTATGTAAGGTATCACTGTGAGGTGTTGTCCATAGTTGGGACATGAGTCATAGTTGGTATTAAAACTCACAACATATGTGTTGTTGTATTTTGCACGACAATTGTTGTAATAAAATTTTAGTTATTTTCTGTACCATGTATTTGGCGACTCAGAATGGGTTGGATGGAATGGACCAGTTTTGGGGTCGTCACACCTTCGACTATAGAGTGGGTGTGGAGAAGATGTCAGTGGAGGGCTGTTGCGATGTAGATGAAAAATGTATGTGTCTGGGGGAAAGATCTTGATTAGGTTCGGTACGAGCTCTTTTTGTGGGTGGTTCGGAGGAAAGTTGTTCATTTTCTTTTCTTTTTTGTGGTTCTGGTGAGGCTTGTTTCGGTGGTTCGGCTTCAGAAATTTGTTTTTTTTTATTTGGGAGGCAGTGTTTGGTTGAGGATTTTCTTTTTTCTTAGTTGTTTTTTCGTGAAGAGGGTTCAACGTTCGATGGAGGTTAGTTTATTGGCGTCTTTACTAATTGATGAGTTGGTAGGCATGGGTATGGACGAGATTAGTTCTACTAGTATGTGAATCTCGAGTTTTGGGGGGAAAAGTTGTTAGTGAGGAGTTCGGGTGATCAGTCTTTTTGAGGGGAGCTAGGTTGGGTTGGAGTCTTTTGTGGACGAAAGGGGAGGGTTTCAGTTGCTGGGTCTTTTTGGGATGGCTAGCCTACCTTGGTGATGGCCATGGGTTTGATGAGAGCCACTGCGAAATTGACAAAAGGATTTGATGAGATATGGTAGATAGAAAATATATGTTTGTTTAGTACAGAATAAGAATGTGGAAACTAAGACTTATATTTATGGTTGTAGAGCGGTCTGGTCGGATAGTAGGTTCAATGACCATTCTGCCTTCCGTATTTGACTTCGAAAAGCTTGAAAGGCGTTTACTTGATCTTTGAGGAAAATGTCAACTCCAACAATAGGTGTGATTGGGTCAAACCAGCTTGGGAGTTAGGCGAGCTCTGTTCCTTTGACAAATATACATTGAGAATGACATCATTTGTTGCTGGAAGGGGTCTACATTCAGACACGTGAGCCGACATGCTTATTCAGCTACCAGAAGTTGGGCTGAATGGATCTTCCAATACTGAATATTTCAAGGAAGAAGTCGAGCGTGGGTTTGATCCTACAGTCGTGGCAAAAAGTGATCAAACATATCAGATGGATGTACGAGTTCGGTACTAACTGTGCGAACCCGATACCGGTGAAACAGACGAATGATGCAATAAATTCATACAGGGGAAATCGAACACCTTATCCCCACAAAGGAAATGTGATCCATTCGCCTTGAGGACGCCATCACAACTTCTCCGACAAGTTAGGGATAAGGAGTTAGTGGGTGTCAAGAATTTGGTATTGACGACGAATGTGTGCCAGTTGGACGGACTGAACGGACGATCTGGTATTTACATGATTGTAGGCCTTCTCCAAGGAATATTGATCACGGAGGTTCATTTCGGTGGTATCAGCCGGCGATAGTACTGGAGATGGGGAAGGTGAAGGTAGGGGAGATATTGGTTCAAGTGGATCAATGGTGTCAGTAGGAGATGATGGTGGGTTTTGGGAGACGCAGATGGTGATGGTGGTGGCGGTGGTTGTGATGGTGGGGGTTTCTATGACAGGAATGATTGTTGGGCTGTGTGGCCGGAGTTGCTGATGCACGATTAGAGAAGATAGTTGCAGCCGGTGCATGTAATTTTTTGAGAAAAAATTTTGAAATTTGGAATGGGAGGTGCGGTGGTCGATTTGAGAAGATGTGACTTTTGAAATGATTGAACAGTTTTGCACGTTTCCCAAAATATGGCGTAGTGATGATGGAGTTGGATTGGTGTCATCATGTGGAACAAAGGTGTGAACTTTGGTTTCCGTATTTAAATTAAGGGTGTTTTTTGTACTTTCTTGTTGAATGTTTGTTATAATAGGAAAGTGGGGGGCAATGTTAGGGCCTGGTTTTTAAGGCCCAGATGATTTGGTGGGGCCCAGTCCAAGTGGAGGGTTTCCCCACGTATGAATATATTTTAATTATGATTGTAGTTATTAAGGAATCTCAGTTCTAATTCTACTTTATTTCCTAATATTATGGAAACAGTCAGGATTAAATCTGACTTCTCATCTTTAAGGAGATAGACTATTATCCTAGTATGGTAACTACTATGCTAAGAGTTCTATTCCAATCCGGGGACAATTTATGTGGAGAGACGATCACTATAAAAACAATGCTACATCATAATTCGCAGGTAACGTTTTCATTAAACACTAAATTACAAACTGTACAAACTCTTTAAGAAATAATTTTTCTGTGTATTATTAATATTACAAAGAGGTATATTTATACAAAATTATTCCTCACAGTTATATGAGATATATTAGCTGATTCTCCTTGATTTTATGAGATCTAATATTAGAGGAGGATTTATAGAAAGAGATTACTATAATAGTAACACACTTTCCTATTTACACGAGATTGAGGTTGATTATTTCCAACACCCCCCTTAAGTTGGTGCGTGGATATCGCACATGCCCAACTTGACAAGAGAGTCCATAAACACCTTGCTAGCTCCTGCTTTAGTGAGGACATCTGCTAGTTGGTCTTCGGACTTCACGAATAGAAAAATAATTATTCCAGCTCTAAGTTTTTCTTTGATAAAATGTCTGTCGATCGCCACATGCTTAGTCCGATCATGTTGAACAGGGTTATGAGCAATATCTATAGCTGATTTATTATCACAATATAGTTTCATTGCTGCTTTTGGTTTTACGCCTAAGTCATTCAATAAATTTCTTAACCAGAGCAACTCACATATCCCAAGTGCCATACCTCTGTACTCAGCTTCAGCGCTTGATCTCGATACTACTTGTTGTTTTTTACTCCTCCAAGTCACAAGGTTTCCACCTACAAAGGTGAAGTATCCTGAGGTAGATCTTCTGTTATCAGCTGATCCTGCCCAATCAACATCAGTATAACCTTCCACCTTTAGGTGACCATGATTTGAGAACAATAAACCTTTACCTGGAGCAACCTTTAAATATCTCAATATGCGTTCTACAGTATCCATGTGAGGTTTACGTGGGTCATGCATGAACTAACTCACAACAAACTATATATAAATAAATAGGTAGACAACTCTTGTCAATTACATCAACTATGCAACTCCTTGTATTTTGCCTCTTAGATCATAATGGTCAAGTGTGCAGATCCGAACTAAAATGATTTAAGTTAAGTTCAACCTAGCACTCCATATATTCAAAAAAGAAAAATATTATCCTCGTGGTGACACATCTAAGCAATATTGTTCAATTTTCTTTATATGTATCAAATGTGATAAAATTAACATCTCAAAGAATTAAGATAAGCCTTGTGGTGACATAACAAACTTATAATAATTAATTGATACTCTATTAATTTTTATCATGCTAGAAGGCGACGTTCGATATTCCAAATATCTTTGAACGCTTAGGACTTAATATAAAAAAATTGAGGGATTTGTTATTAATTTGTCTCATCTTGTTTACCGCGCATGCACATATATATATAAAATACGCATCATATTAATGAACATGCGAAGCATGTTTGCATAATATATAATATATATAGTATAAGCATGCACATATAGAATACAATATTCTACATGGATTGATTACGAACTTTTATTCTAGTTTAGTTCACTAGAGCCACCAAGTAAACCAAAAGGTTAAACCCTAGGGGTGCAGGAATTAATATTTAAATATAACTATTGCAATTAAACCCGGGCTCCATTACAAACGGGTCTTCAAGCGCTCCTTGATCCTTGATCTCCAATTCTTCAAAATTAATTCTAAATATTCCTATTACAAAACTATTTAAAATAAATAGAAACCTTGATCAACAGTCAATGAGAAGTACATAGGAGGAAGATATAATTTACATTAAGAAAAAAATTAGAGAAGAGGAGGTACGCAGACCCCATTTAATAAAACACATACATTCATGCATCCAACTAAAATAAAATTCAATCACATTTGTCAATAGTCCATAATCAATCCCATTTATTATCATACACATCACCATATGCATCAATTGTAAGACCCCAAGTTTTATAAATAAAGATGAATTTTCTATAAATATTATTTTTGAATATTATGGAGTAAATTTGATATAATGTTATAGTTGTGGGTAATATTTATAAATTTTACAAAGTAAGCAAGTTGTTATAAAATATTCGTTTGGTCGGGGAATATTCTTTTTGTCGGGGAATATTCATACGACGACACAATAATTGGTGGGCCCTATAACGGAATTATTGTCGGATTGAGAAAACTACAAAAATACTTTATGAAAATAACGGCGGAGGTGTTACCATTAAAACTGTTGAACTACCCGGTAGTAGAAGTACAGTAATACGCGTGGTTGCATAGTAGCACATAGTATTGATTATTGATGCTTACGTGAGAAGTCACTCATCTATACTCAATTATTGCTACAGTAATTGCTGCATCATATCTCTTATATTATTGATTCAATTATTGTCACAATATCATCTGTATAATATGTTATATTATTAAATCAATAATTGAGACGACAAGTTATAAATGATTAATAATTGTTGAAAGATTAAATATGTGTTGATTAAAAATAAAACGATTTGTGGTAATTTTTATTCAATCCTTGATGTATATAAAGAGTCTATTATGAGACGTTTGTGGTAAGTTTGGTTATTTTATGGGGGGGCCCATATGTCGACATCTAAGAGTCTCTTCGTCAATAGTAATTACCTTCGTCAATAGTAATTACCTTTACCAGACGTCAAACCACTTGTCATTTCATATTACAAGCGTCGAACCAATTGTCGTTTCACATTACAGGCGTCAAACCACTTGGTGTTTCACATTACAGGCGTCAAACCACTTTTCTTTTCACATTACCAGTCGTCAAGCCACTTGTCTTTTCATATTTCAACTGCTAAGCTAGAAATCTTCTATAAATAGAGGCCTAGTGCTTCATTATTTTTCACGAATTCATTCAAGCTATAGAGAGAGAAAGTATAGAGAGAATAAGAGAGAAAGAAGAAGAGTATTCTGTTACTACACTACTGCAGTATTCAATCTCCTACTAATGTAAGGGGTGTTATTCTTTCTTATTCATGAAGAGAACTGTTGTTATTCCATTGCTTATTATTCTGTTGGAATAACCTGTATACGCGGTTTATCCTATACTTGGTGACATTCTTCTATTATTCTGTTGGAACATCCTGTCTGTGTGTTTTACACCGGACCTGGTTCCGTGTTTATTATTATTCTGTTGGAACATCCTGTCTGTGTGTTTTACACCGGACCTGGTTCCATCTTTATTATTATTCTGTTGGAACATCCTATCAGTGTGTTTTACACCGGATCTGGTTTCGTCTTTATTATTCTATTGGAACATCCTGTATGTGCAAATTTTGCCTGAGCTGGTTTCGTTATTATTATTCTATTGGAATAACCTTTCTATGCGAAGTACCGCATACATGGTGATTTCTTTTGTTATTCCATTCTTTATTATACTCAGTTGGTTAAAATTTTGACTTCTATACTCCATGAAATTAGTAGAATATCCTTAATATTTGCGCTTTATCCAGTATCTTTTTATGGAAATATTCTTCTGATCATTCTTGAATTTTACTCTACAAAGCAGTATCATGTTGACAATTTGGACATTATAAGTTCCTGGATAAATTAATTCTTGAACTTGTTTTATTGAATTCTTATATCATTGTCATCATCCTCATGTTTATATTATGTTGAAAGTCATATGTGGCCTGTAGTGCATAGATGGACTTGGTATGATTATGACCAGGGATTATTCGGTGTAATCATGACCGTAATGTTACAAATAATGTGAAAAAAGTTATCATTGGCCCGTAGTGCATTGATGGACAGTTGTTGGCATGATCATGACCATTAATGAATACACGAATGTCCTTGGTTGTAGTGCATGGATAATTTGTGGTCGTGATACTAAAGAATATACTTGGCCGTAGTGCAGGGGTGATTCGATGATGTGGATTATTTATTAAGCTGAGTCCCAGCGATAAAAGTCATGAAAAACTTTTTAAATCATAAAAGATAGTAGATTTTATTCTCTACTTGACTCTTTTAATGGATTGCTTGTTCCGCTGCAGTTAAACTTGATGTTGTTATATTATATCAGTTTAACACTGTTGAAGGCTAACGATAATTTATTCTACATTATCTTAGTAATAATATTTCTTACTGGGCTAGTTGAGCTCACCCTTTCTTTCACTGTTCTCTTCAGAAAATGAGAACACAGCAGGGACTAGTTGGGGAATGGAGTGATGGTCCAGAGGATAGCATTAGTAGTCCTCACTATTCTGTGAAATAGTGTGTTAATAATTGTAATGAGGACTCCTTTTGAGTTTGTATAATCTCTAGTAGACAATAATTGTATTCAAACTCAGAGTTATGTTTTATCGTATTATACACGACATTTGTATTAGTAAGTTGTATTTGAATTTTGTACCATGTATCTGACGACCCAAGATGGGTGATGTATACCTAATTTTGGGGGCGTCACAATTGGTATCAAAGCTTAGGGATATGATCCCTGGCTAAGATGTGAGAATAGTACTAGGAGGGGAGAGACGGGGAATTCCTTCGCTAGTATGACCTACCTAAGTTTATGTGGTATTTAATTGGTTGGTCAGAATTTAGGGATAATATGTTACATGTCAATTAACCTTTGTTTTGTGGCAGTATCTGAAAATGACATCAGAGAATGTTGAGAATAGCAATGGAGCACAGGCGACCGTTGATTCACCACATATCAATAATCAGGATAATGTGTATCAGGAAGGCGATAATCCTCATGCAAACAACAACACTAACCAAATGATGAATGATCAAATGTTTAGGGGCTTTATGCAATTCATGCAACAGCAGGCGAGAGCGACTCCTGTCCAAAATGCAGGTGGAAACACTGGAAACTCTCGGGCGGTCACCGCTAAATAGTTCAAGGAACTGGGACCACCAGAGTTTAAGGGAGAGCCAAAACCACTTATGGCGGAAGCATTGATAAAGCAGATCACCAAGATATTTGATGTCTTGGGATGCTCCGAGGAGAAAAAGGTTCCCTTTGTCGCCTTTATATTGTGCGGAGAGGCAGATTACTGGTGGGAATCGGTAAAACGTACTCAACCTGCCGTACTGAAGATGTCTTGGAGGCATTACTTGTATGGGGAGAAGGTGGAGATCTTTACGGATCATAAAAGCCTCAAATATTTCTTTACTCAAAAGGAACTCAACATGCGACAACGACGTTGTCTTGATCTGTTGAAAGATTATGATCATACCATCCAATACCATCCTGGAAAAGCGAACGTGGTAGCTGACGCATTGAGTAGAAGATCATATGCAAGTACGAGTGTGATATTGTCAACGCAAAGTCCCATTTTGTGTGACTTGCAAAGGATGAAGATAGGGTTAAAAACTCTAGGGACCCATGTGATGATGGCAAATATACGAATAGAACCGACTTTAATCGATAAAGTTAAAGCTGCTCAAGTTACAGACCTGGAGCTGATGCGTATGAGGAAGAAAGTGCAAGAAGGTGCTATGCCGGAAGCAAGAATCGATAAAGAAGGAATACTTCGAGTCAACTCCAGATTTTGTGTTCTTAACGACCCTGATTTAAAGTATAAAATCATGATGGAGGCGCACAACACACCGTTTGCAATCCATCCTGGGAGTACTAAAATGAATCATGATATTCGTCACACATTTTGGTGGAGCAATGTGACGCCCCCAAAATTAGGTATACATCACCCATCTTGGGTCGTCAGATACATGGTACAGAATTCAAATACAACTTACTAATACAACTGTCGTGTATAATACGACAAACATAAACTGTTAGTTTGAATACAAATATTATCTACTAGAGATTATACAAACTCAAAAGGAGTCCTCATTACAATTATTATCACACTATTTCACAGAATAGTGAGGACTACTAATGCTATCCTCTGGACCATCACTCCATTCCCCGATTCGTCCCAGCTATATTCTCATTTCCTGAAGAGAATAGTTAAAGAAAAGGTGAGCTCAACTAGCCCAGTAAGAAATATTATGACTAAGATAATGCAGAATAAATTATCATTAGTCCCCAATAATGTTAAACTGATAAAATATAATAGACATCAAGTTTAACTGTAGCGGAACAAGCAATCCATTAAAAGAGTCAAGTAGAAAATAAAATCTACTATCTTTTATGATTTAAAAGGTTTTTAATCACTGTTATCTCTGAGACTCAGCTTAATAAATATTCCACATCATCGAATCACCCCTGCACTACGACCAAGGATATTCTTTAGTATCACGACCACAATTATCTATGCAGTACGGGCCAATAATATTTGTGTATTCATTAATGGTCATGATCATGCCAAAAACTGTCCATCAATGCACTACGGGCCAATGAGGACTTTTACCACATCATTTATAACATTACGGTCATGATTACACCGAATAATCCTTGGTCATAATCATACCAAGTCCATCTATGCACTACAGGCCACAGATGACTTTCAACATAATATAAACATGAGGATGATGACAATGATATAAGAATTCAATAAAACAAGTTCGAGAATTAATTTGTTCAAGAACTACTAATGTCCAAATTGTCAACATGATATTGCTTTGTAGAGTAAAATTCAAGAATGATCAGAAGAATATTTCCATGAAAAGATACTGGATGAAGTGCAAATATCAAAGATATTTTACTAATTTCATGGAGTATAGAAGTCAAAACTTTAACCAACTGAGTATAATAAAGAATGGAATAACAAAAGAAATCACCATGCATGCGGTACTTCGCATAGACAGGTTATTCCAACAGAATACTAAATAACGGAACCAGGCCAGGCTAAATTCGCACCGACAGGATGTTCCAACAGAATAATAAAGAATGGAATAACAACAGAAATAACCATGTATGCGGTACTTCGCATAGACAGGTTATTCCAACAGAATACTAATAAGGACGAAATTAGGTCCGGCGTAAAAAGCACAGACATGATATTCCAACAGAATAATATTAAAGACGAAACCAGGTCCGACGTAAAACGCACAGACATGATATTCCAACAGAATAATAAAGACGGAATCAGGTCCGGCGTAAAACGCACAGACAGGATATTCCAACAGAATAGTAAAGATGGAATAATAGAATAATGTCACCATGTATAGGGTAGACCGCGTATACAGGTTATTCTAACAGAATAATAAGCAATGGAATAACAACAGTTCCCTTCATGAATAAGAAAGAGTAACACCCCTTACGAATATAACAAATAATATTCCCTACCTTAAGAAGAAGTGTACCGGATATATAAGTAGTGAAGTAACAGAATACTTTCTTCTTTCTCTCTATAGTTTATCTCTCTAGAGTTTCAGTGAATTCGTAAGAAAATAATGAATGAATGAGCTTTTATTTATAGAAAAATGGAATGCATAGTAACTAACTCATGAACGGTCGAGATTGATTTACTTTAATCTGACGGTCCATATTTTAAGCAAAATAAAATATAATATATTCTATTTAAAATATAATAAAACGAATAATTTTATAAAAAATTTTACTATGCAAATACTATGCAGATACTATGCAAATACTATGCATAATAAAATATAATATATTCTAATTATTGTCTAATAAAATAGATAGCTTTATAAAAGTATTCTGTTTTATATAAAAAGATTTTACTATACAAAACACTATGCAGACACTATGCATAATAGAATATAATATATTCTATTTATAGAATAACTTTATAAAAGTATTCTGTTTTATATAAAAAGATTTTCTGTATTATTACATTAATAATACCAACAAAACTGAGTGACTTATCACTTAAGCATCAATAATTAATACCTTGTGCTACTATGCAACCACGCGTATTACTGTACTTTTAACACCGGGTGTTTCAACAGTTAACGGTAAAACTTTCGCCGTTATTTTCATAAAGTATTTTTGTCATTTTCTCAATCCGACAATAATTTCGTTGTGGGTTCCACCAATGATTGTGCCGTTGTACTAATATTCCCTATTAAAACGAATATTCCACGACCAATCGAATATTATATAACAACTTGCGTACTTTGCAAAATTTATAAATATTACCCACAACTATTATATCAATTTCATTCCATAATATTCAAAAATAATATTTATAGAAAATTCATCTTTATTCAAGAAGTTGGGGTTTTACAAGCAATATGAAGAGAGAGATAACGTTGTTTATCTCAAGGTGTCTAACTTGTCAACGAGTTAAAGCGGAGCATCAAGTACCAAAAGGTCCATTGCAACCACTTGAAATTCTAGAATGGAAGTGGGAGCACATTACCATGGATTTCGTTACCGGTCTTCCTAAGGTTTCTCAAGGCATAGATGCGATTTGGGTCATTGTTGATAGATTGACCAAGTCTGCTCATTTCTTATCGATACGAGAAACTTATACACTTGAATGTCTTGCTCGTATGTACATAAACGAGATTGTAAGACTGCATGGTATGCCGGTATCCATAGTTTCTGATCGAGACCCAAGATTCACTTCATGATTTTGGGTTAGTTTGTAAAAAGATATGGGCACAGACTTACGATTTAGCTTGGCATATCATCCTCAGACGGACGGACAGTCGGAGAGGACTATTCAAACTCTTGAAGATCTATTAAGACTCTGTGTCCTTGATTTCAAGGGAAGTTGGGACAAGTTCTTACCATTGGTGGAGTTTTCCTACAACAACAGTTATCAAGCAAGTATTGGCATGGCTCCATTCGAAGCGTTGTAGGGAAGAAAGTGTCGTTCTCTAGTATTCTGTGATGAGGTGGGTGAAGCAACGTTGTTGGGATCGGAGTTGGTACGTATGACTACGATAAAGATTCAAACGATCCGACAACGTATAAAAACCTCACAAGATCGACAAAAGAGTTATGCTGATCTTCATCGAAAGGACGTTGAATTCGATATAGGAGATCATGTGTTGTTACGTGTTGCTCCATGGAAAGGAGTTACGAGATTTGGAAAGAGAGGAAAACTCAATCCTCAATTCATCGGCCCATTTTTAATCATCGATCGAGTAGGAACTGTGGCCTATAGACTCGCTTTACCGCCAAGTATGTCTCGTATTCATAACGTTTTTCACATATCCATGTTACGTAAATATGTGAAAGACCCGAACCACATTATTGAGTTAGAATCGGACGAAATAGCGGAAGATTTGACGTATGAAGAGGTTCCTGTTCAAATTTTGGATAAGAAGGAAAGAATATATTCTACGCTCCAAGGTTATACCTCAAGTCAAAGTTTTGTGGAGAAACCACGATGTTGAGGAAATGACTTGGGAGTTAGAATATGAAATGAAATCAAGGTATCCTTACCTCATCGACATACCAGGTACGTACCCTAATTTCGAGGGCGAAATTTTATAAGAAGGGGAGGTTGGAAGACCCCAACTTTTATAAATAAAGATGAATTTTTTATAAATATTATTTTTGAATATTATGGAGTAAATTTGATATAATGTTATAGTTGTGGGTAATATTTATAAATTTTGCAAAGTAAGCAAGTTGTTATAAAATATTCGTTTGGTCGGGGAATAATCTTTTTGTCGGGGAATATTCGTACGATGGCTAATGAGGACTTTTACCACATCATTTGTAACATTACGGTCATGAATACACCGAATAATCCCTGGTCATAATCATACCAAGTCCATCTATGCACTACAGGCCACAGATGACTTTCAACATAATATAAACATGAGGATGATGACAATGATATAAGAATTTATTAAAACAAGTTCAAGAATTAATTTGTCCAAGAACTACTAATGTCCAAATTGTCAACATGATACTGCTTTGTAGAGTAAAATTCAAGAATGATCAGAAGAATATTTTCATGTAAAGATACTGGATGAAGCGCAAATATCAAGGATATTCTACTAATTTCATGGAGTATAGAAGTCAAAACTTTAACCAACTGAGTATAATAAAGAATGGAATAGCAAAAGAAATCACCATGCATGCGGTACTTCGCATAGACAGGTTATTCCAACAGAATACTAAATAACGGAACCAGGTCAGGCGAAATTCGTACCGACAGGATGTTCCAACAGAATAATAAAGAATGGAATAACAACAGAAATCACCATGCATGCGGTACTTCGTATAGACAGGTTATTCCAACAGAATACTAATAAGGACGGAATTAGGTCCGGCGTAAAATGCACAGATAGGATATTCCAACAGAATAATAATAAAGACGGAACTAGGTCCGGCGTAAAATACACAGACAGGATATTCCAACAGAATAATAAAGACGAAATCTGGTCCGGCGTAAAACGCACAGACAGGATATTCCAACAGAATAGTAAAGACGGAATAATAGAAGAATGTCACCAAGTATAGGGTATGTAGTAGCCCCGAATCCAGGTCCCAAATCACCTCAGATCCGGTTCGATCATTCTATACAACTATTACTATTTGCGAAAGATATAAACATAAATTGTTTATACATTAAACTTACACATAATCCCTAAGGTCGAGTAACCTTAACTTAATACACATTTCATAACTTTTCTAATACATAACATTATTAACATACAATAATTATATAATTTAGCTACACACATATCCTAACGCTGGAACTGTCTTTAACCTGTCCTTGTAAAAGTTGTTAGATGCCATATTACACTTTCTGGGTTACCCAGAAAGTTCATGGTCATGGTCGGTCAACCCTCTTTGACCATGAATATCTTGAAATCGGTACATGGAATAACTTTTATTCCACTTCCAGATCCAAGACCTTATGTCAGCCTACAAGTATAAAGACTAAAACAACTCAAAACATAAACACATAAAAATCTAAGTCCACTGACATTTGCTTGTCAGAGCACTTTTAGACTCAAGAACAATTTTTGAAAAAACATCTTTTTAAAGCATTTTGATGCTATGGATCCATGATGGATCAACATAGATCATTTAAAAACATCATATAACATAAGATTTAACACTTAAACACAAATTTTTTTCTAAGCATGAAAGATCAAAATAGGTTTTAGGTTTATACCTTTATGTTCTAAATTTTTGATCTTCGATCTACAATCTGTTCTTGGGTGATCTAGGGCTGTTAAATTGACTGATCTACTAAAGAATTTTGGAGGTCTTGGTGAGAGAGAGAGAGTAAGTGAGAGCTTGGTTGGCCAAATGAGCAAATTAATGGAATTTCTCTCTCTTAGATCTTATATATACAATGATATGTTGCTATGGTCTGATCTTGCTGTCACATAGGGGCTGGTTGCTGATAATTTAAGTCACATTGGTCAACTTAGTTGGCCACCTACTAAAGTTGTTGGACAATTTTGCAAGTTAACTAAATAAAGAATATAAAAAGGGCATTTTTATCATTTGTAAAATACATTTAATGGCATACATGTCCAATTCACAAACCCTTAGGGTTTAGGGTTTGGGGTAGGGTTTAAGATTTGAACCCTTTATGGTTTAGGTTTTAAACCCTTTAGGTTTGCAATTTAATTTCCAAGATTTTTGAATTTCGGTTTTCAAAATAGAAAATTAATATTCCAAAATTATAATTAGGATTCAATAATTATATTAATATTTTCTAATCATAAAATTCAATCTTGCTAATTAGGATTAATATTCCTAATTAAAATTACCTAATTTAGTAATTAGGGTCAAAATCACGAATTAGGGTTTATAACCCAAAATTAGGGTTTCTAATAGAAAATTAATTTTCTAAAATAGAAATTAGATTTCGTAATTAGATTAGGGTTTTCTAATAACTTAACTTAAAAATTAGGATTAATATATCCTAATTAACATTAAAAGTATTAAATTAACACTTAGGTTTTTTCCTATTTACAAATTAGGGTTTCAAATTCGTAATTATGGTTTCAAATTTGAAATTAGGGTTTTGTAACCAATTTGTTAAGATTAACCCTAATTAATCCTATAATTATTTACACTTACGCCATTAAGTTCCCGATTTAGGGTTTCATGCACCGATTTAGGGTTTCAGATTCTCGAAACTGAGATTAGAGTTTTAGAACCGATTTCCAGGGTTGCTTATCAGACGTTACTAACTGAACGTTGACGTTCTAAATATATGATTAGGGTTTGACACATATATAATTTATCTGGTCACCCTTGACCCTTAACCACATACTGAACACATACATATCCATATAAACAGAACATATTCATATATACACTTAATCCTGAATAATTCACCTAAATCCTTCGCAGAATTCTGAAATCCTCAAAATTCCATCCTAATAACATCAAACGCATACACTTATTTTCTGTCTAGGTCTAATATTTGACCTTAAATCAATCATTTAAGATTTTAATAAATTATCTAAATTCTCGGGTTGTCACAGGGTAGACCGCGTATACAGGTTATTCCAACAGAATAATAAGCAATGGAATAACAACAGTTCCATTTATGAATAAGAAAGAGTAACACCCCTTACGAATACAACAAATAATATTCCTTACCTTAAGAAGAAGAGTACTGGATATATAAGTAGTGAAGTAGCAGAATACTTTCTTCTTTCTCCCTATAGTTTATCTCTCTAGAGTTTCAGTGAATTCGTAAGAAAATAATGAATGAATGAGCTTTTATTTATAGAAAAATGGAATGCATAGTAACTAACTCATGAACGGTCGAGATTGATTTACTTTAATCTGACGGTCCATATTTTAAGCAAAATAAAATATAATATATTCTATTGATAATCTAATAAAACGAATAACTTTATAAAAGATTTTACTATGCAAACACTATGCAAGCACTATGCAAACACTATGCATAATAAAATATAATATATTCTAATTATTGTCTAATAAAATAGATAGCTTTATAAAAGTATTTTGTTTTATATAAAAAGATTTTACTATGCAAAATACTATGCAGACACTATGCAACACTATGCATAATAGAATATAATATATTCTATTTATAGAATAACTTTATAAAAGTATTCTGTTTTATATAAAAAGATTTTTTGTATTATTACATTAATAATACCAAAAAAACTGAGTGACTTATCACTTAAGCATCAATAACTAATACCGTGTGCTACTATGCAACCACGCGTATTACTGTACTTTTAACACCGGGTGTTTCAACAGTTAACGGTAAAACTTCCGCCGTTATTTTCATAAAGTATTTTTGTCATTTTCTCAATCCGACAATAATTTCGTTGTGGGGTCCACCAATGATTATGCCGTTGTACTAATATTCCCTATTAAAACGAATATTCCCCGACCAATCGAATATTATATAACAACTTGCGTACTCTGCAAAATTTATAAATATTACCCACAACTATTATATCAATTTCACTCCATAATATTCAAAAATAATATTTATAGAAAATTCATCTTTATTCAAAAAGTTGGGGTTTTACAAGAAATATGAAGAGAGAGATAACGTTGTTTATCTCAAGGTGTCTAACTTGTCAATGAGTTAAAGCGGAGCATCAAGTACCAAAAGGTCCATTGCAACCACTTGAAATTCTAGAATGGAAGTGGGAGCACATTACCATGGATTTCGTTACCGTTCTTCCTAAGGTTTCTCAAGGCATAGATGCGATTTGGGTCATTGTTGATAGATTGACCAAGTCTGCTCATTTCTTATCGATACGAGAAACTTATACACTTGAACGTCTTGCTCGTATGAACATAAACGAGATTGTAACACTGCATGGTATGCCGGTATCCATAGTTTCTGATCGAGACCCAAGATTCACTTCATGATTTTGGGTTAGTTTGCAAAAAGATATGGGCACAGACTTACGATTTAGCTTGGCATATCATCCTCAGACGGACGGACAGTCAGAGAGGACTATTCAAACTCTTGAAGATCTATTAAGACTCTGTGTCCTTGATTTCAAGGGAAGTTGGGACAAGTTCTTACCATTGGTGGAGTTTTCCTACAACAACAGTTATCAAGCAAGTATTGGCATGGCTCCATTCGAAGCGTTGTATGGAAGAAAGTGTCGTTCTCCAGTATGCTGGGATGAGGTGGGTGAAGCAATGTTGTTGGGACCGGAGTTGGTACGTATAACTACGAAAAAGATTCAAACGATCCGACAACGTATAAAAACCTCACAAGATCGACAAAAGAATTATGCTGATCTTCATCGAAAGGACGTGGAATTCGATATAGGAGATCATGTGTTGTTGCGTGTTACTCCATGGAAAGGAGTTACGAGATTTTGAAAGAGAGGAAAACTCAATCCTTGATTCATCGGCCCATTTTTAATCCTCGATCGAGTAGGAACTGTGGCCTATAGACTCGCTTTACCGCCAAGTATGTCTCGTATTCATAATGTTTTTTACATATTCATGTTACGTAAATATGTGAAAGACCCGAACCACATTATTGAGTTAGAACCGGACGAAATACTGGAAGATTTGACGTATGAAGAGGTTCCTGTTCAAATTTTGGATAAGAAGGAAAGAATATATTCTACGCTCTAAGGTTATACCTCAAGTCAAAATTTTGTGGAGAAACCACGATGTTGAGAAAATAACTTGGGAGTTAAAATATGAAATGAAATCAAGGTATCCTTACCTCTTCGACATACCAGGTACGTACCCTAATTTCGAGGGCAAAATTTTATAAGAAGGGGAGGTTGTAAGACCCCAACTTTTATAAATAAAGATGAATTTTCTATAAATATTATTTTTGAATATTATGGAGTAAATTTGATATAATGTTATATTTGTGGGTAATATTTATAAATTTTTCAAAGTAAGCAAGTTGTTATAAAATATTCGTTTGGTCGGGGAATAATCTTTTTGTCGGGGAATATTCGTACGATGGCACAATCATTGGTGGACCCCACAACGGAATTATTGTCGAATTGAGAAAACGACAAAAATACTTTATGAAAATAACGGCAGTGGTGTTAATATTAAAACTGTTGAACTACCCGGTAGTAAAAGTACAGTAATACGCGTGGTTGCATAGTAGCATACGGTATTGATTATTGATGCTTACGTGAGAAGTCACTCAGCTATACTTAATTATTGCTACAGTAATTGCTGCATCATATCTCTTATATTATTGATTCAATTATTGTCACAATATCATCTATATAATATGTTATATTATTAAATCAATAATTGAGACGAAAAGTTATAAATGATTAATAATTGTTGAAAGATTAAATATGTGTTGATTAAAAATAAAATGATTTGTGGTAATATTTATTCAATCCTTGATGTATATAAAGAGTCTATTATGAGACGTTTGTGGTAAGTTTGGTTATTTTATTGGTGGGCCCATATGTCATCATCTAAGAGTCTATTCGTCAATAGTAATTACCTTCGTCAATAGTAATTACCTTTATCAAACGTCAAACCACTTGTCGTTTTATATTACAGGCGTCGAACCAATTGTCGTTTCACATTACAGGCATCAAACCACTTGATGTTTCACATTACTGGCGTCAAACCACTTTTCTTTTCACATCACCAGTCGTCAAGCCACTTGCCTTTTCACATTTCAAGTGCTAAGCTAGAAATCGTCTATAAATAGAGGCCTAGTGCTTCATTATTTTTCACGAATTCGTTCAAGCTATAGAGAGAGAAAGTATAGAGAGAATAAGAGAGAAAGAAGAAGAGTATTCTGTTACTACACTACTACAGTATTTAATCTCTTACTAATGTAAAGAGTGTTATTCTTTCTTATTCATGAAGAGAACTATTGTTATTCCACTGCTTATTATTCTGTTGGAATAACCTGTATACGCGGTTTACCCTATACTTAGTGACATTCTTCTATTATTCTGTTGGAAAATCCTGTCTGTGGGTTTTACACCGGACCTGGTTCCGTCTTTATTAGTATTCTGTTGGAACATCCTGTCAGTATGTTTTACATCGGACCTGGTTCCGTCTTTATTATTATTCTGTTGGAACATCCTGTCTGTGTGTTTTACACCAAACCTGGTTCCGTCTTTATTATTCTGTTGGAACATCCTGTCGGTGCAAATTTGGCCAGACCTGGTTCCGTTATTATTATTCTGTTGGAATAACCTGTCTATGCGAAGTACCGCATGCATGGTGATTTCTTTTGTTATTCCATTCTTTATTATACTCAGTTGGTTAAAATTTTGACTTCTATACTCCATGAAATTAGTAGAATATCCTTGATATTTGCGCTTCATCCAGTATCTTTTTATGGAAATATTCTTCTGATCATTCTTAAATTTTACTCTTCAAAGCAGTATCATGTTGACAATTTGGACATTATTAGTTCCTGGATAAATTAATTCTTGAACTTGTTTTATTGAATTCATGTTTTACAGATTCCCACCAGTGATCTACCTCTTCACGCAACATAAAAGTTGGCAAAAGGAACCTTTTGCTCCTCGGAGCATTCCAAGACATCAAATATCTTGGTGATCTGCTTTAACCACGTCTCCGCCTTAAGTGGTTCTGGTTTTCCCAAAAACTCTGGTGGTCCCAGCTCTTTGAATTGCTTAGCGGTGACCAACCGTGGGTTGCCATTGTTTCCTCCTGCATTATGAATAGGAGCCGCATTCGCCTGATGTTGCATGAATTCTAAAAAGCTCCTAAACGTACCGTCATTCGTCAATTGATCAGTGTTGTTGTTTACAGGAGGATTATCGCTATCCTATTGTACATTGTCCTGATTATTGATCTGTGGAGAATCAACGATCTCCTGTGCTCCATTGCTATTCTCAACATTCTCGGATGTCATTTTCAGATACTGCCACAAAACAAAGGTTAATTAACATGTAACATATTATCCCTATATTCTGACCAACCAATTAAAAATTAAATAAACTTAGGTAGGTCATACTAGCGAAAGAATTTCCCGTCTCTCCCCTCCTAGTTCTATTCTCACATACTAGCCAGGGATCATATCCCTAAACTTTGATACCAACTGTGACGCCCCAAAAATTAGTTATACATCACCCATCTTGAGTCGTCAGATACATGGTACAGAATTCAAATACAACTTAAAAATACAACTATTGTGTACAATACGACAAAATAAAAACTGTGATTTTGAATACAAATAATGTCTACTAGAGATTATACAAACTCAAAGGAGTCCTCATTACAATTATTATCACATTATTTCACAGAATAGTGAGGACTACTAATGCACCATCTAGGACCATCACTCTATTCCCCGACTAGTCCCAGCTACGTTCTCATTTCCTGAAGAGAACAGTGAAAGAAAGGGTGAGCTCAACTAGCCCAGTAAGAAATATTATGACTAAGATAATGCAGAATAATTTATCGTTATCCTTCAACAGTGTTAAACTGATAAAATATAACAACTATCAAGTTTAACTACAGCGGAACAAGCAATCCATTAGAAGAGTCAAGTAGGGAATAAAATCTACTATCTTCTATAATTTAAAAGGTTTTTCATCACTTTTATCGCTGGGACTCAGCTTAATAAATAATCCACATCATCGAATCACCCCTGCACTACGACCAAGGATATTCTTTAGTATCACGACCACGAATTATCCATGCACTACGGCTAAAGATAATCATGTTTTCATCAACGGTCCTGATCATGCCATAAAACAATTCATCTTTGCACTACGGCCAAAGAGAATCCATAGCCATAATTATTCCAAAAAAACTGTCCTTCAATGCACTATGGGCCAATGAGGACTTTTTCTACATCATTTATAACATTACAGTTATGATTATACCGAATAATCCCTGGTCATAATCATACCAAGTCCATCTATGCACTACAGGCCACAGATGACTTTCAACATAATATAAGCATGAAGATGATGACAATGATATAAGAATTCTATAAAACAAGTTCAAGAATTAATTTATCCAGGAACTGATAACGTTTAAATTGTCAACATAATACTGCTTTATAGAGTAAAATTCAAGAATGCTCAGAAGAATATTTCCATGAAAAGATACTGGATGAAGCGCAAATATCAAAGATATTCCACTAATTTCATGGGTATAGAAGTCAAAGTTTTAACCAATTGAGTATAATAAAGAATGGAATAACAAAAGAAATCACCATGCATGCGATAGACCGCATAGGCAGGTTATTCCAACAGAATAATAAAGGATGGAACCAGGTCCGGCGTAAAAGCACAGACATGATATTTCGACAGAATAATAAATAATGGAACCAGGTCCGGCGTAAACGCACAGACAGGATATTCAGACAGAATAATAAATAATGGAACCAGGTCCGGCGTAAACGCACATACAGGATATTCCGACAGAATAATAAAGAACGAAATATTAGAAGAATGTCATCATGTATAGGGTAGCCCGCGTATACAGGTTATTCCAACAGAATAATAAATAATAGAATAACAGAAGTTCTCTTCATGAATACAAAAGAAATAATACCCCTTACCGTAAAAGAAACTGAATATAAGAGTAGGGGAGTAGCAGAATACTTTTCTATTGGTTCTCTTGTAATTCTCTCTCTAGAGTTTCAGTGAATTCTTAAGAAATAATGAAGGAATGAGCTTCTATTTATAAGAAAATGGAATGAATAGTAACTAATTCATGAACGGTCCAGATTAATTTACTATTAAACGGACGGTCCATATTGGTTTACTATTAAAACTTAAAACAACGGTCCATACTGATTTACTATTAAAACTTTAAACCATCGATCCATATTAATTTACTATTATAACTCCACCAGCGGTCCATATTGATTTACTATTATATCTTCAACCAACGGTCTGAAAAATTAGCACATCTCCTCATGGAATAATATTGTACCCAAATACCCGAATGCACAATACTAGAGTGAATAGTAATTGGGTGAATAGTAACTCGTGAATAGTAACTCGTGAATAGTAACTCATGAATGGTAACTCGTGAATAGTAACTCATGAATAGTAACTCTAACATGAAAAGTGTCCCGAATACCCAATTGAACAATATATCCTCCAGACATCAATTATACTAACACAAATAAGTCCAACACAATGGAACTATAAAATTCATCTTTAATCAACACGAACTTATTCATCATTAATATTATAATTCACAATATTTAACAACCAGGTTGTTCTTAGGAAATAGGGGGCTTTTCGATAAGGACTTCTCCTTATTGGTGCGCAATTAGGTGACCAAACCTCTCCTTGACATAACTTCTAGACATTTTCAATATTGCAAATAATAATATGAATAACTTTGCCGTCTCAATTATTGATTTAATAATATATCATATAATGCAGATGATACTGTAATAATAATTGAATCAATAATATGAGAGATATGATGCATCAATTACTATAGCAATAATTGAGTATAACTGAATGACTTCTCATGTAAGCATTAATAATCAATACCGTGTACTACTATGCAACCACGTGTATTACTGTACTTTTAACACCGGATGTTTCAACAGTTAACGATAAAACTTCCGCTGTTATTTTCATAAAGTAATTTTGTCATTTTCTTAATCCTACAATAATTCCATTACGGGGTCCACCAATGATTGTACCGTCGTACGGATATTCCCCGACCAATCGAATATTATATAACCACTTGCTTACTTTGCAAAATTTGTAAATATTACCCACAACTATAACATTACATCAAATCAACACCATAATATTAAAAAAAATTATTTCGAGAAAATTAAATCTTTATTCATAAAATCTGGGGTCTCACATTACCTTAGAAAAACTGGATACTGGAATAGAGAGGTAGCAAACTTCTCTTCTTCTTTCTCTTTATAATTTCTCTCTATAATAATTTCTCTAAAGCTTTTGTGAATTGGTGAGAAATGAAGTAAGAATGAACTTCTATTTATAGAAAAATATAGTTTCGATAATTGCACGTTTTGGGGCTCGAAATATTACAGTATAATACCTTCATCTTTTTCTTCATTTTTAATTTAGTCCTGCAAGTATTATCAAACTTGCACCACCTCCCTAATAGTAAATAATGTAAATTAATAGTTCATTCATGTGACTCAATAGTATAATCATGTAAAAAAACTAATTACAGTATAGTACCTTCAACTATACCTCTATTTTTAATTTAGTCATGCAAGTATTATCAATCTTGCACCACCTCCCCTAATAGTACATGAATGTGAATCAATAGTACACACATATGAACAAATAGTTATAAGCATGTGAAATAATAGCAATTAATTACTCATGTATCTGAATAATTACCCGATTGGTCAATATAACCTCCAGATATCAATTATTATCGAAATAAATGTCGATTTCCACTAACACTAATAATCCCAATACAATGGAACTGTCAATTTCATCTTTAATCAACACAACTTATTCATCATTAATATTATAACTCACAATATTTAACAATCAGGTCATTCCCAGAAAAGAGGGGGCTTTCCGATAAGGATTTCTCCTTATTGGCGCGCAATTAGGTGACCAAACCCCTCCTTGACAGAACTTCTAGACATTGTCAATATTGCAAATAATAATATGAATTACTTTGTCGTCTCAATTATTGATTTAATAATAATAAATATTATGCAAATGATACTATGACAATAATTGAATCAATAATATGAGAGGTGTGATGCAGCAATTACTGTAGCAATAATTGAGTATAACTGAGTGACTTCTCACGTAAGCATCAATAATCAATACCATGTGCTACTATGCAACCACGCGTATTACTGTACTTTTACTACCGGGTAGTTCAACAGTTTTAACGGTAACACTTTCGCCGTTATTTTTATAAAAAGATAATTCTGTCGTTTTTTAACTATGACAATACTTCTGTTGTGGGGTCCACCAATGATTGTGTTGTCGTACGAAGATTCCCTGTCAAAACGAATATTCCTCGACCAATCGAATATTATATAACCACTTACTTAATTTTTAAAATTTGTAAATATTACCCACAACTATAACATTATATCAAATCCACACCATAATATTAAAAAATATATTTCGAGAAAATTATTCTTTATTCATAAAAGTTGGGGTCTTACAACCTCCCCTTCTTATGAAAGTTCGTCCTCGAAAGTAGGGTACGTACCTGGTATATCGAAGAGGTAAGGATACCTTGATTTCATTTCAGATTCTAACTCCCAGGTCATTTCCTCAACATCGTGGTTTCTCCACAAAACTTTGACTTGAGGTATAACTTTAGAGCGTATTTGGGTCTCGATCAGAAACTATGGATATTGGCATACCATGCAGTCTTACAATCTCGTTTATGTACCTACGAGCAAGACGTTCAAGTGTATAAGTTTCTCGTATAGGTAGAAAATGAGCAGACTTGGTCAATCTATCAACAATGACCCAAATTGCATCTATGCCTTGAGAAACCTTGGGAGGACCAGTAACAAAATCCATGGTAATGTGCTCCCACTTCTATTCTGGAATTTCAAGTGGTTGCAATGGACCTTTTGGTACTTGATGCTCCGTCTTGACTCGTTGACAAGTTAAACACCTTGACATAAACTCCGCTATCTCTATCTTCATATTGCTCCACCAAAATGTATGTCGAAGATCACGATACATTTTGGTACTCCCAGGATGGATTGCAAACGGTGTGTTGTGCGCCTCCATCATGATTTTATACTTTAAATCAGGGTTGTTAGGAACACAAATTCTAGAGTTGACTCGAAGTATTCCTTTTTCATCGATTCTTGCTTTCATCATAGCACCTTTTCTTCCTCATACGCATCAGCTCCAGGTCTGTAGCTTGAACAACTTTAACTTTATCGATTAAAGTCGGTTCTTCTCGTATATTCACCATCATCACATGGGTCCCTGGAGTCTTCAACTTTATCTTCATCCTTTGTAAGTCATATAAAATGGGCCTTTGCGTTGACAATAATGCACTCGTACCCGCATATGATCTTCTACTCAATGCATCAGCTACTACGTTTGCTTTTCCAGGATGGTATTGAATGGTATGATCGTAATCTGTCAACAACTCAAGCCATCGTCGTTGCCGCATGTTGAGTTCTTTTTAAGTGAAGAAATATTTGAGGCTTTTATGATCCGTATAGATCTCCACCTTCTCTCCATACAGGTAATGCCTCCAAATCTTAAGCGCAAAAATGATTGCTGCCAACTCTAGATCATGAGTATGATAATTTCTCTCATATTCTTTGAGTTGTCGTGAGGCATAGGCTATGACTTTCCTATGAGAACGCATCCTAACCCTTTGCCTGAAGCATCACTGTAGATGACAAATCCCTCCGAGCCAGATGGTATTGTCAGAACAGGTGCTTAAATGAGTCTCCTCTTGAGTTCTTGAAAACTCTTCTCACATTCCTCGCTCTAACCAAATTTTTTATCTTTTTGAGTCAGCTGAGTTAATGGAGTAGTGATTCGAGAAAACCCTTCTACGAATCTCCGATAATAACCAGCTAAGCCAAGAAAGCTACGTATTTTGGTCACTGATTTAGGTTGCTCCCAGCTTTGAATTGCTTCAATCTTTGTCGGGTCAACAGATATCCCATGATTTGATATCACGTGCCCAATGAATACAACTTCCTCAAGCCAGAATTCGCATTTCTTCAACTTGGAATAAAGCTTGTATTCACAAAGCTTTTGGAGTGTCAGCCTCAAGTGTTTCTCGTGATCTTCACGGTTTTTGGAATATATGAGGATGTCATCAATAAAAACGACCACAAAGTGATCTAAATATTCCTTGAATACTCAGTTCATCATATCTATGAAGGCAGCAGGAGCATTAGTCAATCCAAAAGACATGACTAAGAATTCATAATGCCCGTACCGAGTTCTGAAAGCAGTCTTTGGAATATCATCAGTTTTAATCTTCAATTGATGATATCCGGAACGAAGATCAATCTTTGAAAAGAATTTGGTGCCTTGCAACTGGTCAAACAGGTCATCAATGCGAGGCAACGGGTACCTATTTTTGATGGTGACATGATTTAACTCTCGATAATCAATACAAAGTCGAATACTTCCATTTTTCTTCTTCACGAATAGAATAGGAGCACCCCAAGGAGACGTACTAGGACGAATGAAACCAATGTCTAACAATTCCTGCAATTGGGTTTTTAACTCCTGAAGTTCAATAGGAGCCATTCGATATGGGGCTTTGGAAATGGGTTTTGTACCGGGTTCAAGGTTGATAAAAAATTTAATTTCACGTTTTAGAGGTAGGCCAGGAAGTTCTTCAAGGAATACGTCAGGAAATTTATTAACAATAGAAATATCTATCAAATCCATAGAATCACGTTAAATGCAAGTATTTTTAAAGAAATAAGATCGACAGGTAACGCGCGGTTGCCGATTTGAATCAAAGAAGACTTATAAACAGTGGATGTAATGAAGGTTTCTCCCAACGGAGTTTCAACCGATAAGTCAAAGTCTAATTTCTCCGGAGTCAAATTTAAACGTTGAGCGCAAGTAGGAGAAATAAAAGAATGGGTAGAACCGGTATCAAATAAGGTATAGACTTTGCTAGAGTTTATGATAAGTTTACCCGTGATGACCTCGTTCGGGTTCCTTACTTTCTGGGAGTTTACGACAAACGCTCTCCCTTGAACTACCAACTTTGACTTTTCTGGGACGACCTTTGGTGCCTCCATCCCAGCTGGACTTGTCTTTTTAGTGCATGACAAAATCGGGTTAGGTGACCTTCTCTTCCACAATTATAACACGCTTTGGACTGCATCGCGCAGTTTGGACTGATATGTCCCTCCCCTCCGCATTTGAACCATATGATAGGTTGTTGGTGCTGTCTCGGCCATGATTACCATCGAACTGGTTACCATTTATGACATATTGATTCCCTCCACAATTGTTGTCATCGCTTCAATGACTGCTACCACTGGTATTATCATTTTGCCGGCTGCTTTCTCTTGGTTGAGTTGACTCGTTATCGCGCTCCAATAACTGAGCCCTATTAACAACATCTGAATACAAACACAGTTTGTGAGAAATTAAGTATTGACGTATCTCAGGTTTCAAACCTCTTAGAAACATCCACGTCATTCTCTCCTCATTATCAACCAAGTGAGACGCAAACTGGGATAACTCAGCAAACTTAGCTTCGTACTGTGACACGGTCATATTGTTCTGCTCCAACTTGATGAACTCTACCTCTTTCATGTGACGAATACTTTTGGAAAAGTACTTGTCGTTGAATAGTTCTTGGAACTTCTCCCAAGACATCTTCAGTGCGGCAGGTTGAGTACGCTTTACTGATTCTCACCAATAATCTACCTCTCCTCGCAACATAAAGGTGGCAAATAGAACCTTTTTCTCCTCGGAGCATCCCAAAACATCAAATATCTTGGTGATCTGCTTTATCCATGCTTCCGCCTTAAGTGGTTTTGGCTCTCCAATAAAATATGGTGGTCCTAGCTCCTTGAACTGTTTAGCGGTGACCGTCCGAGAGTTTCCAGTGTTTCCAACTACATTTTGGATAGGAGCCGCATTCGCCTGATGTTGCATGAATTGTATAAAGCCTCTGAACATTTCATCATTCATCATTTGGTCAGTGTTGTTGTTTTCATGAGGATAGTCGCCTTCCTAATGCACATTATCCTAATTATTGATCCGTGGAGACTCAACGGTCTCCTGTGCTCCATTGCTATTCTCAACATTCTCGGATGTCATTTTCAAATACTGCCACAAAATAAATGTTAATTGACATGTCACATATTATCCTTATACTCTGACCGACCAAATAAATACCAAATAAACTTAGGTAGGTCATACTAGCGAAGGAATTCCTCGTCTCTCACCTCTTAGTTCTTGTCTCACATCTCAGCCAGGGATCATATCCCTAAGCTTTGATACCAACTGTGATGCCCCCAAAATAGGTATACATCACACATCTTGAGTCGCCAAATACATGGTACAAAATTCAAATACAACTTAATTATACAACAGTCATGTAAAATACGACAAAACATAATCTAAGAGTTTTAATAAGAATATTGTCATCTAGACAATATCCACACTCAATGGAGTCCTTACTACATTTATTGTCACACTATTTAACTGAATAGTGAGGACTACTAATGCTATCATCTGGACCGTCACTCCGTTCCCCGACTAGTCTCAGCTACGTTCTCATTTCTTGAAGAGAACAGTGAAAGAAAGGGTGAGCTCAACTAGCCCAGTAAGAAATATTATGACTAAGATGATGCAGAATAAATTATCATTAGCCTTCAATAGTGTTAAACTGATAAAATATAATAAACATCAAGTTTAACTGCAGCGGAACAAGCAATCAATTAGAAGAGTCAAGTAGAGAATAAAATCTACTATCTTCTATGATTTAAAAGGTTTTTCATCACTTTTATCGCTGAGACTCAGCTTAATAAATAAACCACATCATCCCTGCACTACAGCCAAGGATATTCATTAGTATCACGACCACAAATTATCCATGCACTATGGGCCAAAGATATTCGTGTATTCATCAATGGTCATGATCATGCCAACAACTGTCCATCAATGCACTACGGCCAATGAGGACTTTTACCACATCATTTGTAACATTACGGTCATGATTATACCGAATAATCCCTGGTCATAATCATACCAAGTCCATCTATGCACTACAGGCCACAGATGACTTTCAACATATTATAAACATGAGGATGATGACAATGATATAAGAATTCAATAAAAACAAGTTCAATGATAAATTTGTAAAGATTTATAATTTAATTTATCCAGAAATCAATCGTCCAAATTGTTAACATGATACTGCTTTGTGGAGTAAAATTCAAGAATGCTCAGAAGAATATTTCCATGAAAAGATACTGGATGAAGCGTGAATAATAAAGAATGGAATCACAGAAGAATTTCACCATGTATGCGGTACTTCGCATAGAGAGGTTATGTGAGACCCCGAATTTAATGAATAAAGATATAAATTTCTCGAAATATTTTTTAATATTATAGTGTGGATTTGATATAATGTTATAGTTGTGGGTAATATTTATAAATTTTGCAAAGTATGCAAGTTGTTGAATAATATTCGATTGGTCGGGGAATATTCGTTTTAATAGGAAATATTGTACGATGGCACAATCATTGGTGGCCCCCACAACGAAAGTATTTTCGTAGTTAGAAAACGACAAAATTATCTTTCTATAAAAATAACGACGGAGGTGTTACCGTTAAAACTGTTGAACTACCCAGTAGTAAAAGTACAGTAATACGTGTGGTTGCATAGTAGCACACGGTATTGATTATTGATGCTTACGTGAGAAGTCACTCAGTTATACTCAATTATTGCTACAGTAATTGCTGCATCATATCTCTAATATTATTGATTCAATTATTGTTACAGTATCATCTGCATAATATGATATATTATTAAATCAATAATTGAGACGGAAAAGTTATTCATATTATCATTTGCAATATTGACAATGTCTAGAAGTTCTGTCAAGGAGAGGTTTGGTCACCTAATTGCGCGCCAATAAGGAGAAATCCTTATCGGAAATCCCCCTCTTTCAAGGGAACGACCCGGTTGTTAAATATTGTGAATTATAATATTAATGATGAATAAGTTCGTGTTGATTAAAGATGAATTTTATAGTTCCATTGTGTTGGAATTATTTGTGTCAGTGGAAATTGACATTTATTTCGATAATAATTGATGTCTGGAGGTTATATTGTTCAATCGGGTATTCGGGACACTTTTCGTGTCAGAGTACTATTCACAAGTTACTATTCATGAGTTACTATTCACGAGTTACTATTCATGAGTTATTATTCACGAGTTACTATTCATGAGTTACTATTCACGAGTACTATTCACGTGTTACTATTCACGGGGTACTATTCACCCGTAGGATATATTTCTTTTCGGTCCAAATCATTTTTGGGTACAATATTATTCCATGAGGAGATGTGCTAATTTTTCAGACCGTTGGTTAAAGATATAATAGTAAATCAATATGGACCGCTGGTGGAAAGAATAATAGTAAATCGATATGGATCGTTGGTATAAAGTTTTAATAGTAAATCAGTATAGACCGTTGCTTTAAGTTTTAATAGTAAACCAATATGGACCGTCCGTTTAAAAGTAAATCAATCTGGAGCGTTCATGAATTAGTTATTATTCAGTCCATTCTCCTATAAATAGAAGCTCATTCCTTCATTATTTCTTACGAATTCACTGAAACTCTAGAGAGAGAAACTATAGAGAGAAAGAAAAAAAATATTCTGCTACTTCACTACTCAATATATCCAGTTTCTTCTAAGGTAGGGAATATTATTTGTTGTACTCATAAAGGGTATTCTTTCTTTCTTGTTCATGAAGAGAACTTCTGTTATTCCATTCTTTATTATTCTGTTGGAATAACCTGTATACGGGGGATACACTATACTTGTTGAAATTCTTCTGTTATTCCATTCTTATTATTCTGTTGGAATAACCTATTTATGCGAAGTACCGCATACATGGTGAAATTTTTCTAATATTCCGTTCTTTATTATTCTGTCAGAATATCCTGTCTGTGCGTTTACACCGGACCTGGTTCCATTATTTATTATTCTGTCGGAATATCCTGTTTGTGCATTTACGCCGGACCTAGTTCCATTATTTATTATTCTGTCAGAATATCCTGTCTGTGCGTTTACGCCGGACCTGGTTCCATTATTTATTATTCTGTTGGGAATAACCTGTCGGTGCAGTCTATCGCACACATGGTGAACTCTTCTGTTATTCTATTCTTTATTATTCTGTTGGAATAACCTATCTATGTGGATTACCACATGCATGGTGAATGATCCTGGGTATTCATTCCTTATTAAATTATGGAAATGATCTGTGTACGTGGATTACTGCATGGCGGGTGAAAATCCATTTACAGTTTCATATATTATATTATACTCAGTTGGTTAAAGCTTTGGCTTCTATACTCCATGAAATTAGTGGGATATGCTTGATATTTGCTCTTCATCCAGTATCTTTTCATGGAAATATTCTTCTGAGCATTCTTGAATTTTACTGCACAAAGCAGTATCATGTTGACAATTTATAGGTTATTGAGTTCAGGATAAATTAACTTATAAATCTTTAAAATTTATTCTTGATCCTGTTTTATTGAATTATCATCATCCTCATGCTTATATTATGTTGAAAGTCATCTGTAGCCTGTAGTGCATAGATGGACTTGGTATGATTATGACCAGGGATTATTCAGTATAATCATGACCGTAATGTGACGAATGATGTGGTAAAAGTCCTCATTGGCCTGTAGTTCATTGGTGGACAGTTGTTGGTATGATTATGACTAGGGATTATTCGTTATAGTCATGACCATTGATGATTACATGAATATCCTTGGCCGTGGAGCAGGGATGATTCGATTTTATTTATTAAGCTGAGTCTCAGCGATAAAGTTGATGAAAAACTTTTTAAATCATAGAAGACAGTAGATTTTATACTTTACTTGACTCTTCTAATGGATTGCTTATTCTGCTGCAATTTTTGATCTAAAACTTGTTGTCTAATATATTCTATCAGTTGTTATACTATTGAAGGCTATTGATAATTTATTCTGCATTATCTTAGTCATAATATTTCTTACTGGGCTAGTTGAGCTCACCCTTTCTTTCACTGTTCTCTTCAGGAAATGAGAACGTAGTTGGGACTAGTCGGGGAACATAGTGATGGTCTTAGATGGTGCATTAGTAGTCCTCACTATTCTGTGAAATAGTGTGATAATAAATGTAATGAGGACTCCATTGAGTGTGAATATTGTCTAGATGACAATATTTATATTAAAACTCACAGCCTAAGTTTTATCGTATTACACACGACTATTGTATAATTAAGTTGTATTTGTATTCAGTACCTTATATCTGGCGACTCAAGATGGGTGATGTATACCTGTTTCGGGGGAGTCACAGTTGGTATCAAAGCTTAGGGATATGATCCATGGCTGAGATGTGAGACAAGAACTAGGAGGGGAGAGACGGGGAATTCCTTCGCTAGTATGACCTACCTAAGTTTATTTGGTATTTAATTGGTCGGTCAGAGTATATGGATAATATGTGACATGTTAATTAACCATTGTTTTGTGGCAGTATTTGAAAATGACATCCAAAAATGTTGGGATAAGCAATGAAGCACATGAGACCGTTGAGTCACCAACGATCAATATCCAGGATAATGTGCAACAGAAAGACAATAATCCTCAGGTAAACAATAACACCGATGAAATGATGAACAATGGGATGTTCAGAGGCTTTATGAAATTCATGCAACATCAGGCGAGAGAGACTCCTATTCATAATGCAGGTGGAAACAATGGCAACCTACGGTCGGTCACCGCTAAGCAGTTCAAGGAGCTGGGACCACCAGAGTTTTTGGGAAAGCCAGAACTATTTAAGGCGGAGACGTGGTTAAAATAAATCATCAAGATATTTGATGTCTTGGGATGGTCCGAGGAGCAAAAGGTTCCCTTTGCCACATTTATGTTGCGTGAAGAAGCAGATTATTGGTGGGAATCTATAAAATGTACCCATCCTAACTCACTGAAGATGTCTTGGGAGAAGTTCCAAGAGCTATTCAACGACAAGTACTTTCCCGAAAGTATTCGTCATATGAAGGAGGTGGAGTTTATCAAGTTGGAATAAAAAAATATGACCGTGTCGCAGTACGAGGCTAAGTTTGTCGAGTTATCCCGATTTTCATCCCATTTGGTCGATAATGAGTAGCGAATGACACGAATGTTTCTAAGAGGTTTGAAACCCGATAAACGTCAATACCTCATTTCTCATAAACTTTATTTATATTTAGATGTTGTGAATAGGGCTCAGTTATTGGAGCGCGATAATGATTTATCACAACCAAAAGGTAACGACCAACAACACGATAATAATCGTACCGGTGGCAACGGCCATCGAAACAATGATAACCATCGTGGGGGAAATTATCACTCCAAGAATGGTAACCACTTCGGTGGTAATCATGTCCAAGTTAATAGAAGTGGAAATTTTAAGAAGAGAAGGTTCAATAATGATGGAAAGACAACAGCACTAGCACCTGTTAAGGAAGGAGAACGACCGCCGGTCGTATGCTTCAAATGCGGAGGGGAGGGACATATCAGTCCAAACTACGTGATGCAGTCCAAACCATGTTACAATTGTGGAAAAGAAGGTCACCTAGCCCAATTTTTTCGTGCACCAAAGTCAAGTCCATCTGGGATAGTGATGCCAAAGAATGTCCCAAACAAGCCAAAGCCGGTAGTTTAAGAGAGAGCATTTTTTTTGATGAGGAACCTGAATAAAATTATCACGGGTAAGTTAATCATAAACTCTTGTGAAGTCTATACCGTGTTAGATACCGGTTCCACGCACTCTTTTATTTCACCTAGTTGTGTTCAAAGTTTGAATTTAACTCCGGAGAAGTTAGATTTTGATTTATCCGTTGAAACTCAGTTGGGAGAAACCTTCATTACATCTACTATTTACAAATCTTGTTTAATTCAAATCGACACTTTCATGTTACCTGTCGATCTTATCTCTTTTAAAATACTTGCCTTTGATGTGATTTTAGGATTCGATTGGTTAACTACTCATCATGCTTTTCGTAAGGTTGTTAGCTTTCATATTCCTAACCAACCTGTTATGCGAATTCAAGCAACCAAACCACTAAAGTCAATCATTGTCATATCAAGCCATAAGTAAAGAGACCCGGTCCTTTCGTTGTTGACTTCCTTGTGTGAAATACATCGAATCCCGAATTTCTGTAGGCGACGTCATGAATGACGATGGCAACTTGATAGGTATCAATGTGACGTACTATCCAAGTCTTGGATGAGAGTCACAGTTTTGAATGATAATTCTATTGTTAATAAATTTCTTGACGTATTCTTGAAGACTTCTTAGCCTACCCCTAGAGCGTGAAATTGAATTTTTGTATTGACCCCAGTACAAAACCCATTTATAAAACCCTCAAATATTTCTTTACTTAAAACGAACGTAACATGCGCCAAAGACGTTGGCTCGAGTTGTTGAAGATTACGATCGTACTATGCAATATCATCGTGGAAGTGAGAACGTGGTAGCTGACGCGTTGAATAGAAGATCGTATGCGGTTATAAGTGCGAATATACGAACCCACGTGAAGATAACGAATATACAAGTAGAATCGACTTTAATCGATAAAGTTAAAGCCGCTCAAGCTACGCACCCGAATATGAAGAATTTGAAGAAAAGGTTCAAGAGGGCGTTATTCTAGAAGCAAGAATCGAGGAAGAGAGGAAATCTCAACCCTCGATTTAATTGGCCGATTTGAAATCTTCGATAAAGTATAACTGTGGCTTATAGACTCGTTTTACCGCCAAGTATGTCGCGTGTTCATAACGTTTTTAACTATCGACGTTACATAAATATGGGGACAACCCGAACCACATTATTAATTTAGAACCGGAAGAGATAGCGGATGATTTAACGTATGAAAAGCTACGTGTTAAAATATTGGATAAGAAGGATCGTATTCAACACTCAAAGGTTATACCTCAAGAGTTAGAATCTGAAATGAATTCAAGGTATCCTCATCTCTTCGGCATACCAGGTACGTACGTAAATTTCGAGGGCTAAATTTCATAAGGAGGGGAGATTGTGAGACCCCGGATTTTATGAATAAAGATATAAATTTCTCGAAATATTTTTTAATATTATGGTGTGGATTTGATATAATGTTATAATTGTGGGTAATATTTATAAATTTTGCAAAGTATGCAAGTTGTTGTATAATATTCGATTGGTCGGGGAATATTCGTTTTAACAGGGAATATTGTACGACGGCACAATCATTGGTGGCCCCCACAACGGAAGTATTGTCGTAGTTAGAAAATGACAAAATTATCTTTCTATAAAAATAACGGCGGAGGTGTTACCGCTAAAACTGTTGAACTACCCGGTAGTAAAAGTACAGTAATACGCGTGGTTGCATAGTAGCACACGGTATTGATTATTGATGCTTACGTGAGAAGTCACTCAGTTATACTCAATTATTGCTACAGTAATTGTTGCATCATATCTCTCATATTATTGATTCAATTATTATTACTGTATCATCTACATAATATGATATATTATTAAATCAATAATTGAGAGGTTTAGTCACCTAATTGCGCGCTAATAAGGAAAAAGCCTTATCGGAAAGCCCCATCTTTCCTGGGAATGACCTGGTTGTTAAATATTATAAATTATAATATTAATGATGAATAAGTTCGTGTTGATTAAAGATGAATTTTATAGTTCCATTGTGTTAGAATTATTTGTGTTAGTGGAAATTGACATTTGTTTCGATAATAATTGATGTCTGGAGGTTATATTGTTCAATCGGGTATTCGGAACACTTTTCGTGTCGGAGTACTATTCACGAGTTTTATTCATGAGTTACTATTCATGAGTTACTATTCACGAGTTACTATTCATGAGTTGCTATTCACGGGGTACTATTCACCCGTAGGATATATTTCTTTTCGGTCCAAATCATTTTTTGGTACAATATTATTCCATGAGGAGATGTGCTAATTTTTCAGACCGTTGGTTGAAGATATAATAGTAAATCAATATGGACCGCTGGTGGAAAGTATAATAGTAAATCAATATGGACCGCTGGTGGAAAGTATAATAGTAAATCAATATGGATCGTTGGTTTAAAGTTTTAATAGTAAATCAGTATGGACAGTTGCTTTAAGTTTTAATAGTAAACCAATATGGACCGTCCGTTTAAAAGTAAATCAATCTGGACCATTCATGAATTAGTTACTATTCAGTCCATTCTCCTATAAATAGAAGCTCATTCCTTCATTATTTCTTATGAATTCACTGAAACTCTAGAGAGAGAAACTATAGAGAGAAATAAGAAAAGTATTCTGTTACTTCACTACTCAATATATCCAGTTTCTTCTATGGTAGGAAATATTATTTGTTGTACTCATAAGGGGTATTCTTTCTTTCTTGTTCATGAAGAGAACTTATGTTATTCCATTCTTTATTATTCTGTTGGAATAACCTGTATACGCGGGATACCCTATACTTGGTGAAATTCTTCTGTTATTCCATTCTTATTATTCTGTTAGAATAACCTGTGTCAGGAATAAACATATGAATGATATTCCTATTTATTATATAATTTGATTATGATATATATATGAATGAATATGCAAGTATGCTTGCATTAAGAAAAGTTGTAAAGTCCTTTGATAGATAATAGAAATATATGTACAAGGACTTAGAATGAATTGATCAAATATGTTAGGTTAATCCTACATAAGCAAAACAGATTTGTAAAGTCCTTAAAAAGAAATGATGTACAAGGACTATAAATATAGAAAGATCAAGCTTGTTAGGTTGATCTTATGATGTAATAGATAGGCTTGTCTGATCGTCGAGCACTGCACCAGAAGTCGTAGTCTTCCAAGAGAGTCAAGGGTAACTTGAGAGCTATCGAGGCAGGATAGGAGTATGCAAGATAGTAGATCTCCGAGTTCGTAGACTATCAGGGGAAATGAAGAAGGACCGTAGCGTGTCGAGTAGAGCTTCCTTGGGATCGTAGTGTGCTGAGGAAGTCATGTTCAGAATCGTAAAGACAGCCTACCTACGAGCATACCGATCATCTGCCGAAGCCAAGACAGAAACATAGACTACACTCAGAGTTGTAGAGTCTACTGATGCCGAAGCCAAGTCAAGGATCGTAGATCACACTATGAGTTCGTAGAGTCTATTGATTACATGCAGAGATCGTAGTCAAGCAAGATCAGATTAAGACAACGAGCATAAAGCAGAAATTATAGAGTGTCAAGATCTGATCTCGGGATCGTAGTGTCTACACAAGACGAAGCTGAATCGTAGAGTGCAGAACTACGACCTCAATAGAAGTGCTCACAATGCCAAGGCAGAATCGTAGAGCATATACGGTTCTCAACAAATGAGCACTCCCAGAATATCCAAAGGAAGGAAGCCTCTGGTTGGCACAGCAAAGATGAGTTTCACCTTAAAGGAACCAGAGAGCACTCAACGAATGGCATGTAGTCTAGCAGAAGATCTAAGCACCAACCCAATCAGCATCAAGATTGAGTTGTAAGGCCATTCATGATGAAGTCTTCCACGAGGAGATCCAAATAAGACTTCAGAAGCTGACTAAGGAAAATCAGCAAATGCAGTAGCTATCAAGTGAACATAAGACAACGATCTTGGAAGCAACCAAGATCGTAGTGTTTGCCAAACAAAGAAAGAACTAATGGAAGGTGAACCGAGATATTAGTCAGCCTCTGAAGAGCAAGGCTAAAGTGATTAAGTGTAGGGTCAGTTCATTGATGATAAGTGAACGGGAGATCACAAAGAGAAAGCAAGCTGGACGTGCCACAAATCTGAAGTGTCTTGATATTTAGAAGGGGACCAGAGCAAGGAATTAAGCCATCAGTCTCTGCGATCAGTCGAAGCAAACAAAAGTAATGAAGCACTACACAATAGAAGGAAGAGGCGTACTACATTGGAGATCCAATCAACACTCTTCAAGATCGTAGTGTTAACTCTACCAGTCAATGAGAAACACTCAATAAGACACTACGATCAGGTCCTCGAAAACGTGCATCAGAATCGTAGAGTTCGAACACCCGAAGATTGAAGCATTGGCAATGGTTCAATCTGAAGGATGGTATTCGGACAAAATTTTATTGAGAGCATCGATGCAAAAGAACAACCTCTGATCGAGAAATCAGAAGGAGGAAATAAAGTCTTCGACCTGCCCAAGACATTAAAGTGACAACTCTGACGGGTAGGTGAAATAGTAGGCTGCAAAGTCAGATAAAGTATGACATATCACATCAACAGTCTACCTCTGTCAACTCGAGATCTGTGAAGATATTTGAATAGCCTTCAACGGCTACTTTCCAACAGAAGGATTGGGAAAGAGTATAAATCTAGAAGAGCTTCAAAGATCAAAGGTTGCTGGATTTGCGAAGTTTGGAAATAAGGTAGACTTATCTAAACCATGTGAGATAGTGAGTTCGAAGGCTCACTCTACGATCCACCAAGAACACTCAGAAGTCAGAAAAATAAAGAAGTGGAAGTGTGAGTTCTACTATGTAGAAGTGAGAGTTCTACTACATGAAGAGTGTTCTGAACTGCCGAAAGAAAGAAGAGCATCATGTCATCTTGATGTCCATCATGGGAAGACTCTAAGTACAATAGAGAAGAGCCTACAGTCATCTTAGCAAGTCCATCATGAGAAGGCATCAAGTAGCAAGAAAGAAGATCTCAAATGCCATCTTGGTGTCAAGAATGAGAAAACTTCTAAGTACCTAACAGAAGAGCTTACAGTCATCTTAGAAGCCTATCATGTGCAGTCATCAAGTACCAAGGAGAAGGATCTTCAAGGCAGTTCATAAAGGGGTCATCCGAAGTTGTTGAGTAACTGAAAAAGCTGAGCATCATGCAACACTCAGCTGCACTTCAAAGATGATCAAGCCAAGCTGCTAAGGATAGAATATGTTCAGAGCATGAAGACATCTTCGTAGCTCAGCACCGACTGCAAAAACAACTCAACAAAGCCAGGGCCAGAGGGGTCCTTGTCTGAAGGGACTAAACAAAGCAGAGCCAGAAGGGTCCTTGTTCGGAGGGACTAAATGAAGTTCCATGCCTGCTGGGCTTAAAGAGTTCCTAGGGAACTAGAGGAGTCCCAAGGCTGCTGGCCTTAAAGAGTTCTTAGTGAACTGAAGTCACAAGGCTGCTAGCCTTGAAGGAATCTTAGTGATTCAGGGTGTTGCCCTTCCTTAGTGGAAATCCTGTTAGTTGAAAGCAGAAGAGTGGATTAGGAGCTTGAGTCTCTGAACCACTTAAAACTCCTTGTGTCTTTTACATTATGTCATTTACAATATGTACCATAACTGCTATAACTGCTATGTATGTTTTAACTGCTTACAACTAAACTTATTCTACGAGCAATGTATGTATGATTATGAATATATCAATGAAAGGGATCTTTAACTTATTCCGCTGTGCTTGAAAAGATTCTTATATTTGTCATATGTTAATTATGAACAATATAATATAAACCAGAAAAGTATTTGAAAGAAAAAGGATCTATTCAACCCCCCCCCCCACCCCCCTTCTAGATCTATTGTGCCCTCTGGGAACTAACAATTAGTATCAAAGCAGGTTCCCATGCTATATTCAAAAGCTAATCGCTTTGATTCTGATCCCAGGCACCAACACTATTCTAAACTTAGTTTAGTAGTAAGTAACTTGTTATATGTAGATGAGCTCACATGTTGAAAATATTGTGTATAGGTTAAATGTGTATATACATCTGAAGCTGCTTAGATTGGTCCATGGTCTCGAGTGTTACATCAACAAGACCAATCCTTGCCTACAGTCAATCTTGTAGTCTGAAGACCAGACGAGAGAGCTTAAGAGAAATTAATGACAAAGAGTCAAGCATCCACCAGTCTGAAAAATGAAAAGACCATACATGCAAAGAAATGTTCATCCAAAGAAGAAAGAGGTTCTCCTCAGATATAGGTCTGGTCAACCAACAGCTGGGTGCAAACTCTGTCAGCTAAAGGATGTCAAAGATCTTAATGCTGAGATTCTCTTGGCCTACATCTTCAAGACCACGAATGATTGACTAAAGGTCAACAAGAGCAATAAGCTGTCAGAAGCAAAAGTAAAGCTATGCACATCATACCTAAACTCAGTATATCTAAGATAAATGGTTGTTTAGTAACTGACAGTAAAAAGGTACGGTTCCTCACTATTATAAATTTATACATCATAATTGCATCTTTTTATGAATTATAACAGTATTCTGTCAAGGAGTCACAATCTACCTAAAAAGGTGAAGAGAGAAAGTAACCTGAGGATGGAAACTCAAATGACTATAAACTTTCTCTCCATCTAAGTTTTAGGTTGAAGATGACATCTTGAAGGAAATCTGAAATGGGTCATAAGAGCATCATATGCCAAATAAACTTTATATGAAGTAATCTTTGTCGGTGGGTTAGTATGTATGTACAAGCCTAGGTTCTAAGTGTTTGATAACACATAGAGTATGATTAGTTCTGCAAGAGGATCTTTCTGATTCGTAGAAACTGATCACCTCAATGAATCAACTAGGTACTCCTAAATCGTAGAGTTGATTCTCACTCTGTGAACTCTTAAACATTGTAAACATAACCCAGTAAATGATGAATCCATCATAGATAATGAGTGTGTTATTTAATGTCAAATCCTACACACACTCACCGTGCATCTCAAAATGTATTATCTTAAGATAGTTGCATGCATGAATATGTCTGTTGGTGATAAATATGATGATTATCCAAATGAGAGGAACATGGGTTTAGAAAACTAACCTAGCAGGACCCATTTAATTATGGGTACCAAAATCAGAAATATATTTAAACCTGCAGGTACTTGGTCAGTCTGACCACACTAAGGACTGATGAAGCAGAAGACTTCAGTCAAGAAGACTCAACCAACAAAAGGCCAAGGACTGTTCAGAATTGATTCTGACAAAATTCCTATATGTCCAAGCTTGTCTTTGAAGACCCTCTAAGCTAATTAGAATGAAGCTCACATGGCTACTAATCTGTATATGGAAGCAAGCCATTCAGCCAAAGAAGAAAAGGGTCTTATGCGCTCAAAAGCCAGTCAAGAATGCTATATGAGAAGAATCCTCAAGGAAGCTCACAACAAAAGATTATCGAGCATCATTCAAGAGGAACTTATTGCGAGAGCAGAACTTCACAAACACAATTGTTAAAGAAGACTACGTTCGTAGTGCTGTCAAATAATCCTAGAGTGATTAGTCCTGAAAATACTCATCTCTACGATACAAGGAGATCTAAGTGATGATGGAGATTCCAGTCAGAAGGAGATATGCAAGGCTGCCTTCAAATGAACCTGAAGAAGAGGGAATCACATCCATCTGGGAAGACAACGTCAACAATGAGGGAGCAGTGATCTGTTAAGGAACAGCAGCACTAAGATATACTATGAAAAGTTATACCAGCTACAGAGTCCCAAAACTTTGTGGCTGATGAACCAAATGAAGACTCATTGTGACATGCCCAAAATAGGTATACAACACCCATTCTGAGTTGTCAAAATACATGGTACAGAAACAACTTCAACTTTATTAATACAACATAAAAACTGTGAGTTTAAAATACAAATATTGCCATCTAGACAATATCCACACTCAAATAAGTTCTCATTATAATTATTGATACACTATTTTACAAAATAGTGAGGACTACTAAAACAACTTCTAGAACCATCATTCCACACCCCGACTAGTACTTGCTACATTCTCTCCTCCTGAAAAGAAAAATAGAATAAAAAGGAAAAGGGTGAGCTCAACTAGCCCAGTAAAGAACATTATGACTAAGATAATATAGAACAAATTATCGTTAGTCTTCAACAGGGAAAAATCTAATAGAATACAATAGACAACAAGTTTCATATCAATATTCGCAGCGGAAATAATAATTCATTAGAAGAGTTAAGTAGAGAATGAAATCTACTATCTTCTATATATGAATTTAAAATTTTATCATCGATATTTTATCCCTATAACATCAATCAATATATATCTGGAATCAAATATTCATCTTTGCGCTACAGGCCAAAGATATTCATCAGTTGGTCATGTTCATCTAAACACCTGTTCATCTTTACACTACGGGCCAAAGATATTCATCAGAAATCATTCATCTTTGCACTACAGGCCAAAGATATTCAGTAATATCATGATTTAGGACTGAGGATGATGAAAAATATTTTAAAGGAAACGAATCCAGTGAAACAAAATAACAAATATTAATGATTCGTATTTCGGTTTATCCATGTCCAAAAATACCTCATAAATAATCATAGTGGAGTAAAATTCAAGAATGATCAAAACATGGATACAATCAAAGCTAGTATCCATAATAGATATTTTGGACAAAAAAATGAAAATTTAATTTTTCTGTGAATAGTGCCGTATTCGTTCATAGTGTCGTATACGTGAATAGTGTCGTATACGTGAATAGTAACCCCGGCACTAAAAGACAAGAATTTCATAAAAAAAAATCTTACCAATACTCCGGCATAATGATATTGAAAGAAATAATATCATTTAAAAAAAATAATATCCCTTACCTCGAAAGAATAGTACTTCTAGCTGAAATACTCAATATAGTGATGAAGAGAACTTGCACCGTATTACAACACTCAAAGTATCAAAATACTCACAAGAATAAGCTCAATATATCGAGAGAGAAAGAGAGAAAAAACTTTAATTTCAGGTGTAATTTTCAATTCTAACCTAAGCACCCTATTTATAGGAAAATGCTTAGAACACCAAAGTAGAAAATTTAATATAATATTAATATATATAATCAAATTTCTTATGCCCAATTTCTTAGATCTGAATTCAGCCATTTATATCACATGCAAGACCCACAATAATGACCAAAAATGTTTTTCATACTAAAAATAATTAAAACTTCCAAAAATCAATTATTTCGGAACTTCGGAGCTTCAATAATTCATAATAAATAGCCCTTTTGTCAGAAAAATTCAAACCTTATGTCTTTTCCATAGAAAATTCTATTATCTACAACTTTGCAGAAGAAATTTTTGTTAGGTTTGTAACATTCAAGATCGCAATCAAATTGCAGAAATAATGCGGAAGCGTGTAAAAATCAGAGTTTTAAAATTTTACAAACCATATACCCGGATCACCCTTTATGCACAATTATTAATTAAACGAAAACATGAAGGACAAGAATCATACCCTTGAAGATCCGAGCTTCCTCAGGTACAAGTTCACCTCCAATCCTTTTCGCGTTCAACTTGAATCCACTGGGTTTAGTTCCTTCCTTTGATCAACGTTAGCCACCCAAGTGTTTGGCCTCTAGAGGTGATCCACCAAGGAAGAAGAAGAATTCAAGAAGATGGGTATTTGGCTCAAACCCTAGTTTTCTATCTCTCATAGAAAAGGGCGTACTCTCCCAACTATTGGAATTACGTATTCTAATAATACGTCAACCACTACCCACCCATAATAAGACTCCTCTTATTTATAGATGTGGGCAACCCATCCTTAACAATTAAGGAATTGGGTTTTATTTTAATTAATTAAACTCTTTTAATTAATTAGGCTCCTAATCTTATTAGGAATAATTAATTAACCTTTTAATTAATTAAGCTCCCTAATCTTATTAGGGATAATTAATTAAACTCTTTTAATTAATTTGCCTCCTAATCCTATTAGGATATTTGAGAGTACTTTTATTAATTAATTCCCAAACTCCTTTAGGAATTAAATAATAATAATAGTAATAATAATAATAAGACTCCTCTTATTAATTTATATTTAATATTTCCAAAATATTAAATAATAAATATTAAGCTATTTAATTTATTCTATCACCATAGATTATTATAATTATGCCATTAACTTCTTATATAATTATTCTTCCTTTTATGGTGTGACCCTTTAAGTTCTCCATATTAAACCGGTTGTGAATAAATCAATTAGAACAATTCTAATCTTATTTAAATAAATAAATTAAATTATTAATTTATTTAAATAAATAATATTTATTCTACAATAGGGATAAGCCTCCCTAGCGATCAACGACTTTCCAGATAATATAGATTTCAACATTAATCATAAAAGAACCTTTGAGTAAATAGTTACCGTACAATTCAATCCTTCCACCATACAATGTCCCAATTAAATATAAGACATGGAATTACTGTCAAGTCTTATTTTATTTAATTATATGTATTTCGACTCTTAAATGCACAACACCAAATAATGCAAATTAGAAACTCCTTTCTAATTTCATTCTGCCTTGGCCAAGGACTACTGGGTTGTCATTTATCGAATCACATAGGACATTTTTCTTCTTTTACTAGAAGTGGTAGATTCTTTATTGATCATATATTATCTCCATGTACAACTTATTATACCCAAGCATACCCTTTGATATACCCTAAGGGTCTTAAGGAATAAGTCAAAGTATAACTCATCATACACAAGATACTATGATGATCTTAAGTCCAAGGATCACTTGTACTACTATCACTACAGGAATTCCTATTGACATGCAAGTAAAACTCCATTAGGTATTCCTTAGCGAGTCACGTTCAGTGAACTTATTCTCTAATAAGAACCTACATACTTGCTTTAGTGTCTCCACACAAATGATCATGAGATCAATCATCCTCATCCAATGAGCAAGCAACGTATGTACCAATCTATCCGGATTCACTAATCCCCAATTTAGTAATCCAACGATTGGGAACTATTTTAGTTTTAAGCTTTCTAAGAATTTAGATCTCATTATAATGATCATCATCATTATTCTAAAAGCATTGCTTAAAACTATGGGTTTATCACATATTATAAAACAACATCATGTAGATAATTTAAAATCCTTTAATAAATTAATATATTTTTTTATTAATAAATGAATAAGATTGTTACAAAGTATATGCTTTATCATCAAACATGATTGGCTTGTGTGCATACTACTTTCAATCTCCCACTTGCACTAAAGTCAATCGCCATGGTATATCATACCCTTCTTCTCTAAGTGACGATTATCCTGCTGTTGGATAAGCTTTAGTTAATGGATATGTAATGTTGTTCTTGAGAGTCCACTATCTCTATAGTGATTTCTCATCTTTCAATGATTCTTATAATCAAATGAAAGTGCCACAACACATGTTTGGATCCAAGATGAGACTTAGGAACTATTCCTAGTTCTATAATGAACTTATCATCCAAACAATCAACTTGTAGCTTCATTTACAGCTATATACTTTGTCTTTATCACTAAATCAACAACTCTTTGCTGTTTAGAACCTTTCTAATTCACTGCACCACCGTTCAAGGTAACCCTTTACCTTAAAGTGGATTTTCTGTCGTCTTGGTCTGTCTGAAAAACTTGAGTCTATTAAGACCTCTAGTTTTAATTCAGACTCACCATAAATTTTAATCACATCCTTAGTGCTGGTTAAGTACTTTAAGATATTTTCACTGTCTCACAGTGAACTTCGCCAGAATATGACTGATCAACATCAGGTCTCGTATATTTCATTGCATACATGATTGTCACTCATGTGATCTCTCTCTTTTTAGGAGTCTGTGGGGACTATTAAGAGAGATACACTCCATGGCTCATCAACATGAGACATCTATTGGAGTTTGCCATGCTAAACGACTTTAGCATCAAATGAATATACATTCCTTGGGTTAAGCCGAGCATCCTTTTAAATCTATCTATATAGATTTGTATCCCCAATTAAGATACTCTTCCCAAATCATTCATGGAGGAATATTTAGACAACTTTATCTTTACTGATTGTAGCATTGGTATGTTATTCCTCATCCGTAGTATATCAACATATAATACTAGAAATTTCACGACGCTCCCACTGACCCTTTTGTACACTCTAGGTTCATTCTTGTTTTTGATAAAATCAAACTCTTTTGATTATCATATCAAAATGAATGTTCCATTTTTGAGAAGATTGCTTCAATCCATTTCTCTGAGTGTCTACAACTCTTACCTCATCGTATGTAACTGGATCATCATCTTCTATGATACGTACCTCATCATCATCATCCATGATGAATCCATACCTCCTAGGTATCTTCGGTACTATTCCAGATTTACGATTCGGTTGTGGTACAATAGGTCTATCTATAGGTTCCTCTTATTTGACTTGTAGTATTTTGTGGTTCTTGAACTTTTCAAGATGTATTATCCTCCCACTAGCCCTTTCAATGATAAACACCTTTATTTTAGAAGGTAGTGTGTTTCGCAACAAACACCTTTTGCTAAGTAGGATTATAGAACATATGCCCTAAACTTACTTTAGGATGTCCCACAAATCTGTACTTGTCAAATTTTGTCCCAAGCTTATCCTTTGAAACCGTTTCACATAAGTTGGACAACCCCATATCTTAACATACTTAAGATTAGGAATCCTCCCTGTCCATAACTTTTATGGAGTCTTGGGGCCAGATTTTGAGGTTACCTTTTCGTAGATATGCAGTCATTTCTAGGGCATGACCCCAGAAGGATACTGGAATGTCGGTAAAATCATTATGGACCGCACCATGTCCAACAAGGTATGATTTTTCCATTCAGATACATCGATCAATTATTGCGTATCAGGAGGCGTCCATTGTGAGAAAACCGTTTGAGATGATCTAAAAACTTATTGCAGAAGTATTTATTTCTTGATCTAATCAAAGAATCTTAATACTTTGTCAATTTGTTTCACTTCTGAATTCTTTGAACCTTTCAAATAATTCACACTTGTATTTCAGTAAATACACACATTCAACTCTTTGAATGATCATCTCCTTTTTCTTGTACTAGTTTGTTCAATTTGCAAAATTATTTTTCACGTAAGTCAAGTATACAACATCAATTAAGTAATATTCCGGTTTTATACAAAACATTATTATTATAAATAGAACAACAATTGTTCTTAAATATAATTCCAAAATTTCATTGTCCAACAATAAAATGGAAATAATGTTTCCAATGAGAACTAGAATACAATAACAACTTATTGACTTAATAGATTTGCCAGTAGGCAGTGCTAAACTATAAGTTTCTATGGCTAATGCAGCGACCTTTGCTTCATTTCCCACACATAAGTTTACTTATATTTGTTTAGCTTTCTACTTCTACTTGGTCCCTTCATAAATCTATATTTATGATAACCAAAGTGGGTATCCAATACCCAAGTAGAACATTGACTTAAAGAAAAATTTATTTTAAATTATGAATAAATTTGTATTTGTAACTGAAACTTCACTAAGCTTCTTTGGTTAACCTCTGCAAGATGCTTCTCGCAGTTTCTTTCCAGTGTCCAGGCTTATTGCAGTGGAAGCAAACTCCTTTGCTATCCATATCAGTTTTGTTCTTATTATCCTTTGTTTACGCCTTTCTGTTTACCTTCTATGAATCGTTCTTCTTTTCAGAAGATCATTTGGCCCCTACCAGTAAGACATGATTTTTCTTGGTTGGAAAGTGACTCTCAATATTTTTCAACATGTTAAGCAAATCAGCGAGGCTGATCTTTAGCTTGTTCATATAAAAAAAAAATTCACAACAATTGTGAAAGGAATCCGGGAGTGAGTGCAAGATCAAATCTTGGCTCAACTCTCCATCCATGACAAAACCAGTTGTCCTAATTGTTCAATCAAATTGATCATGTTATGGACTTTTATCTGTACTGTAGTGTCATCGGTCATTCTAGATCGGAAGAGCTCCTTAGATATCTGATATCTATCAGTCCTAATTTTCTCACCATCAACTACTTGATGTGCAGAAATATAGTAGGAGCATCCATAGTTTCATGCTGACGCTGAAGCTCGTTACTCATGGATGCAAGCATGATGCATTGAGCCAACTGTGTATCATCTTGCCACTTTTTAAAAGTAGCAATCTCTTCCTCAGAGGCATTGTCTGCAACCATTGCAGGGATAGGCGTATTAAGGACATAAGATAGCTTTTCAGCCGTGAGAACTATTCTCAATTACCTTAACCAATCCGTTTAATTCAGTCCGGTTAAATAACATCTAATATGCTTCGCAGTGATAGTAATTTAGACATTGTAAAATTCTGTAAATGAATTTGTAATTAACAATATTTTAACATACATTCTTTTATTAATTACCAAAATAATTTAGGTCTTGTTTTAAATTGGTATATCCCACTATTTTCTTCAAACTATATTACCCTCAATATATATAGTTCGGCAAAATCTAATTAAAGATTTGTTAGTGAGAATAAGGATCCCATTTCAAATGTATATAGCCTTGTGTATGCACAACAAACTATATATAAATAAATAGGTAGACAACTCTTGTCAATTACATCAACTATGTAACTCCTTGTATTTTGCCTCTTAAATCATAATGGTCAAGTGTGTGCACATCTGAACTAAAACGATTTAAGTTAAGTCAGACCCAGCATTTCCATATAAGTAAAGAGAAAACTACAACCCTTGTGTGTGCACAACAAAGCAGTAATGTTCAATTCTTTATAAACATCATATGTAATAAAAACAACATCTTAAATATTTAATACTCGCCTTGTGTGTGCACAACAAACTCATATTAAATATTCAATACTCTATTGTTTCTATCATGCTAGAAGGCGACGTTCGATATTCCAAATATCTTTGAACGTTACAACTTAATATAAAATATTTGAGGGGTTTGTTATTAATTTGTCTCATCTTGTTTAGCGCGCATGCACATATATATATATATAAAATACGCGTCATATTAATGAACATGCGAAGCATGTTTGCATAATATAATATATATATATATATATATATATATATATATATATATATATATATATATAGTATAAGCATGCACATATAGAATACTATATTCTACCTGGATTGATTATGGACTTTTATTCTAGTTTGGTTCACAAGAGCCACCAAGTGAACCAAAAGGTCAAACCCTAGGGGTGCAAGAATTAATATTTAAATATAACTATTACATTTAAACCCAGGCACCATTACAAACGGGTTTTCACGCGCTCCTTGTTCCTTGATCTCCAATTCTTCAAAATTAATTCTAACTATTCCTATTACAAAACTATTTAAAAAATAGAAACCTTGATCAGCAGTCAAGGGGAAGTACATAGGAGAGAGATAGAATTTACATTAAGAAAAATTAGAGAAGACGAGGTACGCAGACCCCATTTAATAAAACCCATATATTCATGCATCCAACTAAAATAAAATCCAATCGCATTGGTCAATAGTCCATAATCAATCCCATTTATTATCATACACATCAACATATGCATCAATAAATAACATTCATCTCATGAATAATAAATATTTAATATATATATTGATATCATTTAATGGGCAAATTTAGTTAGTATAAAATCTAATTTTGAATCAAAATAAACTCCTTTATTTTAATCCAAATTTAAATCAAAATAAAACTATTTTATTTTAATTTATCCAATTTTGAATAAAATAAACTATTTTATTTTAATCAAAATCTTTAATCAAAATAAACTCCTTTATTTTAATTAATTATGGAATCCAATCCCATGTAATAAAAAAATACTTTATTAAAGGAAACACAGATTTTCTTTCCTATTCACAAATAAACTCTTTTATTTTGAATAATATGAAATCTTATTTCATATCTAAATAAACTCCTTTATTTAGGGAAATACGGTTTCTCTTTCCTATTCACAAATAAACTCTTTTATTTTGAATAATATGAAATCTTATTTCATATCTAAATAAACTTCTTTATTTAAGGAAAGATGGATTCATTTTCCTATTCACAAATAAACCCTTTTATTTTAGGAATTATAGAATCCAATTTCAACTCCAATTAGTTATCATGGAATCTAATTCCAACTCTAATTAGTTAGCATGAAATATTATTTTAAAATTAAAATAAACCTTTTATTTTAAAATTAAAATAAACTTTTTTATTTTAAGATTAAAATAAATATTTTATTTTATTTATAAAATTATTATTATATATATAAATATATATTACGTTAATATATATATTATATATATAATCACTCCTTATTTCCGTGTGCAAGCCCTGCAAACCTTGAAGATTCACATGGCCACATAATCACATATCATATACAAGATCATTTTAACGAAAAGAAAGAAAGAACAAAAAAATTCTGCGTGGCCTCCATCTTGAAAAATCTATATAATAAAACAGGACCATTTTTGAATCTATTCCCTCTTGACATTTGAGAAACCACAACAAAGGTCCAGATTTCATCTTACTTAATCTAATGGTCAGATCTCATTACAGACAAAAAAAAAAAAAAAAACCCGACCAAATCAGACTAAGCCTCCTTCATGTGTACTCTACTGTCTCCTTCCCTTCAAAATTCCCCCAAATCAAAATCCCTCACTCCCTACTGTCTCCTTCCCTTCAAAACCCCCCAAATCAAAATTAGCCTTCTTCCAAAAACTATTCCTTCTCTCGTTCTCTTCCAACGCCACTCTGTGTTCATGCTCTGATCGGTGCTCAAGCGACGGCGCCGGCGATGGCAATCGGAGGTTGACGGCGCCGACTGTTTTTGGTAAGCACACAGTAATGGTTCAGTTAAAATTTAAATTTCGTGCCCTGTAAATTAACTGTTCATGGAACAATCAACATCAATTCATGAACAACATCCACAGACGAACAGTCCATGTTGGTTCAGTTGAGATTTTATGTTTTGATTGCTTTTCATTGTGTTGATTGCTTCAGTGGTTGCTTTCATCTCTGGGTTTTCTCTATTTTTGGTTTCTTTGAGCTGGTGTGTGGAATTAAGCTTTTCTGCTGGATTTTAGCTTTGTGAGGCCACCATGCTTTTAACACTATAGAACTAAAGTCCAAGGATAAAGCCATAAAGGTATGCTTTTTCTAGCTTTCTTATCACCAAAACCAAATAGCATGCTGATGGTTGTGGTTTTAGTTATCTATGAGAAGTGAACCTCCTTATAAAATACTACTTGATCAGCCAAAATGCCTATTTTCTGATATGGAATAAAATGTCATTGTTATATATATTTTTACATCTTCCTCCTAAAGATAATATTAGGCTATCTCAGCAATTCTGTGAGAGACAATCTAAGCTTAGCAGCACCCACACCACAGCACAACATTTTTGAACAACTCTTCTACCTAAGATTTTCCTGATCCATAAAAAGGCTAAAAGAAAGGGCAAGTTCCTGATAATATTTAAAGTCACAGAACATTCTTCATTTTGAATCCTTTCCCACTTCAAAAGTTGAGAAACCACAACAAAGGCTCAGATTTAATCTCAAATCTTCTGACTTAATCCAACAGTTCACATCTCATCTCACAAACAAAAGATCCCGCCCAAATCAATCCCACATTCTCTCTCTTGCTGTCGTAAAAACTGAAGCTACTATTTTTCTTCCTCCCAGCCCACATTCGAACAAAACAAAACAGAGCATCAAACTAATTAGGTCTGCAAGATCAAAAAGTTGGATGGTCCGATCACATCAGTTCCCTTCCCCTTCTCATCAAATCTATTTGTTCACCTTCCGCTGCCAAGAGTTCACCTTTCGCTGTCATTTGTTCATCTATTTGTCCGATCACATGAGTTCCCGACCCCTTCACATGAGTTCACCTTCCGCTGCCTTCTGGCCCTTCTCAATTTGTTTCATACAGGGAAAGAACGCACGATGTAAAGTCCCCTCGAGTCAATCAATTACGCATCTACATCGCTATTGGGTTTAATTTGTATATATTTCTCAAACCTTTATCTGTAATTTGTAGCCACTGAATGGGTGAAAGGTAAACAAATGGAGGAAATAATATGTAAGTTTGGCTTTTCTGTTTAATTCATCAGTATAAGAGTATGTCCTATTTTTTTTTCTTATTAGTGTCTAATTTCCTCTTAGCAAATTTTATGGTATATATAGTAAACGATTTGAGTGTTTTCCCCCTCAATTAAAATTCACCTCCTCTTTCATTTAAAATTCATAATCCAGAACTGAGGTATGTTTTTGCGTTGTAGTTTCCATGTGAAAATATTAAGAGGCAAGAAGCGGTAAGAGAAAGACATGAAAGTATTAGTTGGTATATTTTTACACAATATATTTTTCACAAGGAAATTTGATAGTTCCGCAAGACTCCTTTGGCATGAATATTTTTATTGAACTCCATCCAACAATATTTGCATCTTTGGCTACTTGATTCTGAAGAAAAAATACATTACTGTTATATTTTGACAATCCTGTTCAAAAATTCATCACATTATATTATTCGAGCGACACAAATTCTTACTACTTGACTTGAACTCATTTTCTCTACCGCAGAAAATAAACTTATCAAGACAGTCGTTTGGCAAGTTAAGGGAAGAAGGGTTCTAATTGGGGTATGCACTTTTCCTTTCTAAAGTCATTGAGTTAGTTAAGTTTAAATTGCATGTATGGTTGTGACAGGTAATTTAAATGGAGAAATTATATGAATTCTGAGTTTTATATTATGCACAGTAGGTGTTTGTAAACAATTTGAGGTAGGTTTTTACATTGTAGTTTACGTACTTTGTTTTTTTCTTTTTATGTATTCTACATGTTCGACGAATTGATTCTTATCATGTGCAGAGTTTTTTTCTATGCACCGAGCTTCGATCATATTGGCCTTTTATTAGACATTAAATTTCATATAATACTACCTACCCACCCTTTAGTTTTTCATGAGCAAAAAAAATGTGAAAAAAAATGTAAATTTACAGCGTAAATTTCTACTCTCAATCTCCACCATGCTTTTCGGACATTTTTCTCATTCTTTAATTTTTGTTTACTTTGATTAGTCTTTCTTTCTTCCTCTAGGTGTGTGTGTGTATGTGTGTGTCTAAGCCTTTGAGCTCTTCTGCACCATTGTGATTTGGCATTTTATTGAGGGCCAAACTGAATTGAATGGTACAGGGCCTAACATAAGTCTAGCCATTCAAATAATTGCAAATTTAAAACTTGAAATCAAATAGATTTTTGACTACAGTAAACATGGTCAAATGTAAGGTTTCTTTTTTGTGGTAAGGGAATTGAGAAGGACCTTCCTACAGGGTGTACAGAGTGTAGGCTCACCAAGAATTTCTTGAAGGAATTCCTTCACTGTCTTTTATCGAATGAGTTTGATGGTTTAACATTTTCATATTTAAAAATTTAGTGACTCTGGGTTGGCCCTCAATAAAGTTTAGTGACTCCTCTGCACCGTTGGCATTTTCTTGAAGCTCCTCTACTGAACTATTGATTAAAATGGTAGTTTTTTAAAGGTTGAGTGACTCCGGGTTTGTATTTTCGGTTGGTCGAGGTTCCAATTTGGATAGGTTTGGTTTTTTCTTCAACTTTTATGGGGTTTAATGCATGATTATGGATTTAATTTTTCTTCTCGGTTGTTCTTTTTGAAGAAATCGCAAATATGTTACTTGAAATTAGTAGCTATATTCATGGAAACTTTTTGAATGTATTTTTTAAATCTTTCATTAGGTGTTAGGACAAATTGGTACTCATATTTTTTTTTAATCTTGATGTTTTTTAATTTTAGTATATTGTTTAGGCTATGATAATATCTTTGTTATTTTTTCATTTATTTAAGCTCAAAATTGATTGTTATTTGTATTTATTTGGTACAGGAAAATGAAGGTTTAGAAGTTAGTGGCATTCTTGAAGGTATTTACTACTCTGCTTCTGTAAGCCCCGCTCATTGTTTTGATTGAATGATTATTATGTGTATACATGGTGTTAATGACTGCTATAAGAATCAAATCAACCCCCCACACTCTACTGTCTCCTACTCTCTTCTCGTGTACTCTTCCAAAATCTATTCCTTCCTCTCTCTGTCTCTTTAACGCCACTCTCTGTTTGATAATAACGCCACTCTCTTCCTTTCTCTATCTGATGATAATAACGCCACTCCTCTTCCTCTCTTTGTCTCTTTAACGCCACGCCCAAATCAAGATTGCTTTTGATATCTTTTGCTAAGAGGAGGTTTCTAAGTGATTGTTTTTGCTACGATTTGGGGTGATATCTTTTGCTACGATTGTTTTTGGTTGGTTGTTGTTGATGATCGTAATAGAGTATTTTTAATGTCTTTGATTTTACTTTTGGGTCTTTGTCTCAAATGATTTAGGTCTCTATTTAAACTTTTCATCCAGTTCTTCCACAGATGATCGAGGAAATCGGAATTGGGACTTTATAGCTGATCACCCATAGCAAGGTAAGTTCCACATATTTTCGTTTTTTCAAGGGTTGGGGATCGGGGATTTTCAGATTTGAAGAAGATTGCGTCGCGCTAATAGTATAATTCATAAGACGCTTGAATGACTTGATTTTTTCCGTGGTTTAGAATTTTAATCGATTTTGAGTGTGTTGCTATGCGCACTGATCTTCTTTAGGCTTAAAAGAAGTCATTACCAAGCAGTTTCACACTATGTCATGGAAAAATTGCACCACTTGACGAACTTAGAAATTGCAGTAACTATTACGAGGTGTTTAATAATATCTTCTTATTTTTGATGGAGCCTAAGAATGAAATTAAACTTTTTTAGAAGCATTTTTTAATCTACTATTTCATCATACGTACGGCTTTAACCAAAACAGTAAACGTTATTTGTATACTTTTACGGTTGTTGATTTTGGACTTTGATTAGTTGCTATAATGTTGTGTCTTTTGTGGTGGTTGAATATTTTTTGCCCATTATTCTGCAATCATAGTTGAATAAAGGGATATGTAGTGTGGAAATTTTGAATGAATGAAATGTGATATCAGATTTTATATTTTGATATGTGATCTTTGTATTTGCAATTGGATATTTGGTTAAAGGACGTATGTGTGCTTAAGTTTTAGGTTATTATAGTTTGAGCTAGCGCCCAATTCATAGCACACTTGAAAATCATTGTTCCTATTTTTATTGAATTTAGAGCTCTTCTATTTTGATAGTCAAGTATCTTTGATTGCCTAGGAGAATTTAAAGTATTTAAGATATAATATTATGAAGCTAAAATATTATACATGAGGCAAAATTTTGGAATAGTTTTATGACAGCATAATTTAGTTCTCTCATAACAGTAATTATTATCGAAAAAATAAAACCGCAAAAAAATAAGGATTTTGAAGAATTAAAATGAATATTGTACTATAGGTATCCAAAGTGTGAGAAGAGGGATATGCTACATAAACTGCAGGGCGTAATTGGAAGACATAAGATTGGCATATAATTATAGAATAAGGTAAAGTGAAATACTTATAAAGTCTGCTTGCAATAGATAGACTTCATCTTAACAACTAACAGTCTGGACTCTGTGTAAGTAAAAGCTAAAGAGCGACTTCATAAGGGTCAAAACAATTTGTAATTTATGCCAATGATATTGCATGATATGATGTGTATAATAATACCAAAGAAAAAATTAATCAGAATAATCATAGCATCATATTATGTATTCTTTAGATTATATATTGCATGTGTTGAATTTGATGCGATGGGAATCATTATATATTCATTATTTCTTTTACACCATTGATTCGGTTATGTTTCTTAAGAGTATACATCTTCTGATAAATACATTGACTTTACTAGAATTCTTGAAGTAAAAAATTTAACAGGCTGTAATGATATTTGTATTTTAATATCCAAAAAGAGTTTGCATGATAATATAAATTGAATAATAATAAGTATTTCGAAGAAATTAGTAATCCTTTCTGTTGTAATTTAAGCTTTGTTTGCTGTTGTGATTTGGCATTTTATTGAGGACCAAACTGAATTGAATGGTTCAGGGCCTAGCATAAGTCTAGCTATTCAAATTTTTTACTACAGTAAACATGGTCAAATGTAAGGTTTCTTTTCTGTTGTAAGGGAATTAAGAATGACCTTCCTACAGGGTGTACATAGTGTAGGCTCACCAAGAATCTCGCATTACTGTGAGATTCTTGAAGGAATTCCTTCACTGTTGAACTATTGATATTCTTACGACAAGTAAATGATATAGTTTAAACAAGTTTATTTCTACTAAATTATGTAATATTTTCAACATTTTAACTTTTAATTTTACAATGAGGTTCATTCTTTGTAGGATTGGAGTGAATTTATCAACGAGAACAATAAAATATATACAATGGACCTTTGTGGATGGGGCTAACGCAATCAAGTAAATCTACTTTACTATTCCTATAATATAAATAGTGTTACTTTTATTGTTTATGTAAAAAAATATAGGTGGTTGTGCATTCTCCTCATTGGGCAAAGTGCGTTCGTATTAATACGAGGACATTAAGGATATTGATGAAGAAGAGATTTAAAGGGATGAAAAAGACATTTAAGAGTTAAATGATGTGCAATCCAATACTGACATGTTCACCTTTGACGATTACTAACCTACCACTGACCAAACAATTGTCTAGGTGTGAAAGTCTCTCTTACTAAGACTATATTTCTCTACTTCTCATGCAGACACACAACACACATAATACATGCACAAACACATACACACACATAACTTTAGCCAATCAAAAACTTGCAAATCAAACTCACACACCATTATATTGTCACCAATACAAATTTATGATTTAAATCATTAAGCAAATGAACTGTTCATTGAGATAGTACTAAGAAAATTGTATTTGATTATAAATCCATATTTTTTCTTAATAAATTGATTATTTGTTACAATCTCTCTAAATTCTTACTGCAATCAATCTAAATCATTCCCCCTACATACAAATATGTGTGCTCATTTGTTTTTTAGATAATTTAGGGTAAAGTAAGGGGTCTTATGTTTCAGATTTATAATTATTTTATTTTAACTCACATATTTCGATAATTTTTAAATTTCAAATATTTTCAGGTATATATTGAAGGATACATGATGTAAGCTGTAAAGAATATACTTGGTGTAAGCTGAAAAGTAAAGAGTCTTAGTTTCTCTATTTTCTGCATGTATGTATTTTTTGTGTTCTGCCTTTTGTAAAGTTAGCTAATTATACTTGGTTATGATGATTTTGGGTATGGAATGATGGTTTTTTTGGTGGTTTGGATATGTATGGATGATTGTAAGTTTTATAAACAGGTTTAGATTTTTTTGGAAATCTATTTTTAAAGGAAATTCTGCCGAAATTTCCTGAAATTAGTAGCGACTAGCTTGATGTTTTGGTGGTTGGATGTGTTGATGATTGAGTATGTATTTTTTTGTTCCGTATTTTATAAAGTTAACTAATTATACATGGTTATGATGATTTTGGGTTTGGAATGATTATTTTTTTGGTGGTTTGGATATGTATGGATAATTATAAGTTTTATACACAGGTTTATATTTGTCTGGATGTCTATTTTTAAAGGAAACTCTGTCGAAATTTTGGTGGTTAGATATGTGTTGATGATTGTGTGTTACGTCTTTTGTAAAGTTAACTAATTATATATGGTTATGATGATTTTTGGGTATGAAATGAAAGTTTTTTTGGTGGTTTAGATATATATTGATAATTATAAGTTTTGTAGACAGGTTTAAAATTTTTTAGATATCTATTTTTAAAGAAAATTCTACCATTTTTTTTGGAAATTAGTACCAAATTAGTACCTAATTCTACCATTTACGCCGTGCCTTCAGGCACGGGCATATACTAGTGTATTAATATAATATACTTATAATATATAATATATATTATATCCGTGGAGCCTTCGGACTCCAAGTCTCCAACCACACAAAAATTGGCCGCCACTATTCAATGGTCACGTGAATCCAAAAACATGTAGCACTAGGTATCTTACACGGACTCAGCCAAAAAAAAAATTGTGGCGAATCCCTTTCTAAAATCGCGAATTCGCCAAAATACGGATCAACGATAAACGAGATTTTTGCGATTTTTTTTATTAGATAAATTTTATACAATAAAATTATGCCCAATTAAATTGTTCTAAACACATATCAATATACATATCAAATTAAAATAATTAATAATTTGCATAAAGGTTTGGCTTTGATACCACTGTTATGTTTGTAACATTCAAGATCGCAATCAAATTGCAGAAATAATGCGGAAGCGTATAAAAATCAGAGTTTTAAAATTTTACAAACCATATACCCGGATCACCCTTTATGCACAATTATTAATTAAACGAAAACATGAAGGACAAGAATCATACCCTTGAAGATCCGAGCTTCCTCAGGTACAAGTTCACCTCCAATCCTTTTCGCGTTCAACTTGAATCCACCGGGTTTGGTTCCTTCCTTTGATCAACGTTAGCCACCCAAGTGTTTGGCCTCTAGAGGTGATCCACCAAGGAAGAAGAAGAATTCAAGAAGATGGGTATTTGGCTCAAACCCTAGTTTTCTATCTCTCATAGAAAAGGGCGTACTCTCCCAACTATTGGAATTACGTATTCTAATAATACGTCAACCACTACCCACCCATAATAAGACTCCTCTTATTTATAGATGTGGGCAACCCATCCTTAACAATTAAGGAATTGGGTTTTATTTTAATTAATTAAACTCTTTTAATTAATTAGGCTCCTAATCTTATTAGGAATAATTAATTAACCTTTTAATTAATTAAGCTCCCTAATCTTATTAGGGATAATTAATTAAACTCTTTTAATTAATTTGCCTCCTAATCCTATTAGAATATTTGAGAGTACTTTTATTAATTAATTCTCAAACTCCTTTAGGAATTAAATAATAATAATAGTAATAATAATAATAAGACTCCTCTTATTAATTTATATTTAATATTTCCAAAATATTAAATAATAAATATTAAGCTATTTAATTTATTCTATCACCATAGATTAAATTAAATATACTTAACATATTATTATAATTATGCCATTAACTTCTTATATAATTATTCTTCCTTTTATGGTGTGACCCTTTAGGTTCTCCATATTAAACCGGTTGTGAATAAATCAATTAGAACAATTCTAATCTTATTTAAATAAATAAATTAAATTATTAATTTATTTAAATAAATAATATTTATTCTACAATAGGGATAAGCCTCCCTAGCGATCAATGACTTTCCAGATAATATAGATTTCAACATTAATCATAAAAGAACCTTTGAGTAAATAGTTACCGTACAATTCAATCCTTCCACCATACAATGTCCCAATTAAATATAAGACGTGGAATTACTGTCAAGTCTTATTTTATTTAATTATATGTATTTCGACTCTTAAATGCACAACACCAAATAATGCAAATTAGAAACTCCTTTCTAATTTCATTCTGCCTTGGCCAAGGACTACTGGGTTGTCATTTATCGAATCACATAGGACATTTCTCTTCTTTTACTAGAAGTGGTAGATTCTTTATTGATCATACATTATCTCCATGTACAACTTATTATACCCAAGCATACCCTTTGATATACCCTAAGGGTCTTAAGGAATAAGTCAAAGTATAACTCATCATACACAAGATACTATGATGATCTCAAGTCCAAAGATCACTTGTACTACTATCACTACAGGAATTCCTATTGACATGCAAGTAAAACTCCATTAGGTATTCCTTAACGAGCCACATTCAGTGAACTTATTCTCTAATAAGCACCTACATACTTGCTTTAGTGTCTCCACACAAATGATCATGAGATCAATCATCCTCATCCAATGAGCAAGCAACGTATGTACCAATCTATCCGGATTCACTAATCCCCAATTTAGTAATCCAACGATTGGGAACTATTTTAGTTTTAAGCTTTCTAAGAATTTAGATCTCATTATAATGATCATCATCATTATTCTAAAAGCATTGCTTAAAACTATGAGTTTATCACATATTATAAAACAACATCATGTAGATAATTTAAAAGCCTTTAATAAATTAATTTTTTTTTATTAATAAATGAATAAGATTGTTACAAAGTATATGCTTTATCATCAAACATGATTGGCTTGTGTGCATACTACTTTCAATTTTTTCCAAATTCCAAACAGAAATTGACCGAAATCCACAAACGGGCGATTTTACAGGCTATAATCAAATTTCAGTCAAGAAATGGGGTCCACCGACATGTTTAACATGTTTTTAACATTTATTGCAACAAAAATACTCTTCCTCCTCATATAATCATATATCCCAAATTCAGTGTAAAAATATCATCATTTTTATATTATAATAATATAATAAAATATTATTTTATCAGAAAAGATAAAATATCGATTTTCAACAATTGTCACTTTAAAAATTTTCTCCATCTATATCCACATAAAATGAATATTTTCCTCACCATATAAATTAATAATTAATTATTCACAAATAATATTACATAATCACAATACTGACAACCAGGCAGTTTCCAGGAAAGATGGGGCTTTCCAATAAGGATTTTCCCTTACTGGCGCGCAATTAGGTGACCAAACCTCTCCTTAGACAAAACTTTCTAGACATTGCCAATAATCTTATATAATAATATTATTCAGATAATATGAATTATTGCTCCGATAATGGAAAATACTGTGTAGTGACAATTATTGAAATAACAGTAATATAAAATATCAACGCAACAATTATTGAATCAATAAAATAAAATACTGAACAATAATTACTGTAACAATTATTAAGTAGTGCCTTCTTATGTAAGAATCAATAATTGGTACAATACCGTGTGCTACTGTGCAACAACGCGTATTACTGTGTTTTAACCACCGAGTATTCCAACAGTATTAACGGTAACAACTACGATGTTATTTATAAACAACTTATACTTGTCGTTTTCTTCATCCAATCGTTTTCCGTTATGGGGCCCACACAAGGCTGTGCCGTCGTACGAATATTCCCCGATAGTAAAAATATTCCACGACCAAACGAAAATTCTCTGATAAAAATTAATATTTTATAACCACTTGCTTATTTAAAATATTTGTGCATTTTACCCATAACTAACCACATTAATCAAATAAACCCTTACTATTTCAAAATAATAAATAGAGAAAATTTAATTTTATTAATAATAAGTTGGGGTCTTACAACCTCCCATCCTTATGAAATTTCGTCCTCAAAATTGACGTACGTCCTGGTGTTTCAAAAAGGTGAGGATACCTTGCTTTCATTTCCGTTTCTAACTCACATGTCATTTCCTCAATAGCATGGTTCCTCCACAAAATTTTAACTTGTGGTATGACCTTTGTACGTAGGACATGCTCTTTCTTATCCAAGATCCTGACAGGTACCTCCTCGTACGTTAAGTCTTCGTCTATCTCGTCCGGTTCTAACTCAATGACGTGGTTCGGGTCGTTCACATATTTACGAAGCACAGATATATTAAAAACATTATGAACACGAGACATACTTGGAGGTAACGCGAGTCTATAGGCCATATTTCCTACTCGGTCAAGAATCTGAAATGGACCAATAAATTGTGGATTGAGCTTTCCTCTCTTCCCAAATCTTGTAACTCCCTTCCATGAAGCAACACGCAACAATACATGATCCCCAATACTAAATTCCACGTCCTTTCGATGAAGATCCGCATAACTCTTTTGTCGATCCTGTGCCATTTGTATACGTTGTCGAATCATTTGGATCTTTTCTGTAGTCATACATACCAACTCGGGTCCCAAAAATGTTGCTTCACCCATCTCATCTCAACATATTGGAGAGCGACACTTTCGTCCATACAATGCTTCAAATGGAGCCACACCTATACTTGCCTGATAACTGTTGTTGTAGGAAAATTCCACCAATGGTAAATACTTATCCCAACTCCCTTTGAATTCTAGGACATAGAGTCTTAATAGATCTTCAAGAGTTTGAATAGTCCTCTCTGATTGTTCGTCCGTTTGAGGATGGTATGCCGAACTAAATCGTAAATCCGTGCCCATAGCTTTTTGCAAGCTAACCCAAAATCTTGAAGTGAATCTTGGGTCACGATCCGAAACTATGGATACTGGCATGCCATGCAATCTCACAATCTCATCTACATACATACTAGTAAGACGTTCAAGGGAATAAGTGTCCCGTATCGGCAAGAAAGGAGCAGACTTGGTTAATCTATCAACAATAACCCAAATAGCATTTATGCCTTGACAAACCGTGGGAAGACCCGTAACAAAATCCATGGTAATGTGTTCCCACTTTCATTTCAGAATCTCCAGTGGTTTCAATGGGCCCTTAGGCACTTGATGCTTTGCCATTACACGTTGACAAGTTAAACACCTCGAGATAAACTTTGCAATCTCTCTCTTCATATTGTTCCACCAAAATGTATATCGAAGATCACGATACATTTTGGTACTTCCAGGATGGATTGCAAATGGTGTATTGTGTACCTCCATCATGATCTTGTACTTCAAATCAGAATCATTAGGAACACAAAGTCTGGAGTGGACTCGAAGTATTCCTTCTTTATCGATTCTTGCTTCTAGAATAGCACCTTCTTTCACTTTCTTCTTCATACGCATCATCTCCGGGTCTGTGCCTTGAGTAATTTTAACTTTTTTAATTAAAGTTGGTTCTATACGTATACTTGACATCATTGCATGGGTCCCCGGAGTCTTGACTTCTATCTTCATCTTTTGTAAATCACACAAAATGGGCCTTTGTGTTGACAACATCGAACTCGTTCCCGCGTATGATCTTCTACTCAATGCGTCGGCTACCACATTCTCTTTTCCAGGATGGTATTGAATGGTATGGTCGTAGTCTTTCAACAGCTCGAGCCAACGTTGTTGTCGCATGTTGAGTTCTTTTTGGGTGAAGAAATATTTGAGGCTTTTATGGTCTGAATATATCTCCACTTTTTCCCCATATAGATAGTGCCTCCAGATCTTTAGCGCGAAAACGACTGCTGCCAACTCTAGATCATGAGTAGTATAATTCATCTCATATTCTTTAAGTTGTCGTGAGGCATAGGCTATAACTTTCCCACATTGCATGAGAACACATCCTAGCCCTTTGCTTGAAGCATCGCTGTAAATAACAAATCCATCCGAACCAAATGGTATGGTCAAAACAGGTGCCGAAATGAGTCTCTTCTTAAGCTCTTGGAAACTCTTCTCGCATTCCTCGCTCCATACGAATTTGATATCTTTCCGAGTCAGCTGAGTTAATGGAGTAGAGATTCGAGAAAATCCTTCCACGAATCTCCAATAATAACCAGCTAAGCCCAGAAAGCTACGTACTTCGGTCATCGACTTCGGTTGTTCCCAACTTTGTATTGCTTCAATCTTCGCTGGGTCGACAGATACTCCATGTTTTGACACCATGTGCCCAAGGAATGCTGCTTCCTTAAGCCAAAACTCGCATTTCTTTAACTTGGCATATAACTTATTTTCACGAAGCCTTTGGAGTACCAGCTTCAAATGGTGATCATGATCTTCACGACTTTTGGAATATATGAGGATGTCATCAATAAAGACAACAACGAACTGATACAAATATTCCTTGGATACTCGGTTCATCATATCCATAAAAGCCGCAGGGGCATTAGTCAATCCAAAAGACATGACTAAGAATTCATAATGCCCGTACCGAGTTCTAAAGGCAGTCTTTGGAATATCCTCAGTTCTAATCTTCAGCTAATGATATCCAGAACGAAGATCGATTTTTGAAAAGAATTATGCTCCTTGTAACTGGTCAAACAGGTCATCAATACGTGGTAGCGGATACCTATTCTTGATGGTGACATGGTTCAACTCCCGGTAGTCAATACAAAGTCGCATACTCCCATCTTTCTTTTTTACAAATAAAACAGGAGCACCCCAAGGAGATGTACTAGGACGAATAAAACCGATGTCCAACAACTCCAGTAGTTTAACCTTTAACTCCTGAAGTTCAATAGGAGCCATTCGATATGGGGTTTTAGAAATGGGCTTTGTACCAGGTTCAAGATCAATAAAGAATTCAACTTCACGTTCCGGGGGTAGACCGGGAAGTTCTTCAGGAAATACGTCAGGAAAGTCAATAACAACAGGAATATTATTCAAATATGACGTGTCTTTATTCAAATCCATAACATGGGCTAAGAAAGCTTGACATCCATTTTTTAATAAACGAATAGCTTTATGACTTGATATAACAGTGATTGATTTTAATGGCTTAGTTGTTTGAATTCGCACAACAGGTTGGTAAGGAATATGAAAACTAACAACCTTACGAAAATAATCAACTTTGGCATGATGAGTAGTTAACCAATCAATCCCTAAAATTACGTCAAATGCAAGTATCTTTAAAGAGATAAGGTCAACAGGTAAGGTGATGGTGCCAACTTGGATAAAACAAGATTTATAAACAGTGGATGTGATGAAAGTTTCTCCTAACGGAGTTTCAACAGATAAGTCAAAGTCCAATTTCTCAGGTGTCAAGTTTCAACGTTGAGCACAAGCAGGAGAGATAAATGAATGGGTAGCACCGGTATCTAGTAAGGTATAAACTTCACAAAAATTTATGATTAGCTTACCCGTGATCACCTCGTTTGGGTTCCTTGCATTTTGACCAGTCACGACAAACGCTCTTCCAGGAACCGTTGACTTTGACTTTTCTGGGACAGCCTTTTGAGTCACCATCCTCGTTGGACTTGGTTTTGCTACAGTGCAATCTCGAGCGATATGTCCTTCCTTTCCACAATTATAACATACCTTAAACTGTTGTGGACAGTTTGGGCTGATATGTCCTTCTTTTTCGCACTTATTGCATATGATCGGTGGTCGTTCTCCTCCCTTGGAACTAGTTGCTGCTGGCGCTGACGTCTTCGTATTGTCATTGTTGAATCTCCTCTTTTTAAAATTTCCTCCCGACTCGCTTCTTCTATTATCATGGCCATGATTACCACCAGAGTGGTTGTTGCTCTTGTCCGTATTTTTCTTTCTCCGCTGGTTATTGTTGTTCTGATGACTGCTGTCACCGGTATGATCCTGGTTATGGTCCCTCGGTTGAACGTACTCGTTATCTCGCTCTAATAATTGAGCCCTGTTGACAACATCTGAATAGATAGAAAATTTATGTGAAATGAGATATTGACGTATGCCGGGTTTCAAACCTCCCAGAAACATCCGCGTCATACGTTCCTCATTCTCCACCAAATGAGGTGCAAACCTGGACAACTCTGCAAACTTCGCTTGTATTGGGACACCGTCATGTTATTCTGCTCCAGTCTAATAAACTCTACCTCCTTCATATGACGAATACTTTTAGGAACGTACTTATCATTGAACAGTTTCTAAAATGTTTCCCAAGACATGCTAAGTGCGGCTGGATGGGTATACTTCACAGATTTCCACCAGTAATCTGCCTCATTACGGAACATAAAGGTGGCGAATGGAACCTTCTGTTCCTTCGTACATCCCAAGCCATCGAATATCTTGGTAATTTGTTTGACCCACGTCTCCGCCTTAATCGAATCTGGCTTTCCCCAGAATTCTGGTGGTCCCAACTCCTTGAACTGCTTGGTTGTGACAAACCGTGAATTGTTATCATTTCCTCCTGTATTTTGAACACGAGTCTCCCTCGTCTGATTTTACATGAACTGCAACAAGCTTCTAAACATCCCATCATTCATCATCTGCTCAGTGGTGTTGTTCACAAGAGGAATATTGCCAGCATGTTGCACGTTCTCCTCGTTGGTGAGTACAGGTGTCTCCACGGTTTCATTTACTCAACTGTTAACATTCTCAGTTGCCATTCTTAAATACTGCCATAAAACAGGGGTTAATTAAACAAATTAACAAATCACATAATACCCCTATATTATGATCGACCAACAGATAAGTTTAGGTAGGACACACTAGCGAAGGATTTACTCGTCTCTCCCCTCCTAGTTCTATTCCCCGATCTCTGCCAGATATCATATCCCTAAGCTCTGATACCAACTGTGACACCCCCAAAATAGGTATACAACACCTATTCTGAGTTGTCAAAATACATGGTACAGAAACAACTACAACTTTATTAATACAACATAAAAACTAAGAGTTTAAAATACAAATATTGTCATCTAGACAATATCCACACTCAAATAAGTCCTCATTATAATTATTGATACACTATTTTACAAAATAATGAGGACTACTAAAACAACTTCTAGAACCATCATTCCACACTCCGACTAGTACTCGCTACATTCTCGTCTCCTGAGAAGAAAAATGGAACAAAAAGGAAAAGGGTGAGCTCAACTAGCCCAGTAAAGAACATTATGACTAAGATAATATAGAACAAATTATCGTTAGTCTTCAACAGGGAAAAATCTAATAGAATACAATAGACAACAAGTTTCAGATCAATATTCGCAGCGGAAATAATAATTCATTAGAAGAGTTAAGTAGAGAATGAAATCTACTATCTTCTATATATGAATTAAAAAGTTTATCGTCGATATTTTATCCCTGTAACATCAATCAATATATATCTGGAATCAAATATTCATCTTTGCACTGCAGGCCAAAGATATTCATCAGTTGGTCATGTTCATCTAAACACATGTTCATCTTTGCACTACGGGCCAAAGATATTCATCAGAAATCACTCATCTTTGCACTACAGGCCAAAGATATTCAGTAATATCATCATTTAGGACTGAGGATGATGAAAAATATTTTAAAGGAAACGAATCCAGTGAAACAAAATAACAAATATTAAGGATTCGTATTTCGGTTTATCCATATCCAAAAATACCTCATAAATAATCATAGTGGAGTAAAATTCAAGAATGATCAAAACATGGATACAATCAAAGCTAGTATCCATAATAGATATTTTGGACAAAAAATGAAAATTTAATTTTTCTGTGAATAGTGTCGTATTCGTTCATAGTACCGTATACGTGAATAGTGTCGTATACGTGAATAGTAACCCTGACACTAAAAGACAAGAATTTCACAAGAAAAATCTTACCAATACTCTGACATAATGATATTGAAAGAAATAATATCATTTAAAAAAAATATCTCTTACCTCGAAAGAATAGTACTTCTGGCTGGAATATTCAATATAGTGCTAAAGGGAACTTGTACCGTATTACAACACTCAAAGTATCAAAATACTCACAAGAATACGCTCAATATATCGAGAGAGAAAGAGAGAAAAAAACTTTAGTTTCTAGTGTGATTTTCAATTCTAACCTAAGCACCCTATTTATTTTATCAGAAAAGATAAAATATCGATTTTCAACAATTGTCACTTTAAAAATTTTCTCCATCTATATCCACATAAAATGAATATTTTCCTCATAATATAAATCAATAATTAATTATTTACAAATAATATTACAGAATCACAATACTGACAATCAGGCAGTACCCAGGAAAGAGGGGGCTTTTCAATAAGGATTTCTCCTTACTGGCGCGCAATTAGGTGACCAAACCTCTCCTTAGACAGAACTTTATAGACATTGCCAATAATGTTATCTAATAATATTATTCAGATAATATGAATTATTGCTTTGATAATGGAAAATACTGTGTAGTGACAATTATTGAAACAAGAGTAATATAAAATATCAACGCAGCAATTATTGAATCAATAAAATAAAATACTGAACAGTAATTACTATAACAATTATTGAGTAATGCCTTCTTATGTAAGAATCAATAATTGGTGCAATACCGTGTGCTACTGTGCAAAAACGCGTATTACTGTATTTTAACCACCGGGTATTCCAATAGTATTAACGGTAACAACTACGCCGTTATTTATAAACAACTTATACTTGTCGTTTTCTTCATCCAATCGCTTTCCGTTATGGGGCCCACACAAGGCTGCGCCGTCGTACGGATATTCCCCGATAGTAAGAATATTCCACGACCAAACAAAAATTCTCTGATAAAAATGAATATTTTATAACCACTTGTTTATTTAAAATATTTGCGCATTTTACCCATAACTATCCACATTAATCAAATCAACCCTTACTATTTCAAAATAATAAATAGAGGAAATTTAATTTCATTAATAATAGGTTGGGGTCTTACACTCATAGTCAGTAGGAACGTCTCAAAATGTACTACTGATAACCTTTCAGCCACCCAACCAATAATCGTGAAGTGCCTACGATCAAACATATGATCGTAGTGTAAGAGCAGGAGGACACCACGATTTTAGCAATGTAGTTGTCTAAAGCTGGTAGAAGAATTCCCAATCAGAAAAGGCCAAATGAGATGTAATTGAAATTCACTGTCATAGGATTGCATCTGGAGAGCGCCTCAGGGACAAACCTGACCCTTAGCTCACTCTAAGAGGTTGGCCCTTCCTGAGCTACCTTGACCCAGAAGGAATGTTTGATCTAGTTTATCTCAAGGACCAAGTCAGTCAACGATCGTAGAATCGAGTTAGAAGAGAACTAAGCGATCGTAGTGCAACCTCAACGATCGTAGTACAACCTCAGCGATCGTAGAATACAACTCCAGTTCACAAGGAGGCTGGAAAATGAGACATTTGCTAAACTATTCAATGTGAGGAGATAAGTTCGAATACATCAATGACTGAGTTATGCTGCATCAAAGTAAGGATAAAAGACAAAGTCATCCACTACAGCATCTCTCAAAAGTTGATCGTTGAGTCAACAAAGGGAATCGTAGAGTCCATAGCTGCCATATCATGCTACTCTACGAATCAAAAGGTCAACGGTCAGAGCCACGTCGTTTAAACGACTACTCTTCTAAAAGGAAACATCTAACTAAAAAGTTATAGAGAGTTACAGCTCTTTAATGGGCAACGTGCAACCAATGGACGGTTGACACATCACTGACTATACAGAGTTAGAAGGAACTGCCTTAAAGATAATTTTAAATCTGCAGACAGTTACCAAAAGCTATCGAACCTTTCTCCCTCCCATTTTCAGACCCTAGAATCCTCTTAAGAGCCAAAATCAGTTAACCCTCCAAAGACTTACCAAATCACAATCAGCCATCTCTTATAAACTTCTCTAAATCAAATACACACATTCTTCGAACTGTTCAAATGGAAAACTGGCAAGTAATCACTGGCATTCAGCTCGGAACCAAATCGTTTGAGAAATCCAAAAAGAAGTTCAGGGACATTCTTGAGCTTGTGAAGAAAGCTGGATTCTCAGAATGTCTTGAGGCAAATACTCGAGTCTACATCGACCTGGTTAAAGAATTCTACTCAAACGCCTCCATCAACTCCGAAACCCTTACTACCAAGGTTAAAGGTCAGTCTCTAAAGTTAAAATCTTCTGACTTCAATCAATGCCTAGGCTTTCCTAACCAAGGGCTAAAGAACCTTGATAATGTCAATACTGAACAAGCAAAGGAGGTTATGGGGTACCAAAGAAACCCTAGTTTTAAAGACATGAAGAAGAAGGAATTTCCTGAAGAATATGAGTTCCTTGCTGAAATAATTGGAAAATGCATACTGTGCAAGAACACAGCACATGACACAGTGATTGACCAATAGTTGAAAATAATGTCAGCAATAGTTCTGAAGAAACAAATCGACTTTGGAGCTATCTTGTTCGATCAGATCTCCAAGTGGGTAGAAAAGGCTGAGAAGAAGAAGTCCACTGAAAAACCCCTGACCAAGGTGTTTCATGGTAGGCTGCTGAGTATTGTACTGAAGAAGAAACTAGGAGGGAAAATCAAGGATGATGAGGGAGAAACTTTGAATGTGCACAAAGTGATGTCTCCACAATTATTTGTGAACTGGAAGAAGAACCCTAAGGAGAACAAAAGACTGACAGCTGGGAGCAGTAGTTGGGCCTCTAAAAAGAAGAGGAAGATAGAAGAGGCAGAGAGCTCTGAGTCTGATAACTCTGAACCAGCAACAATCACACCAGCTAAAAAAATCAAGAGGTGTGAAGAAAACTCAGATCCCATCAAGAAAAGTCTCCTCAAAGAACAAGGATAAAGAAGAAAAAGTCCTAACTGCTGAAACAACAAAGAGGAAAAGCAGCAGGTTACTTCAAGGGCCAGTCAGTAAGAAAGCTAAGGTGGAAGACAAACCAGGCTCAGCTTCCCAAAATAGTACATCTGCTGAAGAGAGAGACGTAGAGTTAGCAGAAGAAAAAGAAACAGATGTCAAGTCCCAGTCTCCACAGATAACATCCAGTAATGAAAATGAAGCTGGTGTGATGGAAGAAATTGCAGCATCTGCTAATAAAAGAAGAATGCTCAAGCCCCATGGCTAATCCTCAAAGCAGTCACTCTGTGAAGGAAGAAGAGATTTAAGATGACCAAACTCAATCTCTAAGTGCAATTTCCCCAATGACCCAAGATGATAGGTCAAGTAATGATGTGTCTGAAGAAAAAGAACTTGCCCCCTCAAATCCAGAAAGCCCCTATGATGACTCAGAAAGTGATGAGTCCAAAGAAGAAGGATTTGCCCCCACCAGTGCTGAACTCAAAAGAAGTCTAGCTGTTAAGCCAAAGGAGTCAGATTCTGAAGAAGAAGAAGAGTCTGACTCTCCAATAGCTGAACCTCCACGAAGAAGGAAGAGCTACAGACTGCAAGCCAAGTTTGCCTCCAAAAGGAGTAGTGGTCAATCAAATGCCATCATTGAATTGAGTGATGATGAGTCTGTATCCCCGGGAGAAAGTGCTTAAGATGAGACTAACAATGAAGAAGATGAATCTGAAGAAAATCTTGCTGAAGAAGGTTCTGGAAATGAAATGCAGCAGGAGGGACTCACTACAGGAAATGTTCAAGATGGTTCAGGCTTCGAAGGAGAAGAGATGAGGAATGATTCAAATTCTGAAAATCAAGAATTAGAAGAACTAGAGTTTTACCCTGTCCTCTCTCCAGAAAAATTCACAAGAAGAATAGTGGTAGAAGTCTCAAATGAACCATCAGAGACACCACCTGAAAGATGGGTAAGTCATGGAAATGAGCAGCTCAAAATAGTAAGAATGACTGCGTTTGAGGTGTTTAAAAATTAGAACAACATGGAACTAGACTGCTCAGAAATTCTCTACAATCCTGATGACTTGCTGATGAGATGGTTCTTCCAGTGGATGCCATGGCTAAAGGCCCACACTGAAGGAGATGGAAGTTATCTCAGCTGGTGCTTCTCTCACTTTCCAAGCATGGAACTGGTGGCTCAGAATTTTCCAAGAGTAAAGAAGTTTGCCACCAAACTGATCAAAGACCAGCCCCACTTCAAAGTCTATCGCCATGCTGAAAATCTCTATATCCCCTACGATCGTAGAGTGGAATCTGAAGGATAAAGAGTCATGACCAAGGAGCTGATCGTAGAGTCTGTTCACTCTACTGCTGATGATGTTCAAGCCCAAAACCATAAGCCTCCTTATGCTCAAGCACTACTATCAGGCATTCCCTCATCCTCAACCAGTGATTGGAACTCAACGATTATTCAGATTCTCCAAACTTTTGAAAATCTGTTTAAGGATGAAAATTGTAGAGTCCAAACTGATTCTCAACCATCTGCTGCCCAATAAAAGGATCAAACTAATTTGGAACAGGAACTACTGAAGAGTTCTGATGAACTAAGTGAAAAAATATCTCTACTCACTGCAGAGTCACAGAAGCTGACAGCACTAGAAGATAACTCCTTCGAGCACAAGCTTCAAGCTACTATGGCTAATGTATCTCTCAAACTCTAAGAGAGAGATAAAATCTATCAGAAGGCCATACAAGATCAAAAGGCTAAAGCTCTACGAGTTCAGAAGGAAAATGAATAGCAGATTCAAGCCCTATCTGACAAGATTGACGACCTAAAGCAGTCTTTCTCAGTATAACTTGAGCTAGGTCAGCAAGAACTCAAGTTTGAAGTTGCCAACTCCTCCTACCTAATGGAGCAACTTATGTCCAACATGGAGCAGATCTCTCAAATGATTGATGATAAAAAGGGGGAGAAAAAGAGGCATAGAAAGAAGAGGAGCAAGAGGCACTCAAGGAAGAGCAGAGGGATAACAGAGAAAAATTCAAAGAAGAAGACATCAGTTGCATCAGAAAAAGTATCATCGTCTGAGGGGGAGACAAAAGATGATGATCCCATGATCGCAGAGTCTGAGTGTGAGCATGATCAGAAAGAAGCTGAAAGGGAGCAAAGCAAAGACAGAATGTCATCATCCCAGGGGGAGCAAGAGCAAGAAGAACAATCAGATGAGTAGTTGATCAGCAAACATCTTGGAAACATACAAGGAGCCAAAGAGGTACATCTCTAACTAGTTAGGTATGTTCTGGATCCAGGATGTAGAATTTCTTAATATATAAATTTCCATATCAATATAAATGACATTCATAATTATCTGTTTTAGAAATACAGTTGCTCACTATATATAAGATTCATTCATAACATGCATATGCACTTAATGTTTTTGTCATAATCAAATAGGGGGAGATTGTCAGGAATAAACATGTGAATGATATTCCTATTTAATATATGATTTGATTATGATATATATGAATGAATATGTAAGTATGCTTGCATTAAGAAAAGTTGTAAAGTCCTTTGATAGATAATAGAATTATATGTACAAGGACTTAGAATGAATTGATCAAATATGTTAGGTTGATCCTACATAAGCAAAACAGCTTTGTAAAGTCCTTAAAAAGAAATGATGTACAAGGACTATAAATATAGAAAGATCAAGCTTGTTAGGTTGATCTTATGATGTAATAGATAGGCTTGTCTGATCGTCAAGCACTGCACCAGAAGTCGTAGTCTGCCTGGAGAGTCAAGGGTAACTCGAGAGCTATCAAGGCAGAATAGGAGTATGCAAGATAGTAGATCTCGGAGTTCGTAGACTGCCAGGGGAAACAAAAAAGGACCATAGTGTGTCGAGTAGAACTTCCTCGGGATCGTAGTGTGCTGAGGAAGTCATGTTCAGAATCGTAGAGACAGCCTACCTACGAGCAGACCGATCATCTGCCGAAGCCAAGACAGAAACATAGACTACACTCAGAGTCGTAGAGTCTACTGATGCCGAAGCTAAGTCAAGGATTGTAGATCACAGTCTGAGTTCGTAGAGTCTATTGATTACATGCAGAGATCGTAGTCAAGCAAGATAAGATTAAGACAACAAACACAAGGCAGAAATCGTAGAGTGTCAAGATCTGATCTCGGGATCGTAGTGTCTGCACAAGCTGAAGCTGAATCGTAGAGTGCAGAACTACGACCTCAACAGAAGTGCTCACAATGCCAAGGCAGAATCGTAGAGCATATACGGTTCTCAATAAATGAGCACTCCCAGAATATCCAAAGGAATGAAGCCTCTGGTTGGCACTGCAAAGATGCATTCCACCTTAAGGGAACCAGAGAGCACTCAACGAATGGCATGCAGGCTAGCAGAAGATCTAAGCACTAACCCAATAAGCATCAAGATTGAGTTCTAAGGTCATTCATGATGAAGTCTTCCACGAAAAGATCCAAAGAAGACTTCAGAAGCTGACTAAGGAAAGTCAGCAAATGCAGTAGCTATCAAGTGAACAGAAGATAACGATCTTGGAAGCAACCAAGATCGTAGTGTTTGCCAAATAATGAAAGAACTGATGGAAGGTGAACCGAGATACTGGTCAGATTCTGAAGAACAAGGCTAAAGTGATTAAGTGCAGGGTCAGTTCATTAATGATAAGTGAACGGGAGATCACAAGGAGAAAGTAAGCTGGACGCGCCACAAATTTGAAGTGTCTTGATATTCAGAAGGGGACCAGAGCAAGGAATTAAGACATCAGTCTCTGAGAACAGTCGAAGCAAACAGAAGTATTGAAGTACTGCACAATAGAAGGAAGAGGTGTACTACATTGGAGATCCAATCAACACTCTTCAAGATCGTAGTGTTAACTCTACCAGTCAATGAGAAACACTCAACAAGTCACTACGATCAGGTCCTCAAAGACGTACATCAGAATCATATTGTTCGAACTCCCGAAGATTGAAGCATTGGCAACGGTTCAATCTGAAGGATGGCATTCGGACAAAAGCTTATTGAGAGCATCGATGCAAAGGGACAAGCTCTGATCGAGAAATCAGAAGGAGGAAATAAAGTCTTCGACCTGCCCAAGACATTGAAGTGGCAACTCTGACGGGTAGGTGAAACAGTAGACTGCAATGTCATATAAAGTATGACATGTCACATCAGCAGTCTACCTCTGTCAACTCGAGATCTGTGAAGATATTTGAATAGCCTTCAACGGCTACTTTCCAACGGAAGGATTGGGAAGGAGTATAAATCTAGAAGAGCTTCAAAGATCGAAAGTTGCTGGAGTTGCTGAGTTTGGAGATAAAGTGGACTGATCTAAACCATGGGAGATAGTGAGTCTGAAGGCTCACTCTACGATCCACCAAGAACACTCAGAAGTCAGAAAAAGAAAGAAGTAGAAGTGTGAGTTCTACAATGTAGAAGTGAGAGTTCTACTACATGAGTGTTCTGAACTGCCGAGAGAAAGAAGAGCATCATGTCATCTTGATGTCCATCATGGGAAGACTCTAAGTACAATAGAGAAGAGCCTACAGTCATCTTAGCAAGTCCATCATGAGAAGGCATCAAGTAGCAAGAAGGAAGATCACAAATGTCATCTTGGTGTCAAGCATGAGAAAGCTTTTAAGTACCTAACAGAAGAGCTTACAGTCATCTTAGAAGCCTATCATGTACAGCCATCAAGTACCTAGGAGAAGGATCTTCAAGGCAGTTCATAAAGGGGTCATCCGAAGTGGTTGAGTAACTGAAGAAGCTGAGCATCATGCAACACTCAGCTACACTTCAAAGATGATCAAGCCAAGCTACTAAGTATAGAAGATGTTCAGAGCATGAAGACATCTTAGCAGCTCAGCACCGACTCCAACAACAACTCTACAATGCCAGGGCCTGAGGGGTCCTTGTCCGAAGGGATTAAACAAAGCAGTGCTAGAAGGGTCCTTCTCCGGAGGGACTAAACGAAGTTCCAAGCCTGCTGGGCTTGAAGAGTTCCTAGGGAACTAGAGGAGTCCCAAGGCTACTGGCCTTGAAGAGTTCTTAGTGAACTGAACTCCCAAGGCTGATGGCCTTGAAGGAATCTTAGTGATTCAGGGTACTGCCCTTCCTTAGTAGAAATCCTGCTAGTTGAAAGCAGAAGAGTGGATTAGGAGCTTGAGTCTCTGAACCACTTAAAACTCCTTGTGTCTTTTACATTATGTCATTTATATTATGTACCATAACTGCTATAACTACTATGTATATTTTAACTGCTTATAACTAAACTTACTCTATGAACAATGTATGTATGATTATGAATATATCAATGAAGGGGATCTTTTACTTATTCCGCTGTGCTTGAAAATATTCTTATGTTTGTCATATGTTAATTATGAACAATATAATATAAACCAGAAAAGTATTAGAAAGAAAAATGATCTATTCAACCCCCCCCCCTCTAGATCTATTGTGCCCTCTGGGAACTAACAACCTGTTTATGCGAAGTACCGCATACATGGTGAAATTCTTATAATATTCCGTTCTTTATTATTCTGTCGAAATATCTTGTCTGTGCGTTTACGCCGGATCTGGTTCCATTATTTATTATCCTGTCAGAATATCATGTCTGTGCGTTTACACCGGACCTGGTTCCATTATTTATTATTCTGTCGGAATATCCTGTCTGTGCGTTTACACCAGACCTGGTTCCATTATTTATTATTCTGTTGGGAATAACCTGTTGGTGCAGTCTATCGCACACATGGTGAACCCTTCTGTTATTCCATTCTTTATTATTTTGTTGGAATAACCTGTCTATGTGGATTACCACATGCATGGTGAATGATCCTGTGTATTCATTCCTTATTAAATTGTGGAAATGATCTGTGTACGTGGATTACTGCATGGCGGGTGAAAATCCATTTGCAGTTTCATATATTATATTATACTCAGTTGGTTAAAGTTTTGGCTTCTATACTCCATGAAATTAGTGGAATATGCTTGATATTTGCTCTTCATCCAGTATCTTTTCATGGAAATATTCTTCTGAGCATTCTTGAATTTTACTGCACAAAGCAGTATCATGTTGACAATTTATACGTTATTGAGTTCAGGATAAATTAACTTATAAATCTTTAAAATTTATTCTTGATCCTGTTTTATTGAATTATCATCATCCTCATGCTTATATTATGTTGAAAGTCATCTGTGGCCTGTAGTGCATAGATGGACTTGGTATGATTATGACCAGGGATTATTCAGTATAATCATGACCGTAATGTGACGAATGATGTGGTAAAAGTCCTCATTGGCCTGTAGTTCATTGGTGGACAGTTGTTGGTATGATTATGACTAGGGATTATTCGTTATAGTCATGACCATTGATGATTACATGAATATCCTTGGCCGTGGAGCAGGGATGATTCGATTTTATTTATTAAGCTGAGTCTCAGCGATAAAGTTGATGAAAAACTTTTTAAATCATAGAAGATAGTAGATTTTATACTTTACTTGACTCTTCTAATGGATTACTTATTCTGCTGCAGTTTTTGATCTAAAACTTGTTGTCTATTATATTCTATCAGTTGTTATACTATTGAAGGCTATTGATAATTTATTCTGCATTATCTTAGTCATAATATTTCTTACTGGGCTAGTTGAGCTCACCCTTTCTTTCACTGTTCTCTTCAGGAAATGAGAACGTAGTTGGGACTAGTCGGGGAACATAGTGATGGTCCTAGATGGTGCATTAGTAGTCCTCACTATTCTGTGAAATAGTGTGATAATAAATGTAATGAGGACTCCATTAAGTGTGGATATTGTCTAGATGACAATATTTATATTAAAACTCACAGCCTATGTTTTATCGTATTTTATACGACTATTGTATAATTAAGTTGTATTTGTATTCAGTACCTTGTATCTGGCGACTCAAGATGGGTGACATATACCTGTTTCGGGGGAGTCACAGTTGGTATCAAAGCTTAGGAATATGATCCATGGCTAAGATGTGAGACAAGAACTAGGAGGGGAGAGACGAGGAATTCCTTCGCTAGTATGACCTACCTAAGTTTATTTGGTATTTAATTAGTCGGTCAGAGTATATGGATAATATGTGACATGTTAATTAACCCTTGTTTTGTGGCAGTATTTGAAAATGACATCCAAAAATGTTGGGATAAGCAATGAAGCACATGAGACCGTTGAGTCACCAACGATCAATATCCAGGATAATGTGCAACAGGAAGACAATAATCCTCAGGTAAATAATAACACCGATGAAATGATGAACGATGGGATGTTCAGAGGCTTTATGAAATTCATGCAACATCAGATGAGAGAGACTCCTGTTCATAATGCAGGTGGAAACAATGGCAACCTACGGTCGGTCACCGCTAAGCAGTTCAAGAAGCTGGGACCACCAGAGTTTTTGGAAAAGCCAGAACTATTTAAGGCGGAGACGTGGTTAAAACAGATCATCAAGATATTTGATATCTTGGGATGCTCCGAGGAGCAAAAGGTTCCCTTTGCCACCTTTATGTTGCGTGAAGAAGCAGATTATTGGTGGGAATCTGTAAAACGTACCCAGCCTGACGCACTGAAGATGTCTTGGGAGAAGTTCCAAGAGCTGTTCAACGACAAGTACTTTCCCAAAAGTATTCGTCATATGAAGGAGGTGGAGTTTATCAAGTTGGAACAAAAAAATATGACCGTGTCGCAATACGAGGCTAAGTTTGTCGAGTTATCCCGATTTGCATCCCATTTGGTAGATAATGAGGAGCGAATGACGTAAATGTTTCTAAGTGGTTTGAAACCCGATATAAGTCAATACCTCATTACTCATAAACTTTGTTTATATTCAGATGTTGTGAATAGGGCTCAGTTATTAGACCGCGATAATGATTTAGCACAACCAAAAGGTAACGACCAATAACACGATAATAATCGTACCGGTGGCAATGGCCATCGGAACAATGATAACCATCATGGGGGAAATTATCACGCCAAGAATGGTAACCACTTCGGTGGTAATCATGGCCAAGATAATAGAAATGGAAATTTTAAGAAGAGAAGGTTCAATAATGATGGAAAGACAACAGCACCAGCACCTGTTAAGGAAGGAGAATGATCGCCGGTCGTATGCTTCAAATGCGGAGGGGAGGGACATATCAGTCCAAACTGCATGATGCAGTCCAAAGCATGTTACAATTGTGGAAAAGAAGGTCACCTAGCCCTATTTTGTCGTGTACCAAAGTCAAGTCCAGCTGGGATAGTGATGCCAAAGGATGTCCCAAACAAGCCAAAGCCGGTAGTTTAAGAGAGAGCATTTTTTTTTGACGAGGAACCTGAATAAAATTATCACGGGTAAGTTAATCATAAACTCTTGCGAAGTCTATACCGTGTTAGATACCGGTTCTACGCACTCTTTTATTTCACCTAGTTGTGTTCAATGTTTGAATTTAACTCCGGAGAAGTTAGATTTTGATTTATCTGTTGAAACTCAGTTGGGAGAAACCTTCATTACATCTACTATTTATAAATCTTGTTTAATTCAAATCGACACTTTCACGTTACCTGTCGATCTTATCTCTTTGAAAATACTTGCCTTTGATGTGATTTTAGGATTCGATTGGTTAACTACTCATCATGCTTTTCGTAAGGTTGTTATCTTTCATATTCCTAACCAACCTGTTATGCGAATTCAAGCAACCAAACCACAAAAGTCAATCATTGTCATATCAAGCCATAAGTAAAAAGACCTGGTCCTTTCGTTGTTGACTTCCTTGTGTGAAATGCACCGAAGCCAGACTTTCTATAGGCGACGTCGTGAATGACGATGGCAAGTTGATAGGTATCAATGTGACGTACTATCCAAGTCTTGGATAAGAGTCACAGTTTTGAATGATAATTCTATTGTTAATAAATGTCTTGACGTATTCTTGAAGACTTCTTAGCCTACCCCTAGAGCGTAATCCACACAGACAGGATGTTCCAACAGAATAATAAAGAATGGAATAACAACATAATTCACCAGGCATGCGATAGACCGCACAGACAGGTTATTCCAACAGAATAATAAAGAATGGAATAACAGAAAATTTTCACCATGTATGCGGTACTTCGCATAGACATGTTATTCCAATATAATAATAAAGAATGGAATAACAACCCTTACGATTATTGAAAGAAAATAACTCTCTTCATGAATATGAAAGAGGGGGCTTTCCGATAAAGATTTCTCCTTATTGGCGCGCAATTAGGTAACCAAACCTATCCTTGACAGAACTTCTAGACATTGTCAATATTGCAAATAATAATATGAATAATTTTGTCGTCTCAATTATTGATTTAATAATAATAAATATTATGCAGATGATACTGTAACAATAATTGAATCAATAATATGAGAGATATGATGCATCAATTACTGTAGCAATAATTGAGTATAACTGAGTGACTTCTCACGTAAGCATCAATAATCAATACCATGTGCTACTATGCAACCACGCGTATTACTGTACTTTTACTACCGGGTAGTTCAACAGTTTTAACTGTAACACTTTCGCCGTTATTTTTATAAAAAGATAATTCTGTCATTTTCTAACTACGACAATACTTTCGTTGTGGGGTCCACCAATGATTGTGTCGTCCTACGAATATTTTCTGTTAAAACGAATATTCCCCGACCAATCGAATATTATATAACTACTTGCTTACTTTGTAAAATTTGTAAATATTACCCACAACTATAACATTATATCAAATCCACACTATAATATTTAAAAATATATTTCGAGAAAATTATTTTTTATTCATAAAAATTGGGGTCTTACAGTATCGACACACAGATGAAATGTGATATGTCAACACTGTATTGATCAATTGATCAACTTACCATGAAATTAACTTCATGATAAGCAGATCTGGTTCTCAACTAGTAATATATACTATAAACTTAGTGAGGGCCCAAAAAAAAAGTTAGTAGAGACGGCGGCCCCCACTTGACCTGCCTGATTCCGTCCATGTTTATATACTAAGATTGGGATTGATCCTATATTAAATTTTTCATAATATTAATTATAATAATTATGTCTTGCGTTTACCTTAAATAAATGTGGGAGTAAACTATAAAAAAAAAAGAAAATAATATACAAATTTACAAAATTAGATTGCGATCAACGTGAATGAAAATATGGGACCTTTCTTAATTTTTACATATCTTATGTATGTACATACGTCGCAATCATAATTTGACTGAAAATTTTCACAATATATAACAAAAAATTTTAAAAATATCAAATATCAATTCCCACAATATATTCTTCTCAAAAAAGTTGTGTCAATTTTTATGAGATGGGAGAGTTAAGTATAAAACTCCTTTCCACAATATGTGGCGTAGTTAAGAATGGACGGGAGGGAGTCATGCAACCCATTTGTACGTGTTTGATTGTATCTTAATGTATCTAAACAATTTACCTCTTAATACATCTTAATAACTCACATTTTTATATTAAGATGTCATCTGAATAGTTAAGATACAAATATGAGTCTAAACTATTCAGAGTATCTCTTTAATACAAAAATATGAATTATTAATATACATTAAGAGGTAAACTATTAAGATGCAATCAAACACCACTGTTTACTCCTACCCTTATCTTAGTTCTACCTTTACTTTTACCCATTTATAACATAGGATTTAAATTTTTGGTTAATATTGACATTAACTCCTCTCTCATTGTATAAATATTTTTAGTAATAGACTCATATTTTTATAATATAAAATTACAATATTATACTAATATATAACATTTATGAACTAAGTTCATGCATTTTTTATGTTTAATTATAATTTTTAAAAAGTAATATTATTATTAAAAATTAACTTAGCTTTTTCAAATAAATAAGATTATTATATATTGTTATATATGTAACGAAAATTTTAAGATCCACAATGATATTGAACACATAATAATAACACGTGTATTTGGAAAATATTGAAACCCTTAACTGTAATACCCGGGGAAAAAAATTAATTTTAAAACATATTAATTGGACTTTATTTTTAATTGGGTCAAAGTAGTCATTTAAATTATGTGGGCTAATAAATATTAATAAGTAATAGATAATATTGTGTGATTAAAATTTGGGCCTTAATATTAAATTAACCCAATTAAAAGTTTATTAGGGCAATTTAATTAATAAATAGCTAAACCTAATATTACTTCATGATACAAACTGATTAAAGAGAGGAGAAAGAGCGACCACTCAACATGAAAAAAAAGAGGAGATCCATCTTGTATCTAACCGAGGGAAGTCAACAGGTATGGTAAAGTTACTTTAAAACAAATAGAGAATTATTTTAGGATCTTCATTAATTGATGTGTTCATTGATATATTAAAATATGTATGTTAAAGGTATGTATGTGATACATTAATGGTGAATTGCATGTATGTATAGTAATGAACCTTGACAGGATTCTTAATTATTAAAAGTCTTCACATGAAATCTTATATCATGTCCCTGTGAATCTGTGATGGAACGAAATTTAAAAAAAAATGTATATATTGAGTTTTAGCTGTGAGTAGCCTTTCATACGATTACTAATTATTGTTGTTGGTATAAGAGGCATGGGCAGATTATTCTTGATCATCTATATAAACAATTATTTTGACGTTCAATTACTTAATTGTAATTAAATCGATATTTTTCTCGTATAATTTGCATGGAAGGTGATAAATGGGTTCTTAATTTATTTTTGGAAGTAAATGATACAACTGTAATTTTATTATGTATCTAAGAATAAAACATTTGTTCGGGACGAAAGAGAGTTATTAATAGATGCATATAGTTATAGAATTTATAAATTTACAAATTATAATAATAACAATAATGTAAATATTAGTGGTCATACATGTCTAACAAAATTATAAAATTAATTTGAAATTATTATTAAACTTATAAGTTATTATTTATTTTAATTTGTTGGAATGAGGGAGTCTAACAAGTTATATTTGGAATATATTTTGGGTAATAGTAATAATAATTCACTAATTGTATTTATTTATTATTTTGTTTAATTAGTTTGGACGGAAGAAATTTAACGAGTTATATTCGGATTATAATTTTGGGTATGACGTTACTTAACCCAGGTATGGATTTCATACTCTTTCAGCGATACTCTTGTTAAATTTGATTTGTTCGTTTGTTTCCTTATTTTGAATTGTGTTATGATTTCACATTATTGTTTCCTGTTAAATAAATATATTAGTTTCATTTTGGAGTTGATACTCATGACTCGTATTTGTACTCTTTGAATTAGGATATCATGTTTAGTATTTATTTTTGATAATTGTGGAGCGGTACATGTTGCTACCTTCTTTTTGAAACCTTGTGACTATAATTTGATTTGGTTCAACATGTACATATAGAACCATTTTGTTGGTATTATGTCGCATGTGTTGTGACATAGTATTTTTGTTAGAATATACCGTAGGGTATACCTGAGCTATAACCACCTGTGGGGGTACCCCACAGGCATGTCGTCTTGGCACGAGAGGCATGACACGTTCTGTGGCGGTGTAATTAGTCTACGGCGTCTCTGTTTTGGGCTCCGGAGGAAGTGGGCCATTCATTGGGTGTTTTGTTGTGGGAGGTGTATGGGTTAATCCTAGTTTTCTATTATACGGATTTGTGATGTTGTGCCAAACACACATCCGATTTGCATACATTTGGATTCGCGGTCAAATGTGTGATTTGCCTATGTGGCATTATTTTGGTTGCCTGTGTGGCATCATTTGACTTGCCTGTGTGGAATTATTTTGACTTGCCTGTGTGACATTATTTTGACTTGACTGTGTGGAAATGTATATTTCTGAGCTCACTCGGTAAGAAATAAAACTCAACCATTTGATTTAGCCTATTATTTCATTGTATAATTTTTGTTTGTTTCTGTTCAGTTCAATTCATTGAGTTAGTTACTTCTGTTCGTCATTTCTTTATTCTTCTATTGGTTTCGTCAATTCTGTTGATTCAGATATATTCCATTAAGATCTTTGGATAATATATTTTCGTCGGTATTTACACTTTTGGCTTTGTTCAGTATTTTGTCTTAGTTGTTCTCGTATATCAGCTGTATATCTTTTGTATATCTGTATCCGTACTAGGCAATTGGCTCATGCTGTGTTTTTCTTCCGGCAAGTTGCAGGGGTGATTCAAGGCTAGTGTGATGAGAGAGTTGTCTTTGACCATCTAGATTGTTTTGAATTTTAGTTTTGGTTATTTTGACTCTGTTTGGAGAATTGTATTTAGTACTTCATTGATGGATATCACTATTAATATTTTGAAGTTATTAGAGCATTCACAACAGTTTTCCCAATATACTCTCTATCCCCACATTTGAAGAATATATCAATAAATCAGTATCCAACAGTTTCCTTATCCTTATATAATTCTCTATTTTAATCCCTATATATGATTTGACTCATCAGGATAAGGGAATCAAAAGAGCGTTCCCTATTTATGTAAAATGACATTTCACACCCTATTTATTATAATTTTATGTTGGTTAAAGGATCTTATCTCACTTAATTGCTGATTTGGGTATGCCTATCAAATTCACTCATTTTTATTTTTTAAACAAAGGATTTAAAGAAGAAAGAGAACTATAAATAAATTAAAAATTAGTAAAATTTTGATTTTAATCATTTTTGTAAAAAATATTACTAATAATTATAAATTTTATTATTTTATAATTAAAATAAAGTTCTCATAAACACATAATGATCGTTGCACATTTTGATTTCTAGAAATATCTATTTTTAAATTAAAATAATTGCAATTTTTAAATTCAAACAACAATTACTTTTAAATAAAAAATAGTTACAACGTTCAAAACATGATTTGACTGTTGGAACTTTCAAATTTTAATTTTTAAATTTCAAAATTTAAAATTTAAGGAATCAATATAAGGAACCTGTTAGGTACATAGTGAAAAAATTGAATCCCTATCCTACAGAATGACCCAATAGCACTGCAGAGTAGTGATAAAGATAAGAAAACTGTTGTGAATGCTCTTAGTGCTCTGTTTACTTATTTTAAGGTTTGTTGTGCTTTGCACGTGACTTCTCTTTCCTTTTCGGGAAGGGGGTGTTACATTAACTTTATTTTAATATTAAAATGCTTTAATATATATGAATTCATTTGTATGTTAAAACTAAAATCCTACCCACAAATCACAATACAAATAGTTTCAAACAAAAATGCAGTCTTAAACTTTTGGAGGCAAATAGAAAATTGTAACGTGTCACCTCTTTAAGGCGAAACGACATTCTAAAAATGGATCCAAGCCCAAACCGTAGGATGGCCCAACCCATTAATGGAATAAATGTAAACCAACATCTCATGAATGGTGTAAAAGTTCCTAACTTCTCATGAATCATATTCACTCCCTCCGTTAATATAAGTCAATTTATAGTTGTGTACAAGTATTAAAAAATAATTATATAATATTAATTATCTATATTATCTTTATATTAAAAAAAAGTGTTATTTATTAGACAGAAAATAGTAAGATAATAAAATTATATTTAATATTTGTATCACTTTTGGGCTGTTGACCAAACAAATACTTTGGACTTATATGGAGTGGGTTTGAGTTTGAATGGGAAATGGGCTGATCAAAAGAATTTAAAAGTGACCCAAACCAAACCATTTGAATTGGTTTGAAAGTTAGTGGGTACGACACTATTCCTATTTTTTTTTTATTCTCTCTGTTTTAAAATTAAAAATATTTTTATATTTTTTAAGATAATTTCTGAAATGTAATATTAAAATTTCTACCTAATTTAATAAATTAAAAGACTTTTAATACATTTTTAAAATATATGTTAATTTATAACGTTAATTACAAAGAAATTGAGGAATATATAAAATAGTAAAGTTGATGAAATATGAAGCATATTTATGAGCTGCCTTTAAATATGGCCATTAAGGAATAACAACAATTATATCGTCCCTTAAATTTTTATAGGGGTGATTTTTCCCAAATTATATAAGGTTTTATATAATTTAGGAGAATTAATCACAATCTTTTTAAAATTATTTTTCATGAGAAAATATTATAGATGACAGAGAGCATGAGATAAGTATATGATAAAGTGTATTATAGAAAATTAGTATTATATTTAGTGATATACAATCATTTTTTTAATTTTTGTACGGATAAGTAGCAAAAGTCAGTTAGAAGATTTGGTCTTTTTGTTAGTTATTGTCTTACTTTGTGAATGAGTGGTAGTAGTGGAGTCCTTAATTCTAGTAGTTGTGGCCCATAAGCTTAGGAGAGAGTAATTTTCTTTTATGTATTTAAATCTTCAATTAGCAGAAGAGCAAAATAAGAAATCACTTATTATAAAACCTTACGGTACTTTTTCACCTGAAAAGAAAACATCATTTATCATTTTGAAACTTTGATTGGGACCTATCATTGGTATCAAAGCTAGAACTTCAATGTCAACCAACAAGGAACAGATTGAACAACTGGAAGCTGGGCTAGGAGGTCTTCAAGATGGCATAAGTCGGATGGAACATGGTCTCATTGACAAGTTGCAACGAATGGAAGAAATCATCCACAAATTATCAGAAGCTTTGATGTCCAACCGAGAAGGATCAAATACCAGCACCAATGATCGCCATGGTCGTTCCAAAAACAAGAGTGACACCAATCGAGATCAACCAGGCGAAAGCCGACAAGTCTTTTCACCCAAAATAGCTAAGTTGGAATTCCTGAGGTATTTGGTGACGACCCAGCAGAATGGTTCAATAGAGTGGAATAATTTTTTGAACACCAAGGCATTACTACAGCCCAAAAGGTGTCGTTGGCGTCATTTCATTTGGAGGGGGAAGCGAATCAATGGTGGCAGTGGTTATACCGATCCTACAAGGAAGTAGGACGAGAAATATCATGGGCAAAGTTTTCAGAAGAACTGTGGGCTCGTTTCGAACCGATAGAGTGCGAAGACTTTGATGAAGCTTTATTAAAGGTGAAACAAGTGGGTTCGTTGTGCGAATTTGAAAAGCTCGAGAATTGGGTTTAAGGATGGACCCAAAGGCATTAGTAGGGACGTTTATGGATGGTCTCAAACAGGAGATTGCGTAAGACATTCGAATGTTCAAACCTAAGTCATTAAAAGAAGCAATAAGCCTTACACGAATGTGAGATGATCAACTAACTCGTCAAGTGATAGACACATTATCTCTACAATTTAATCACCGTCAACTTGACCTTGCTTCCCCCCAACAAGGGCCAAATCAGTTGTGGCTATAAAACGCCTTACCTATTCTGAAATACAAAAAAAATGAGCTCAAGGCCTCTACTTTAATTGCGACGAAAAATTCATTTCAGGACACAAATGTCGAGGACCCCATGTCTTGTTATTCGAAGTAGAAGAAGATGGTTCAAGCAAAAAAGATAAAGAGGATCACGTAGCCAATGAATCTTGAGGACAACGTTTCACTTACGCTCTGTTTCTGAGTATTAAAATGGACAGAAAAAAAAAGAAATAGACGAAAAATTTAAGTTTTCTTTTCAATTCTTATGTTTCTGAGTTTTTTAATAAACGAAAAAGAAAAGAAATGGATTGAAAACTTGGCCACTTTTCCTGCCAAAGTTTTTCGTTCAAAATTGGCCTGATTTGGACAGAAAAAAAAAATTAGAATAAGTAATATTTTTATAATTCTCATATTATCCTCAACTTTTAATATAATAAATTTTAAATTACAACTCATATCCTCAATTTTAAATTTTCTATTCTTTTCTATTAAAAACTCAGAAACAACACAAAAGAAAATTTCAAGTTTTCTATTCTTTTCTTTTCTATTCTAATGTAAGTTTTCTATTCTTTTCTCTTCTGTTCAAAACTCAGAAACAGAGTGTTAAAGAGGCCGGTATTGATAAGTAACAAAAATCAGTTAGAAGACTTGGTCTTTTTGTTAGCTATTGTCTTATTTTGTGAATAAGTGGTAGTAGTGGAGTTGTTGTGGAGTCCTTAATTCTAGTAGTTGTGGCTCATGTGGTACTAGTGGAGTCTTTGTGAAGTCTTTAATTCTAGTAGTTGTGTCCCATAAGCTTATGAGAGAGTAGTTTACTTTTATGTATTTAAATATTTAGTTAGCAGAAGAGGAAAATAAGAAACCATTCGTTATAAAATCTTACGGTACTTTCTCATCTGGAAAAAAAATATTATTTATTATTTTGAAGGTAAAAATGAAGGTACACAGCTGTTTAACTTTTAAAGTTACACGGTCTACGATCGTAGAGTGATTTCACTCTACGATCGTAAAGTAGTCACTCTACGATTTGTGAATTCACTCTACGATCGTGGACTACTCTACGATCGTAGAGTGAATTCACTCTACTATCTGAGGACTACTCTACGATTATAGAGTGAAATCATTCTACGATCGTAGACCGTGTAACTTTAAAAGTTACACGGCTGTATACCTCCATATTCCCCTATTTTGAAATTTTGATTGAGACTTATCATACATACAACTCTAAAATATCATATACTAGCTGGGTCTCGTGCCTCCGGCACTGTATGGACAATATGATTTATCTCAAACTTTGAACGACCAAAATAATTTATTGAGTGAGCGGGAAATTTAAAGTCATTTGTATTTTATTAAATTATTATTAGATTATTAGATAGATAAATGTATTTTATTAGATAGATGTATGAACGGTGGGATTTATTCCAAACTTTAGACGACCCAGATGATTTATTGAGTGAGCGAGAAATTCAAAATCATTTGTATTTTATTAGATAGATCATGGGATGGGAGAGAGAGAATGGTATGACTTTAAATATACTTCTAACTAAACGTGTAATGAGGGTGTTTGAGTTTGACTACACATGCAAATTGCAATGCATTACTTAATTACTTAATGAAGCAGCATAAACCGTCGCGGTGGAAATACTACTTTCTAGTAGTACTAAAGTATTAGGTCAATGGAACTATTTTATTTATTGACAATGTCAAATAGTGATTGCTATCTCAATTTTTTTGATTAAACAATTAAATTGATTGAAATGTATTTAAATCGTAAAATTTTATAAATGATAAAAATATTACAATACAAAAAATTAAAAAAAATAATCATTTCAAATAAAATAATAAATAAATTAAAAAGGTAATGGAGGAAGTATTTTCATTTTTACCCCTTTGAATATACCTCTATATAATCCAAGATAATTATCTACAAAATAAAGAAAAGAAAAGAAAAAATTATTATTTAATTCATTTCATTAGGGAGATAAAGAAAGAAAAAAATTATTTAGAAAAGATGAAAAAAGAGAAGATAATTTTCCTTAAGATGAATAATCACACTTGAATAAATAAAAATTTTGTTATGTATTGCGATAAATTTATGTCAGATTATAATTGCGAAACTTATTAATACATAAAATTGATAAAAATTATAGTAGAACCTCAATTATTACATTTTTTTTAAAATATGGCAAAACTAATAAAATACTCACTGTAGTTGACATATTTTATTGATTACACCGTTGAATTTTTAATTTTTCAAATTACCCCACTAAACTAATTATTATTTTGAAATTGGATCATTTCGTTAAAAAAATAAACGGACGTTACTTCCTTATCGACAAAACTAATGAATTACCCACTGTAGTTGACACGTTTTATTGATTATACCATTGAACTTTTAATTTTTCAAATTACACCATTAAACTAATTAATATTTTAAAATTGAGTCATTCTGTTAAAAAATTAAACAGACATTAATTTTTTATCTATGTGGCTCTAGAAAAGAAATTCAAAAATAAAAAAAATATTATTTATGTGACAAAAAAATAATAAAAAACTTGAAAGTGAAAGAAAAAAAAATCAAAATATTTTGGGTACTCTAATTTCAGATGTTTATTAATAGAAAAAACTTACTCGTGAATGAAAAATAATGCATTAGCAGTAGAAATGAAACGCGGTAATTGACAACAACAACATTTTGCATCTGCCTCTGAATTATCTCCGCATCCATCCGTAAAAACTCAGACTCCTATAAAATCATAAATGTAATACCAACAAAATTAATTTAACCAAATATTACTACCATATGTGTGTATATATATATATATATATATATGGAAAATGATTCATAGAATACGTTAGCCAGAGGGACTGTTTTAACTAACGCTCATTCAGCCGTCCAAAATTAAAGTGAATGACTGAGATGAGGGCCCAGCCGCTACTTTCTCTAGTAGCCAGCCAAAATTTTTTTGTTGACCGCTAGTGGCAGTAGCGGCCAACAAAATTTTTTTGGCTTAATTAGTGATTATCCTGATTATCCTCATACATACTACTTATTAATCAATAAAATAAAATAATAAAAAATTATAAGTATAATCAGTAATTATCCTTATACTTATTAATAAAATAAGTATGTATTTAAGGATAATTAATAATTATCGTCTTATGATTTTTAATTATAAATAAAAAATAGTGATTGAATTTATATTATATTTCTACTCAAATATATAAACTCAATCACTATTTCTTATTTATAATTAAAAAGCATAAGACGATAATCAGTAATTATTTTATACATACTTATTTTGATAATAAGTATAAGGATAAGTATAAAAATAATTACTGATTAACCTTATAATTATCCTTATAATTTTTTATTATTTTATTTTACTAATTATTAAGTAATATGTATAAGGATAATCTGTTCATAAGTATAAGGATAAGTATAAAGATAATTACTGATTATCCTTATAATTATCCTTATAATTTTTTATTATTTCATTTTACTATTAATAAGTAGTATGTATGAGGATAATCAGGATAATCAGTAATAAAGCCAAATTTTTTTGTTGGCTAGCTACCAGTCTAAACACGGTCGTTTTGACTGGCCACTAGAGGGAGTAGGAGCCAACAAAAAAAATAGGCTGACCGCTAGAGGGAGTAACGGCTGGATGAGCGTTAGTTGAAACATTTTCTCTGGCTAACGTATTCTATGGATCATTTATATATATATATATATATATATATATATATATATATATGTGTGTGTGTGTGTGTGTGTGTGTGTGTGTGTGTGTGTGTGTGAAATGATTCGGGAAATACGATAGCTATTACCACTGTTTCAACTAACGCTCATCCAACCGTCCAAAATTAGAGTTAATAGTTGAGATGAATGCACAGCCGCTAGAGGGAGTAACGGTCATCAATAAATATTAAAATCCTCTCTGTTGGACGCTAGAGGGAGTAGCGGGCAGTCAAAACATCATCGTTTTGACTGGTCGCTACTCCCTCTAGCGGCCAGCAGAGAGGAATTTAAAATGTTAGGGAATTTGGCCCAGCCGCTAGAGGGAGTAGCGGCCAACAAAAAAAATTTGGCTTAATTACTGATTATCCTAATTATCCTCATAATACTATTTATTAATTAGTAAAATTATAAGTATAATCAGTAATTATCCTTATATTTATTAATAAAATAAATATGTATAAGGATAATTAATAATTATCGTCTTATGATTTTTAATTATAAATAAAAAATAGTGATTGAATTTATATTATATATTCTTACTCAAATATATTAACTCAATCACTATTTTCTATTTATAATTAAAAATCATAAAATGATAATCAGTAATTATTCTTACACATACTTATTTTGTTAATAAGTATAAGAATAAGTATAAAGATAATGACTGATTATCCTTATAATTTTTTATTATTTTATTTTACTAATTAATAAGTAATATGTATAAGGATAATCTATTAATAAGTATAAGGATAAATATAAAGATAATTACTAATTATCCTTATAATTTTTTATTATTTTATTTTACCAAGGATAATAAGTAATTAAACCAATTTTTTTGTTAGCCGCCACTCCCTCTAGCGGCTGGGCCAAATTCCCTAACATTTTAAAATCCTCTCTGTTGGCTGCTACTCCCTCTAGCGACCAGCAGAGAGGATTCTAATATTTATTGATGGCCGCTACTCCCTCTAACGGCTGGGCATTCATCTCAGCCATTAACTTTAATTTTGGACGGCTAGATGAGCGTTAGTTGAAACAGTGCTAATAGCTAACGTATTCCCCAGATATTTTTCCTATATAGATATATATACACACACACACACACACACACACACACACACACATATATAGATATATAGAGAGAGATTGGGGAAGGAGTGGACCTTGTTGAGGCGATCATTTACTTCATCTGTTGTTGTTGTTGGGGATTCAGACTCAATTTTTATATCTAATATTGAACTTTAATTTGAAGTTCAATTCAATGTTTTTAGTATTTGTATCTAGGAATTTTGATAGATTTTAGAGAGAGAAAATACTCAAATCTATTTGATATGGAAGAAGGGGAGAAGAGATAGATGAGAGGAAGAAAGAGAGAGATAGAAAATAAATTAAATTTGTTTTTTGGGCTTAAATATGAATTAGTATCCTAAATTATAAGTCATATTCCAGTTCGGTGATCCACATTTTAATTTTGTCAATTAGATGATTAAACTATTAATTTTTTCCAATTGCAATAAATTGAACATGTCACGTCAGAAATTGCTGACGTGCTAATTGTGTGGGACCTTAAGAAGTTGGTGTGACAAAAAAAATAATTTTTTAATCATAAAATAAATAAATCTGATTTAATATGAGGCAAAATGGTGAAACAACAAATTAACATAAAAGATTTGTTTATTCCTACAGTCCTACTACTCTTCTCACTCTTACTCCACATCAATGATGGATAAGAATAGTCCAAAAGGAACCATCATCTTCTCCACTGTTGGCAGACCCCACTACGGTTTCGACGTCTTCTCCGTCAAGTTCCCCAAAAGTCTCGTCCAATCCACCAAACCCACATTCTCAGAGCGCCGCCTCACCGACGGAATATCCATCAATTTTAACGCCCAATTCCTTGATGATAATCAGTCCATTGTCTGCGTCTCTGAGAGAACCGGCTAATCTCGAATTCACTTGATCCGCGACGGAATTTCCAAACCGCAACTTCTCCCGCCGGCACCGAAAACAGGGGCGGAGCCACCCTTGGGCTGGGGTGGGCTCCAGCCCAGGTGAAGTTTTTTTAGTTATAGTATTAGTACTTATAAGTTATATATTTTCAATAGCCCAACGGTCCAACTCAACATTGAATACTGAATACATATTGCCTAGTTTGTTGACAGGGGCATTTATAGGATGCCCTAATTCCTATATGAATGAAGAAAAAGAGAGCTGCATCAAAAAAAGGAGTCAGGGAGAAGATATCAGATGAAGATATCAAGTAAATGCAGATACTTTTGGAAGTTATCTATCTAGTTAAAAAGATAGCCTTGGGGCTTATAATTTGGAAATATTATGTATTTGTATGTGGGTTTTTTGGTGGTTCATTTCATCTCCATTTTCTTGTAATTCTCAATTTCCCATATTCAAATTGGGTTTGGCATTTCTGGGCTATTTTTTAATTTATTTTTTTAATTTTTTTATAGTATTAGTTGATAAGAGGGTTTATCTAAATTGGTTAAAAATGAGTATAATTGATTGATTCTATTGCACTGCACGTATTCATACCGATTGATTCTACCAATTTAGTTTTTGACTTTAGAGAATTTCAATTTGAAGTTTGAAGGTAATTTGTGAATTTTTAGGTTTTGAAAATTTTCAATTTGAACAAGTCATAATGGAAAGTCAAGGAGCAAGAGAAAAAAAACTTTGTTTTTTTTTATTTAAATCAAGAGAAAGTGCATCAACTAGTGAAGAACATTTTTCATCTAATGTTGGTACTTGATAGCCCGGTACGAAATAAATTCCTGGCTCCGCCCTTGACCGAAAAGTTCCTTCCACGATCGTCTGATAATCAGAAATGGACGGCTATACTTCATTTCAGCTCACGAGCCAGCCGATAAGCTGTTCAAAAGCTAGTCCGCTCTTTACATTACTGAGTTACAAAATGATATATATATATATATATATATATATATATAAACAGAATTGATCAGGTCCGGACTCCCAGACCTGATTAAATCCGGACCCGTAATTTTATTTTTTTTTGCATAACAACTAAAAAAAAAATTTATGGAACTGAAATTTTTCCATAATACAGTATTTTGGGCGTGTTTTTAATACCTACACCAACCAATGTATGTACAATCTGCCCAGACTGTACAGACATATTTCGTTATAGGCATCCAAATCACGCCCAAAACACTGTATTATGGAAAAATTTCAATTCCATAATTATTTTTTTTTAGTTGTTTCAAAAAAAAAAGCAAAAAAAAAAAAAGGTCCGTATTTTAGTAGAGTCCGGGATCCCGGACTGGATCCGGACTCTATATATATATATATATATATATATATATATATATATATATATATATATATATATATATATATATATATATATATATGTATTATCCGGCTAATTTATAGTTAATTCATGTTAGGACATCTTTTATTTTAATTTGTTGTTTTACCATTTTGCCCCATATTAAATCAGATTTGTTAATTTTATGATTAAAAAATTATTTTTTTTGTCACACCAGCTTTTTAAGGCCTCACACAATTAGCCACGTCAGCAATTTCTGACGTGACATGTTCAATTTGTTGTAATTGGAAAAAATTAATTTTTTAATCATCTAATTGATAAAATTGAAAGGTGGATCACCGAAGTGAAATATAACATATAGTTTAGGGTACTAATTCATATTTAAGCCTTTTATTTTCTTTTTAACTTTCACGTAGGATAAAAACTGAAAAGATTTAATACTCATAAAGCAAAGATAACATATTAATGACCCAATTTCAAAATATTAATTAGTTTAATTAGATAATTTAAAAAATTAAACGTTCAATGATGTAATCAGTAAAACGTGCCAACTACAGTGGATAATTCATTAGTTTTATCGATAAAAAATTAACGGATGTTTATATATTTTAACAAAATGACCTAATTTTAAAATAATAATTAGTTTAGTGGGGTAATTTAAAAAATTAAAAATACAATGATAATAGTAGTGACTTTTACTTTTCTATATTTCTAGAATTTATGGGGTAGGACCAGACCAGAGTGAATATTCTACATATGTTACAAAATGTAAGTCTTCTTTCATAATTATTTTATTGTTTTAAAATTTATAACAAGGTTCCAACCAGAGGGAGTCTACTCTACACGCAAGTGTCTACTGTCATTATTAACTTATTAATTAAGTCATTATCGTCTATGTTTCAAAATGTAAGTCTAGTTATGTACGTATTTAGCTCATAAATCATAAAATATTTATTAAAATTAATCTTAATTATTACCGATGTTAAATTTAACTTTTGAAAGTAAACTCTCATATCTCATCTCGAAAAGGGCAAAAAGGGAAAATTTTCATTTCTCAAGGCTCTAAGAATACAAAAAATGTAAAGACCAGTGTGATAACATAATGGTAAAACTTAATTTTTTACTATGCAAGGGTATATATTTTGTTTATAAATAGTAAAGTTAGGTGGTGTCGGATAAAACTAAGTAATTAAGATTTGAATAGTTAGTATATCTTAATAAATTAGATCATTTGATTGAAATAATATCTGAACTTAAAAAAAATTATTTAGTAACTAAAAAATACTCCATCCGTCCCAAATTAACTGCTCAGTTTTGATTTTTTTAAGTCAAATTGATAATTTTTAGAATTAATAATTAAGCATATATAAATATATTTCTAAAATTATATAAATTAGGATTAGTAATAAATTGTATATACTTTATTTTGGTTATAATCTCTTCACCTATATTTTAGCAAAAATAGTAAAAAGATTAGTTTTAAAAATGGTCAATTTGACTTTAAAAAGTCAAAATTGAGCAATTAAATTGGGACGGAGGTAGTATAAAATATTTGAATGACTTTTAAATTTAAAAATATTTCAAATTGACTTTTCAAAAATCAATAATGATCTTAAAATTTGGAATTGAGAGAGTACAATATTTTATAGAGGCTCTATAGATTTAAAATTTTTATTAAAAGACAAACTTTTAATTATTTGGATTTATATATTCCTCTTACCGATTAAAAGATAATAAATGACAAACAAAATTTTACTAAATAATGTTACTCTCTTACCGAATTAGATATGAAGCTATTAAGAGATATTAAGAGATAAACAAACGTCACCTTAAACTCAGCCCCAAACGACACTTACTAAAGGTAAATTCTTCTTAATTTCCTCTCCTTACCCCTTTCCTCTTTCCCCTTTCCCCTTTCCCCTTTCCCCTTTCTAAGGCTTTCTCCCATGTCGACACGCAAGGTGATAGGTGGTCTCTTTCTATGTGTCAGCACTATATTGATCAATTGACCAACTTACCATAAAATTCACTTCATGATAATCGAATCTCATCATCACTATATGATATAATTTCATAATGAAGTACATCATCATTCATTTTTTTAAAAAGTATATCATCACTCTTACAATATCTCATCACTATAACAATAATCATTAAATGAGAAAGCAATTTACTTCACAAACAAACAAATTCACAAACTAAAGGAGGAAAAAATAAACTTATTTAAGTGAAAATACATAAAGAGAAAACATGTTTCACAGAACGGAAGAAATAAACATACTTAAATGAGAATCAAACCTGAGATATAAATATCATGTATCTTAGAGCATTTTCAACAATAGTAGCAAAAAAACTCTTCAAATTGAAGTTTGTTAACCTACGTGACAATTTGAAAAGCATTATTTGCTATTTTCATATTTTGTGACTCATCAGTCTCTTCAATTCAATAATTTGTACATCAAACCCATCAAACAAAATATATGTTTTAAACTTTTTTCATATGATTTTGATTCTCCCAAAAATAAAATAAATATTTTGAAGAGAGAGAACGAGGTTGCAGATTTGATGACTAAGGTTGAAGAGATTGTTGGAGATAATTTTTCTGATGTAGTTCACCTATTTAAGTATCCCAAAATAATTGAAGAGACTATTGAAAATGATCTTAACCTTAACGACTAGACTAAAATCTATTCAACTTGTAAACTGATATTGAAAATATTTTATGTATTGGAATATACGTTGGATTCCAATTTTAAAAGGAATTAGGTTTGAATGACTAATAGGTGAGGGACTAAAAAAAGAAAGCAAAATAAAGTTTGAACTTTGAAGTACTTGCACATGTGGTCCACTTTCTAATCGCTAAGATCTTCAAATTATTACTACTTAAATGAACATATAAATGTCAAGGTATCTAAATATAAAAATGCAAGAAATAGAGAAGGAAACTCTTAATTTGGTCTTTAAATATTAGTAGCCAGAATTATTTGTTCAATATACCCCACCATTCATCAATATTAAATATCATTAACTTTCTCATCTGTTTAATTTCCTTTAATGTGATATAATTAAGCGTTTCTTGTGGCCAAGTAATGACTATTAATTATATAGGAACTAGGAATAATTTGTGCACTTCAAAAAAAAAAGTTTTATCTGTAAATTTATTTATTTTTTTCAAATAGAATTTTATTTTTAATAATAAGAATTTAAATGACACAACAGACTCAAGTTTGTCATCATAATTTTATTTTAATACTAGACTACTAAATTAGCAACTTATTAATTTGAAGTAGGGACATACATACAATAAAAATATATTCTTAAGTCAATTTTTCATGAAGGGCGAAGGGCGAGGGGGAATTGCGTGTTGATTGTTAGCTAAATGTAAATTTTTTTATTCATAAATTTTATAAGTGATACTCCCTCTGTTCTTAAAAGAATGTCGTTTAAGGTTAATGTACACAGATTAAGGAATAAAATTAATACCTAGCGAAAATACTATACTACCATTATTAATTGTCTCAACTAATATTTCCTTCTCAATGTTTCTTATTCAATTCAACCAATTACTACTTGGATTATAACATTGAATTGAATAAGAATCATTGGGAAGGGAAGCGAGTTTTAAATAGAAGAAAACTTTAAATAATGGTAAAGTAAAGAAAAAATAGCTAATGTGTATTGATAATATCAAAACGACAATCTTTTTAGAATAAAAATTACTTTCTAAAACGATAATTTTTTAAAAATTTTCTATAAAGTACTCATCACTTTACACGATCATGTGAAACCACTAGAGATAAATTTAAAAATTTTCTATAAAGTACTCATCACTTTACACGATCACATTAATATGTGTGTAAATTATATTTTGTTAATCCTTTTAAGCGCGGAAGGAGTAATCAAAATAGATTATTCAATTTTCAATTTTTTTTTGTAAACCCTACTTGTTTGGAGTTTGGACCCATACTCAGATCTTAAGGATATCAACATGATCTCAAATCCAGCCATGATCTTAACCTCTTATCATATTGTATAAAAAATAATTCAATAATATAGATACATTTAATATTTATGCACTAGCAGACATTAGACAACTCATTCCACATTCTAAAAGTCCAACATCTAAATTCTATTAATATATAAATTCAAAGGTCCAAATTGTCAACCGTTCCATGCACCACAGACACGTTCATTATCAATTTATCATAAATTGACCACCCCCCTCCCCCCTCCCCCTCCCCCTTCCCCTCCCCCCTCCCCCTCCCCCTTCCCCTCCCCCCTTAAAATTTAAGATAATTAATAATTGCTTGGACATGAAGTCACGACTAGGACTGAGCATTCAGTTAATAACCGAACCGAACCATCATTTCGGTTATAACCGAAACTCGAAAATACCATACTTTAACTATCCGAACAAGTAACCGAATTTTGTACTAACCGAATAACCGAATAGGTTATTCGGTTATTCGGTTACTAACCGAATTAAAAAAATTTAGAATAACCCATTTCAAATCACAACAAAGACGAGAATAGTCAGTAGAATAACCCATCTCACAAAATCACAACAAACTTCAAACAAGAAAATCAAAGACTTTGGAATATCAAACAAAGACAGGAGTATAAACAAAACCCAAATCAGTATCAAACTCATCCAATCAGAACAACTCAAAATAAATCAGAATCAAACTCATAAACCCATTTCACAAAATCAACAGATAAACAAAACCCAAATAAGATCGGGCGCCAGATGACTTTATAATCAATATGCATACTTTATAATAACCCATTTCACAAAATCAACAGATAAACAAAATCCAAATCAGTATCAAACTCATCCAATCAGAACAAATCAGAATCAAACTCATAAACAAAACCCAAATCAGATCGGGCGCCAGATCCTCGGTCGAGCTCATCATCGGATTTTGACTCGGAGTCGCAGAACTCATCCCAATCGGAGTTGAAGGCGTCGGAAAATCGGAATCGGGGAAGAGGGAATCAGCCGGCGGTGGGTCCTTAAGGTCGTCCTGCGAGAGGACGACGACGAATGGAACAGAGAGAGAGTTTTGGACAGTGAAGAAGAAGAAAAGGAACAGAGAGATAGAAATTTGGTGGTAGGAACAGAGAGAGAGTTTTAGTCCGAGTCTGCTTCTATTTTATTCTCTCTATGTATATGCACGAAAATCGTTTAAAAAAAGTGAGGAGTGTTATTCGATTATTCGGTTAAACCGAATAACCCAAAAGTAATACCTGTACAAACTAACCGAAAACCATACAAAAATTCGGATAAACCGAAATAGTAAAAATAACTGAATTGTCAGAATATTTCGATTAAATTATTTTGATTGCGTTCGATTTTTCGGTTATATCCGTTTTTTGCTCAGTCCTAGTCACGACATAACGAAATCTTTTTTCTTTTTTTGTTTTAATAATTCAATTTTCATTTCTTCTCTCTTCTCCTTCCTCTCCCATCACTCTCCCCCATCTAAATCAATTAGAATGAATCTGAATCGTCCTTGTGCTTTCTTGTCCAAATCAATTAGAATAAATCTGAACTATCATTGTGTTTTCTTGTTCAAATTCAAAATGGGTTCTATCTTATTAATATAGATTATCAATTTTTTAAAACACAATTTAAGATGTTTTAAATCTTAAAAAGTTACGTGATTTTTTTAAATTAAGCTAATACAATTAATAATATTATAAATTATGGTCCATTATAGGATTTATTTTTAAATAAATTTTGTCAATTTTAAATTTAAAAATGATTCAATTTAACTTTCAAAAATTAATATTGATCTTATAATTAAATATAGATAAAATATTTTTTAGAAAAAAAGCATTCATTTATGTACATCCTAAATTGATAATTACACTGGACATTGGGTCGGTGCCTAAATTTTTTAAATTTCGTTTACCAAAGAGTACATATGTGACGCCCCCAAAATAGGTATACAACACACATTCTGAGTCGTCAAAATACATGGTACAGAAACAACTACAACTTTATTAATACAATTGTCGTGCAAAATACGACAACACTTAAACTGTGAGTTTAAATACAAATATTATCATCTAGACAATATTCACACTCAAATAAGTCCTCATTACAATTATTAATACACTATTTTACAAAATAGTGAGGACTACTTGAACCACTTCTAGAACCATCATTCCACACCCCGACTAGTACTCGTTACATTCTCGCCTCCTGAGAAGAAAAATGGAACAACAAGGAAAAGGGTGAGCTCAACTAGCCCAGTAAAAGAACATTATGACTAAGATAATATAAAATAAATTATCGTTAGTCTTCAACAGGAAAAAAACTAATAAAATATAATAGACAACAAGTTTTAAATCAACAATTACAGCGGAAACAATAATTCATTAGAAGAGTTAAGTAGAGAATGAAATCTACTATCATCTATGAATTTAAAAGTCCATCGTCGATATTTTATCCCTGTAACATCAATCAATATATATCTGGAATCAAATATTCATCTTTTCACTACAGGCCAAAGATATTTATCAGTTGGTCATGTTCATCTAAATACCTGTTCATCTTTGCACTACGGGCCAAAGATATTCATCAAAAATCATTAATCTTTGCACTACAGGCCAATGATATTCAATTATATCATCATTTAGGATGGAGGATGGTGAAAAATATTTTAAAAAAAACGAATCCAGTGAAACAATAGAATAAATATTAAGGATTCGTATTTCAGTTATTCCATGTCCAAAAATACCTCATAAATAATCATAGTGGAGTAAAATTCAAGAATGATCAAAACATAAATACAATCAATGCTAGTATCCATAATAGATATTTTGGACGAAAAACAAAAATTTAATTTTTCGATGAATAGTGTCATATTCGTGAATAGTGTCGTATACGTGAATAGTAACTCCAACACTAAAAGATAGAAATTTCACAAAAAAATCATCATGCTTCATGAATAGTACTCGTGAATAGTAACTCATAAATAGTAACTCGTGAATAGTAACTCATGAATAGTAACCCCGACATGAAAAGTTCTAAATTTGATAAAAATTCAGACCAATATTTCGGTATAATGATATTGAAGAAATAATATCATTTACAAAGAAAATAACCTCCCTTACTTTGAAAGAATAGTACTTCTGGCTGGAATACTGGGTATAGTGCTGAAGGGGACTTGCACCGTATAGCAACACTCAAAGTATCAAAATACTCACAAGAATACGCTCAATATATCGAGAGAGAAAGAGAGAGAAGATTTTAGTTTTTGGTGTGATTTTCAATTCTAACCTAAGCACCCTATTTATAGAAAAATGCTTAGAACACCAAAACGGAAAATTTAATAAATTAATAATATAATTTTCTTAATTTTCTTAGGACACCACACCAGCTGATTTCAGCCATTAACATGTGCCACTCAAATGGAAAAAATGTTTTTCTTAATAAAAATAATTAAAACTTCCAAAAATCAATTATTTCAGAACTTCAATAATTCATAATAAATAGCCCTTTTAGCAGAAACATTCGAACCACGTGTCTTTTCCATAGGAAATTTCATTCTCTACAACTTTGCAGAAGAAAGTTTTTCCAAATTCCAAACAGAAATTGACCGAAATCCATAAACGGACGATTTTACATGCTATAATCAAATTTCAGTCAAGAAATGGGGTCCACCGACACACAAAATATGTGTTAATCATTTAATGCAACAAAATACTCTTCCTCCTCATATACTCATATATCCCACATTTATTGTAAAAATATCATCATTATTATATTATAATAATATAATAAAATATTATTTTATCAGAAAAGATAAAATATCGATTTTCAACAATTGTCACTTTAAAAAATTTCTCCATCTATATCCACATAAAATGAATATTTTTCTCATCATATAAATCAATAATTAATTATTTACAAATAATATTACTAGAATCACAATACCGATAACCAGGCAGTTCCCAGAAAAGAAGGGGCTTTCCAATAAGGATTTCTCCTTACTGGAGCGCAATTAGGCGACCAAACCTCTCCTTAGACAGAACTTTCTAGACATTGCCAATAATATTTTCTAATAATATTATTCAGATAATATGAATTATTGCTTCGATAATAGAAAATACTGTGTAGTGACAATTATTGAAACAACAGTAATATAAAATATCAACGCAACAATTATTGAATCAATAAAATAAAATACTAAACAGTAACTACTATAACAATTATTGAGTAGTGCCTTCTTACGTAAGAATCAATAATTGGTGCAATACCGTCTACTACTGTGCAACAACGCGTATTATTATGTTTTAACCACCGGGTATTCCAATAGTGTTAATGGTAACAACTGCGCCGTTATTTATAAACAACTTATACTTGTCGTTTTCTTCATCCAATCGCTTTCCGTTATGGGGCCCACACAAGGCAGCGCCGTCGTACGAATATTCCTCGACAGCAAGAATATTCCACGACCAAACGAATATTCTCCGACAACAATGAGTATTTTATAACCACTTGCTTATTTGAAATATTTGCGCATTTTACCCATAACTAATCACATTAATCAAATCAACCCTTACTATTTCAAAATGATAAATAGAGGATATTAAATTTTATTTATTAATAATTTGGGGTCTTACAACATAGGGTATTTTGCGATAATCGATATTTAGAGTGTTTGCAGTAGTAATGTTTAGGTGATGTTTGTTTGGGTCTAAAAGACTGTGTGTCTTTGATTCGCTTAGATGAACAACTTTTTTGGTAAAATTTTTTTACCTCTTAATCGGTAAGATACAAAATTAAATTTAAACCATTTAGAGGTCCATCTGAATGAAATTAACTATTTTTTAGACAAAAACGACCTCTTTAAAATTATAAAATTTCTCTTTTATCCCCAATAACCCTAATCAATCTGCATCATTTCATCTTTCTCTCTCTTTCCTCCTGCAGTCGGCTCTGTTCTTAATCCTGCAAAACCTAGATTCCCAATTAGGTGGTTTTTTGTTTAAAGCCTCTTCCGAGGAAGATTTCACAGGAAAGGTAGGACAATGGACTATTCTTTGGTTTTCGGGTCTTGGCTCGAAAAGGGTTGGATTAATAGGACTTGGACAGGGCCTTCCAGCTTCATTTCGCGATCTTGGTGAGGTTGTTGCCTCAACAGCAAAGGCTTCTCAGGTAAATAAGGTCGCAATTGTACTTTCTTCTTCAGAGGGACTCTCTGTTGAATCTAAGTTTAACATTACATCATTGTACAACGATATTCTTTCTACAACAATTTTAGATGTAGAGCAGTGCAAAGAATTGAAAATTGGTTTCTATCTTGGAGTTGCTCTGTGATGGCTGGTTTTGAAAAAGGAAAGAATGAAAAAAGACATTTTGGACATAGGGTTAAAATGTTAAAATTATGTTATTCAGACATTTTGAAAAAATTAATTATCAAACAATATTTTTTCATTCAGATACAATTTTGGACAGAGGTTCTATATTATTCAGATGTCTAAACTGTTCAAATCTTAACACTCAGTTTTATCAAACACCATTTTAGTGTGTTTAGAGGTCCAAACACACCACATCATTTTTGGCCACTAGAATTCTTTCCATTTCAAATAAATAGAGACCCTCCATTCCATGGTCCAGATTTAAAATGCGTTGAAATGTGACATCATGTTGATAGAAGACAAAGAGATGATTTTAAATCGGGAACAATCACCTTTATCCCACTGTGGTTGTAGTATTTTAAACAATTACCCACTGTGCTTTTAAAATATTTAATTAGCCCATTGTACTTTTTAAAAATGTTCAATCAAGCAATTCCGTCCAATTTTGATCACGGACGTTAAAAAATTAGAGGGAAAAAACACATTTACCCCACTGTGCTTTGAAAATATTCAATTAGCCCACTATACTTTTTAAAAATGTTCAATCAAGTAATTCCATCCCATTTTGCTCATAGACGTTAAAAAATTGGGCTAATTTTTTTACGTGGCTTTAAAAAAATAAAATTCAAATAACGTGTCTCACTAGTTATGTAAAACCCCAACTTTTTGAATAAAGATGAATTTTCTATAAATATTATTTTTGAATATTATGGAGTGAAATTGATATAATGTTATAGTTGTGGGTAATATTTATAAATTTTGTAAAGTACGCAAGTTGTTATATAATATTCGATTGGTCGGGGAATATTCTTTTTAACAGAGAATATTCGTACAACGGCACAATCATTGGTGGACCCCACAACAGAATTATTGTCGGATTGAGAAAACGAAAAAAATAATTTATGAAAATAACGGCGGAAGTTTTACCGTTAACTGTTGAAACACCCGGTATTAAAAGTACAGTAATACGCGTGGTTGCATAGTAGCACACGGTATTAATTATTGATGCTTACATGATAAGTCACTCAATTTTATTGGTATTATTAATGTAATAATACAGAAAATCTTTTTATATAAAACAGAATACTTTTATAAAGTTATTCTATAAATAGAATATATTATATTCTATTATACATAGTGTTGTATAGTGTCTGCATAGTGTTTTGCATAGTAAAATCTTTTTATATAAAACAGAATACTTTTATAAAGTTATCTGTTTTATTAGACGATAATTAGAATATATTATATTTTATTATGCATAGTGTTTGCATAGTGCCTGCATAGTATTTGCATAGTAAAATCTTTTATAAAGTTATTCATTTTATTAGATTATAAATAGAATATATTATATTTTATTTAAAAGATTTTGCTTTAAATATGGACCGTCAGATTAAAGTAAATCAATCTGGACCGTTCATGAGTTAGTTACTATGCAGTCAATTTTTCTATAAATAGAAGCTCATTCCTACATGTGGACTGTAGTGCATAGATGGACTTGGTATGATTATGACCAGGGATTATTTGGTGTAATCATGACCGTAATATTACAAATGATGTGGTAAAAATCCTCATTGGCCCGTAGTGCATTGATGGACAGTTGTTGGCATGATCATGACCATTAATGAATACACAAATATTTTTGGCCCATAGTGCATGGATTATTGTGGTCGTGATACTAAAGAGTATCCTTGGCCATAGTGTAGGGGTGATTCGATGATGTGAATTATTTATTAAGCTGAGTCTCAGCGATAAAAGTCATGAAAAACCTTTTAAATCATAGATGATAGTAGATTTTATTTTCTACTTGACTCTTCTAATGGATTCTTTTGTTCCGCTGCTGTTAAACTTGATGTTGTTATATTTTATCAGTTTAATACTGTTGAAGGTTAATGATAATTTATTATGCATTATCTTAGTCATATTATTTTTTACTGGCCTAGTTGAGCTCACCCTTTCTTTCACTGTTCTTTTCAGGAAATGAAAACGTAGCTGGGACGAGTCGGGGAACGGAGTGATGGTCCGGATGATAGTATTAGCTAGTAGTCCTCACTATTCTGTTAAATAGTGTGACAATAAATGTAATGAGGACTTATTCTGAGAGTGGATATTGTCTATAAGACAGTATTTGTATTAAAACTCACAGCTCTCTTGTTGTATATTAAAGATTGTATTTATATTATGTACCATGTATTTGGCGACTCAGAATAGGTGATGTATACCTATTTTGGGGGCGTCACAGTTGGTATCAAAGCTTAGGGATATGATCCTTGGCTAAGATGTGAGACTAGAACTAGGAGGGGAGAGACGGAGAATTCCTTCGCTAGTATGACCTACCTAAGCTTTTTGGTATTTAATTGGTCGGTCAAAGTATAGGGATAATATGTTATATGTTAATTAACCTTTGTTTTGTGGCAGTATCTGAAAATGACATTCGAGAATGTTGAAAATAGCAATGGAGCACAAGAGACCGTTGAGTCTCCACATATTAATAATCAGGAGAATGTGCATCAAGAAGGCGACAATCCTCATGCAAACAACAACACTGACCAAATGATGAATGATGGATTGTTCAAAGGCTTTATGCAATTCATGCAACATCAGGCGAGAGCGGCTCCTGTACAAAATATAGGTGAAAACACTGAAAACTCTCGGACGGTCACTGCTAAACAGTTCAAGGAGCTGGGACCACCGGAGTTTATTGGAGAGACAAAACCAATTCAGGTGGAAGCATGGATAAAGCAGATCACCAAGATATTTGATGTATTAGGATGTTCCGAGGAGCAAAAAGTTCCCTCGCCACCTTCATGTTGCGTGAAGAGGCAGATTACTGGTGAGAATCTGTAAAACGTACCCAGCTTGACGCACTCAAGATGTTTTGGCAAAAGTTCTAAGAGCTATTCAACGACTAGTACTTTCCTGAGAGTATTCGTCACATGAAAGAAGTGGAGTTTATCAAGTTAGAACAAAAAAATATGACCGTGTCGCAATACGAGGCTAAATTTGCGGAGTTATCCTGGTTTGCATCCCATTTGGTCGATAATGAGGAGTGAATGACGCGAATGTTTTTAAGAGGTTTAAAACCGGAGATACGTCAATATCTTATTTCTCATAAACTGTGTTTGTACTCAGATGTTGTAAATATGGCTCAGTTATTGGAGCGCGGTAATGAGTCAACGCAACCAAGAGAAAGCAGCCGCCAGCATGAAAATACCAGTGGTATCACTCATCGAAGCGGTGAAAATAAACGTGGAGGGAACAACATGCCAGAAATGGTAACCACTTCGGTGGTAATCATGGCCAAGACAGTAAAAATGGACATTTCAAGAAAAGGAGATTCAACAATGATGAAAAGACGTCAGCACCAACAACCGTGGTTAAGGAAGGAGAACGACCACCTATCATATGCTTCAAATGCGGAAGGGAGTGACATATCAGTCCAAACTGCGTGATGCCATCTAAAGCGTTTTATAATTGTGGAAGAGAATGTCATCTAGCCCGATTTTGTCATTCACCGAAGACAAGTTCAGCTAGGATAGAGGCACCAACGGCCGTTCCAGAAAAGTCAAAGCCGGTGGTGTAAGGGAGAACATTTGTCGTAACCTCATAGAAAGAAAGGAACCCGAACGAGGTCATCACGGGTAAGCTTATTATAAACTCTAGCGAAGTCTATACCTTATTTGATACCGGTTCTACCCATTCATTTATTTCTCCTCTTTGCGCTCAACGATTAAATTTGACTCCAGAGAAATTAAACTTTGACTTATCTGTGGAAACTCCGTTGGGAAAAACCTTCATTACATCCACTGTTTATAAGTCTTGTTTGGTTCAAGTTGGTGCCCACACATTACCTGTCGATCTTATTTCATTGAAAATACTTGCATTTGATGTAATTATAGGGATTGATTGGTTAACTACTCATCATACAAAAATTGATTATTTTCGTAAGGTTGTTAGCTTTCATATTCCTAATCAACCTATTATGCGAATTCAAGAGACCAAACCATTAAAATCAATCACGGTTATCTCAAGCCATAAAGCTATTCGTTTATTGAAAAACAGATGTTAAGCTTTCTTAGCCCATGTCACGGATCTAAACAAAAATACGTCAGTTTTGAATAATATTTCTATTGTTAATGAATTTCCTGACGTATTCCCTGAAGAACTTCCTGGTCTACCCCCAGAGCGTGAAATTGAATTTTGTATCGACCTTGAACCCGGTACAAAACTCATTTCCAAAGCCCCATATCGAATGGCTCCTATTAAACTTAAGAAGTTAAAGACTTAACTGCAGGAATTGATAGACATTGGCTTTATTCGTCCTAGTACTTCTCCTTGGGGTGCTCCTGTTCTATTCGTGAAGAAGAAAGATGGGAGTATCCGACTTTGTATTGATTATCGGGAGTTGAATCATGTCATCATCAAAAATAGGTACCCATTGCCACGTATTGATGACCTATTTGACCAGTTGCAAGGAGCCAAATTGTTTTTAAAGATTGATCTTCATTCCGGATATCACCAATTGAAGATTAGAACGGATGACATTCCAAAGACGGCTTTCAGAACTCGGTACGGGCATTATGAATTCCTAGTCATGTCCTTTGGATTGACTAATGCTCCTGCTGCTTTCATGGATATGATGAACCGAGTATTCAAGGAATATTTTGATCACTTTGTGGTCGTCTTTATTGATGACATCCTTATTTATTCCAAAAGCCGTGAAGATCATGAGCAACACTTGAGGCTGATACTCCAAAAGCATCGTGAATACAAGCTTTATGCCAAGTTGAAGAAATGCGAGTTCTGGATTGAGGAAGTAGCATTCCTTGGGCACGTGGTATCAAGTCATGGAATATCTGTTGACCCAGTAAAGATTGAAGCTATTCAAAGCTGGGAGCAATCTAAATCAATGACCGAAGTACGTAGCTTTCTCGGCTTAGCTGGTTATTATCGGAGATTCGTAGAAGGGTTTTCTCGAATTGCTACTCCACTAACTCAGCTGACTCGGAAAGATACAAAGTTCAGTTGGAGCGAGGAATGTGAGAAGAGTTTTCAAGAACTCAAGAGGAGACTCATTTCAGCACCTGTTCTGACAATACCATCTGGTTCGGAGGGATTTGTCATCTATAGTGATGCTTCGGGCAAAGGGTTAGGATGTGTTCTCATGCAACATGGGAAAGTCATAGCCTATGCTTCACGACAACTCAAAGAATATGAGAGGAATTATTCTACTCATGACCTAGAGTTAGCAGCTGTTATCTTCGCACTTAAAATTTGGAGGCATTACTTGTATGGGGAGAAGGTACAGATCTTTACGGATCATAAAAGCCTCAAATATTCCTTCACTCAAAAGGAAATCAACATGAGACAACGACGTTGGCTTGAACTGTTGAAAGATTATGATCATACCATCAAATACCATCCTGGAAAAGATAATGTGGTAGTTGACGCATTGAGTAGAAGATCATATGCAGGTACGATTGCGATATTGTCAACACAAAGGCCCATTTTGTGTGACTTGCAAAGGATGGAGATAGAGTTAAAGACTCCAGGGACACATATGATGATGGAGAATATACGAGTAGAACCGACTTTAATTGATAAAGTTAAAGCTGCTCAAGCTACAGACCTGGAGCTGATGCGTATGAGGAAGAAAGTGCAAGAAGGTGCTATGTCGGAAGCGAGAATCGATGAAGAAGGAATACTTCGAGTCAACTCCAGACTTTGTGTTCCTAACGACCCTGATTTAAAGTATAAAATCATGATGGAGGCGCACAACACACTGTTTGCAATCCATCCTGGGAGTACCAAAATATCATGATCTTCGACATACATTTTGGTGGGGCAATATGAAGAGAGAGATAACGCTGTTTATCTCAAGGTGTCTAACGTGTCAACGAGTCAATGCGGATCATCAAGTACCAAAAGGTCCATTGCAACCACTTGAAATTCCAGAATGGAAGTGGGAGCACATTACCATGGATTTCGTTACCGGTCTTCCTAAGTTTTCTCAAGGTATAAATGTGATTTGGGTCATTGTTGATAGATTGAACAAGCCTGCTCATTTCTTACCGATACGAGAAACGTATACACTTGAACGTTTTGCTCGCATGTACATAAACGAGATTGTAAGACTGCATGGTATGCCAGTATCCATAGTTTCTAATCGAGACCCAAGATTCACTTCATGATTTTGGGTTAGTTTGCAGAAAGCTATGGGCACAGATTTTGATTTAGCTCGGCATATCATCCTCAGACGGACGGACAGTCGGAGAGGACTATTCAAACTCTTGAAGATCTATTAAGACTCTGTGTCCTTGATTTCAAGGAAAGTTGGGACAAGTTCTTACCTTTGGTGGAGTTTTTCTACAACAACAGTTATCAAGCAAATACTGGCATGGCTCCATTCGAAGCGTTGTATGAAAGAAAGTGTCATTCTCCAGTATGCTGGGATGAGGTGGGAGAAGCAACGTTGTTGGGACCGGAGTTGATACGTATGACTACAGAAAAGATTCAAACGATCCGGCAACGTATAAAAACCTCACAAAATCGACAAAAGAGTTATGCTGATCTTCATCGAAAGGATGTGGAATTCGATATAGGAGATCATGTGTTGTTACGTGTTGCTCCATGGAAAGGAGTTACGAGATTTGGAAAGAGAAGAAAGCTCAATCCTCGATTCATCGGCCCATTTTTAATCCTCGATCGAGTAGGAACTGTGGCCTATAGACTCGCTTTACCGCCAAGTATGTCTCGTGTTCATAACGTTTTTCACATATCCATGCTACGTAAATATGTGGAAGACCCGAACCACATTATTGAGTTAGAACCGGACGAAATAGCGGAAGATTTGACGTATGAAGAGGTTCCTGTTCAAATCTTGGATAAAAAGGAACATATTCTACGCACCAAGGTTATACCTCAAGTCAAAGTTTTGTGGAGAAACCACGATGTTGAGGAAATGACTTGGGAGTTAGAATCTGAAATGAAATCAAGGTATCCTTACCTCTTTGACATACCAGATACGTACCCTAATTTCGAGGGCGAAATTTCATAAGAAGGGGAGATTGTAAAACCCCAACTTTTTGATCAAAGATGAATTTTCTATAAATATTATTTTTGAATATTATGGATTGAAATTGATATAATGTTATAGTCGTGGGTAATATTTATAAATTTTGAAAAGTACGCAAGTTGTTATATAATATTCGATTGGTCGGGGAATATTCTTTTTAACAGGGAATATTCGTACAACGACACAATCATTGGTGGACTCCACAACGGAATTATTTTCAGATTGAGAAAACGATAAAAATACTTTATGAAAATAACGACGGAAGTTTTACCGTTAACTGTTGAAACACCCGGTGATAAAAGTACAGTAATACGCGTGGTTGCATAGTAGTACACAGTATTAATTATTGATGCTTACGTGATAAGTCACTCATTTTTGTTGGTATTATTAATGTAATAATACAAAAAATCTTTTTATATAAAACAGAATACTTTTATAAAGTTATTCTATAAATAGAATATATTATATTCTATTATACATAGTGTTGCATAGTGTCTGCATAGTATTTTGTATAGTAAAATCTTTTTATATAAAACAGAATAATTTTATAAAGTTATCTGTTTTATTAGATGATAATTAGAATATATTATATTTTATTATGCATAGTATTTGCATAGTGCCTGCATAGTGTTTGCATAGTAAAATCTTTTATAAAGTTATTCATTTTATTATATTATAAATAGAATATATTATATTTTATTTAAAAGATTTTACTTTAAATATGGACCGTCAGATTAAAGTAAATCAATCTGGACCGTTCATGAGTTAGTTACTATGCAGTCCATTTTTCTATAAATAGAAGCTCATTCCTTCATTATTTTCTTACGAATTCACTGAAACTCTAGAGAGATAAACTATAGAGAGAAAGAAGAAAGTATTCTGCTAATTCACTACTTATATATCCAGTACTCTTCTTCTTAAGGTAGGGAATATTATTTGTTGTACTCGTAATGAGTGTTATTCTTTTGTATTCATGAAGAGAACTTATGTTATTCCATTCTTTATTATTCTGTTGGAATAACCTGTATACGCGGGCTACCCTATACTTGGTGACATTCTTCTATTATTCCGTCTTTATTATTCTATTGGAATATCATATCTGTGCGTTTTACGCCGGACCTGATTTCGTCTTTAATATTCTGTTGGAATATCCTGTCTGTGCGTTTTACGCCGGACCTGGTTCCGTCTTTATTATTATTCTGTTGGAATATCCTGTCTGTGTATTTTACACCGGACCTGATTCTGTCCTTATTAGTATTCTGTTGGAATAACCTGTCTATACGAAGTACCGCATACATGGTGATTTCTGTTGTTATTCCAATCTTTATTATTCTGTTGGAACATCCTGTCGGTGCGAATTTCGCCTGACCTAGTTCCATTATTTAGTATTCTGTTGGAATAACCTGTCTATGCGAAGTACCGCATGCATGTTGATTTCTTTTGTTATTCCATTCTTTATTATACTCAGTTGGTTAAAGTTTTGACTTCTATACTTCATGAAATTAGTGGAATATCCTTGATAATTACACTTCATCCAGTATCTTTTCATGGAAATATTCTTCTGAGCATTCTTGAATTTTACTCTACAAAGCAGTATCATGTTGACAATTTGGACGTTATTGGTTCTTGGACAAATTAATTCTTGAACTTGTTTTATTGAATTCTTATATCATTGTCATCATCCTCATATTTATATTTTTTGAAAGTCATCTGTGGCCTGTAGTGCATAGATGGACTTGGTATGATTATGACCAGGGATTATTCGGTGTAATCATGACCGTAATGTTACAAATGATGTGGTAAAAGTCCTTATTGACCCGTAGTGCATTGATGGACAGTTGTTGGCATGATCATGATCATTAATGAATACACAAATATTCTTGGCCCGTAGTGCATGAATAATTATGGTCGTGATACTAAAGAATATCTTTGGCCGTAGTGCAGGGGTGATTCGATGATGTGAATTATTTATTAAGCTGAGTCTCAGCGATAAAAGTCATGAAAAACCTTTTAAATCATAAAAGATAGTAAATTTTATTCTCTACTTGACTCTTCTAATGGATTACTTGTTCCGCTGTAGTTAAACTTGATGTTGTTATATTTTATCAGTTTAACACTGTTGAAAGCTAATGATAATTTATTCTGCATTATCTTAGTCATAATATTTCTTATTGGTCTAATTGAGCTCACCCTTTCTTACACTGTTTTTTTCGGGAAATGAGAACGTAGCTGGGACGAGTCGGGAAATGGAGTGATGGTCCGGATGATAATATTAGCTAGTAGTCCTCACTATTCTGTTAAATAGTGTGAAAATAAATGTAATTAGGACTTATTCTGAGAGTGGATATTATCTAGAAGACAATATTTGTATTAAAACTCATAGCTCTCTTGTTGTATATTAAAGATTGTATTTGTATTATGTACCATGTATTTGGCGACTCAGAATAGGTGATGTATACCTATTTTGGGGGCGTCACAAGTTATAAGTGCATTTATCATCTTTTATAGTGTGATTTCATGGTTCTAATGTAGTAAGCGAATTCTTTGAAATTTCTTTCAATGAATATTTGGTATGTTTCTACTGTGCTAATAAATATTTTGATGGAATAATTTAATAAAATATTTTTACTATTGAGAAGGTAAGTAGGAGGGAAAAAACGTTAATTTTAATTTCTACATTTATATATGCACGAGTCCTACAAATTATGATTACTTAATAATAGCACATTTCAATGTGACTGACCATCTGTATTGAATTACTACATGATCACCACACCACCACATGGCACAGAACAGGTACGTATAAGTATAGCACATTTTAATGCTTATAAATAAAAATATTTTGATTGAGTAACTTTTAAATTAATGTGCTTTAAATAATCTTAATATAGTCGAAAAAGAACATTAACTAATCCAATGTTATTTGGACAGAGAAGAGAAGGTAGTGCAGCTGCAACACCTGTTCGATTGCTTCTTTAGAATTAGATGATTATTACTTTTCAAAGTTTTTGAAATCTCACTATATAAATATATTGCTTAACAAATAACTTACATATTTAAGTAGAAAAAGATGTTATATTTAGGATTAAATTAAAAAATTTACAACTTACGAAAATGAAGAAAACATTATATATATGAAAGTTTACAAATTTTCATAATAGTTGATTTGATTATGAGAGAAGAGAACTTACCTTTAACATAACACTTGAAAATCAATGCAACTTTTCAATGCTTAGATCTATTGACGTTATAAAATTGGAGAGGAAAGAATTGTTGAATTGGACGGAATTGCTTGATTGAACATTTTTAAAAAGTACAGTGGACTAATTGAATTTTTTAAAAGTACAGTGGGGTAAATGTTATCCCCCCCCCCCCAATTTTTTCACGTCCATGAGCAAAATTGGACTGAATTGCTTGATTGAACATTTTTAAAAAGTATAGTGGACTAATTGAATATTTTAAAAATATAGTGGCTAATTGCTTAAAACACTACAACCACAGTGGGATAAAGGTGCTTTTTCCCATTTTAAATCTGAACTATGAAATGAAGAGTCTCCACTTATTTGAAATGGAGAGGATCCTTGTCCCATTTTTGGAGCGTTGAGTTTGTATCCCAAACAAAATGTTTGTGAGTTAAATAAGTTGTGTTTGAAATAAATTGCTTATAAACGAACAAAATTATCAACTGCGTTTGATGCGTTTGGAACCTCCAAGCACATATTTTATGTTTGGTTACTCGGCGTTTGAAATAAATTGCCAAACATAAAATTACTAATAATAGGACTTGGACAGGGCCTCCCAGCTTAATTTCGCGATCTTGGTGAGGTTGTTGCCTCGGCAGCAAAGGCTTCTCAGGCAAATAAGGTCGCAATTGCACATGCTTCTTCAGAGGGACTCTCTGCTGAATCTAAGTTTAACATTACATCATTGTACAACCATGTTCTTTCTACTACAATTTTAGATATAGAGCAGTGCAAATAATTGAAAATTGATTTCTATCTTGGAGTTGCTCTGAGATGACTGGTTTTGAAAAGGAGAGTATGAAAAAAAATACATTTTGGACATAGGGTTAAAATTGTAAAATTATGTTATTCAGACATTTAAAAAAAATTAATTATCAAACAATATTTTTTCATTCAAACACAATTCTGGACAGAGGTTCTATATTATTCAGATGTCTAAACTGTTCAGGTCTTAACACTCATCAAACACCACCTTAGCGTGTTTAGAGGTCCAAACACACTGCGTGATTTTTGGCCACTAGAATTCTCTCCATTTCAAATAAAAAATAAACTCTCCATTCTATGGTCCAGATTTAAAATGCGTTGAAATGTGACATCATGCTGATAGAAGACAAAGAGATGATTTTAAATCTAGATTATGAAATGGAGAATCTCCATTTATTTGAAATGGAGAGGATCCTTGTCCCATTTTTGGATCGTTGCGTTTGTAGCCCAAACAAAATATTTGTGAGTTAAATAAGTTTTCTTTGAAATAAATTGCTTATAAACGAACAAAATTATCAATTGCGTTTGGAACCTCCAAGCACATAGTTTATGTTTGGTTACTCGGTGTTTGTAATTTTTGGTTCCAAGCACATATTTTCAAACACTTGAAAACTTTTTTTGTCTAGTAGTAATTTATTTTAAACTCAACTTATTTAACAAAAAAAAGAAATACGCAAATGCAGCGCCACAGTTTCAAACGCAACACATCAAAATTGATATGGTACGTTTAGTGGTCTTAATGCTACTGTCACAAACGTTGGTGGTCGAATAAACCAAAAAAATTGGCTTCAAATCTCCATCCATAACTGAAATGAAATCTTAATGGTAAAAAAAATGATATAAAATATTTGACGAAGTTGAATTGCAACAAGCGAAAAATATTTACAAAAAGATATAATAAATTAAAATAAAATCCTTCTTAATTCTTACATATGCTATATATACACATACATTACAAACATAATTCGAATTTCGCAAAATATAACAGAACTCAAAAAATAAAATAAAAGCTTTTAGTGGAATTTGGAACAAGAAAATAGTGACTGAATACTAAAGAAAAAAATATAATAAAATAAACTCTAATCAAATGGACAAATTCATATATACAACTATTTAATTAAAAAAAATGAAAAGCACTACATACTACTAGTACTAGCATAATACTTGAAATTGAATTATGGTTCCACAAATTTCTCCCCTACTTTCTTGACTTTGCCAAACAGAATAAAACAAACATTTCCAACCGGAAGAAAAGATAATTAAAAACCCAACGTCCCTTTTACGTTGACCATTGAGTTCCACTGGATCATTATCTCTCACCCTTTTCTTCTTTGTACGAGCCGTCCGATTAAGACGATTCAAGAACTAGAGATGCCGGTGTATCGTTAATAGCACGAGAATGGTTGTGCTCCCCCTCGTAGGTCACTACCAACATTGCCGGATCATCCACTGCCCTCTCTACATGCTTTCTAGCCGGGCACCCTCTTACGCTACTGCACTTGTAATATCCTCTGTAATTTCATTTTGGGACAACAAATTAGTTGAAACTCAGTCAGTAGCCCTTTGATATCTTTTCGATTACACAAATAATTAAACGAGTTGACCTCAAGCTGTACACTTTTAATTAAACAGTCAAATTGGATTTATTTGTTTTTGGAATAAATGAGACTACTATTTTGGGACAGATGAGACAAACCTTGGATGGGGAGAACCTTTGATGGGCTTTTGACCATACTTTCTCCAAGAAAAATCATCCGGTGGGATATCAGACATCTTCATACTTATGGCCGGAACTCTCACCACATTCTTCATCCTTGATTTCCTAAAATAACAAAAAAAAAATCAACAATTTTATAAATTTCCATTCAATCAAATAAAAATGGGTAATTAAAAATTCTAAAAAATTTATCTACTAATTTACCTTTTCTTAGGACAATGGCATCTGCCAGAAGACCCAGAGCACTTAGCCGCAGAATCATCCATCGAACTGCACTTCCGCTTGAACGACGAAGAAGAAAGCGGCGGCCGGCTACCCGACGAGACCTGCGATATATTCGTGATCTGAAAACCCGACCCATCCGTATCTCCGGTCAACGACGACATAAACGAGGTCGCCGGCGACACCACCGTCAACGCGACCGGTGCAAAATTAATGGTGGTTATTGGTTCCTTCTTTTCAATAGATCCATTTTTCACTAACTGATGATGATGCTTGTTATTGAGAACCGGCGGAGGTAAGCGCTGAACCGGAGTGGGACAATAAATTCGGGACCCATTAGACATCATTTCCTTCTCCACCGTCTGATGGTGGTGGTGGTGGTTTTGATGCCCATTTAACTGAATCAACGGCTCTGATTCGTGAGTCTGGGTTTCCGGCCGCTGTTGATGCTGTTGGTGGTGGACGATTGGGCCTCTTCTGAATCGTGCGTGACCGGTTCGGGTCCGGTCGAGCAGAGAAATGAACTTTTTGAATTTGTTCACTGCCATATCTGTTACAGCTCTGTAATCGGTATTGCCGGAATCCATGGAGGTTGAGGAAGAAGATGAGTGATTTGTTGGGTTTTGGTTGTGAAATTGTTGGGAGGAGTGAGAAAGAACCCTGATGAGATTCTCGACGCTCTGAAGTCCGGCGGTGGCAGCTTCTTGGACGGTGGTTTCTTCCATTTTGGCACCAAAATTGTAACCACTGCTCATCAGGTCAACAGTCATTTCTGTAAAATACCATCAACTAAGGAAAAGCAAAGGACTTTGAAGCTCAAATAGTTTTGTAGAGAGAATGTGTATTGAGAGTGAAAACAAATTATGCTTTCTTCTGTGTATTAGTGCTATATTATATAGGATGAGGGGATTTTATTTGGGTCATTTAGAGGTCTAAATATAAGAAATTAATATCTTTATATAAAAAATAGAAAATTGATATTTTTATATATGTTTTTTGATATTTTCATAAAATAATAGGTCCCATTTTCATTTGAGATGAGACTATGTGGAAATATAAAAAAAAATTGTGTGAAAATAGTGTTCCCTTAAAAAATATTCCCTCCACCCTCCACCCTCCACCCTCCACCCTCCACCCTCCACCCTTAAAACATGATTAAAAGTATGTAAAGTAAAAATTAATTATGTCATTTAGTAAGATTTATTAGTATAAAATGATAAAAATACTTGTCATTTTATATAATTTTGTAGGGCCGCTAAAAATAAATTTGAATTTTTTTTACTCTCTTTCATATCTTTAAATTTTCTTAATTTATGTATAAATTGTATTTTATTCATCATTTTGACGACCAAGAGAATAATACTTTTTGATGTGCGTATTTTACTTGATGTAGGATTCATTTATTATTTATGTAAGGGAGATTACATTAAAATATTATTTTTAAAAAATATTACTAATTTCATAAATTTATTGTATTATTTTTGATGTATTACGTTTGAATAACCATTATTTTTCAACCCATGTTCATTTTAGGATAGATATTAACTGAGGGGATTGACCAGAACCAGGTTACTGGGTAAGCCGGTAGGAGGAGAGAGAAAAAGGGCTACGTGACAGAAAGTCAAAAGCAAAACGTGTATTTACTTACTAAAACGAGCCGCTAAAGTTGGAGCAGGTAGAGTTGACCTTGTAACATAATTCTATAGAAAAGTCTAATTAAGTGAGGAAGGGTGGGGTAATGTGGGGGCCATTGGACCTCAGCTTTACCGGACACTGGATGCTGTTTATCAACCTGTTTGTGTCAAAATTTGAATCGAAAACTATAGTCAGCATGGGATTCCTTTATTCTCTTGTTTGCTAGTGTGGAAGAGAAGAGAGGGAGGACTTTTGATTTTTCTTATCAAATGAGTATTTGGTTTATTTTTGAATATTAATATTTTTATATAGAAAAAATATATGTACACAGCTTTATATTATACAATAGGACTATGACAACAATTTTACCCGTCGCCATAAAAAATATAGAAATTTTCAGTTTAATATATATATATAAAAATTATTAATATATATATATATAAATTATTAATATATATATATATAAAAATTAATAAAACTACTATTATATATATAAACATTATTAATATATATATAAAAAATTAATAAAACTACTATTATATAGAAATTATTAATATAAAAAAATTATTTAATATATAAAACTACAAAAAATTAACTACTCAATTATTAAATTATTAAATTTCAGTTTTTTTGATTTTTCGATTTTTATCGAATTCAAAAGGTTCCTTACCGCTACCGGTACTGAAAAATATAAAAAAATCGAAAAACTAGTACCGAAAAAAATTGGTACCGTCGGATTCGGTACCGGTTCGGTAAAAAACAAAAAAAAATCAAATTTTTTGACCACCCCTACCAGTTGGACCGGTATACCGAATAAATACCAAAAATTAATATAATTATTATTTTATTTTTAATATTTTTATTATTATAATCATTATTTTATTATTATTATTTATTAATAATAAAAAAGAAATTAAAAAATCGGTATCGATTTTTTTGTACCGAAATCGAACTAGTTATTTTTTTACCGAATCGGCCGGTTCAGTTCGGTCTGAAAAATTGAAAAACTGAAAAATCCAAAACTTTTGCCCACCCCTATTCCTACTCCTACTTGCATCTATTTAAAATATAATATATAAATTTATGTTAATATTGATATTCCCCTTCCTTATTGTATAAATATTTTAGTGGTGGACTCATATTTTTTGATAATATAAATTTATACCATATTGTCCTTAAAATAATATACAAAATTAATTTTTAAATTTTAATATATTGCAAAGTCAAATAATAATTTTCAAAGATAGGTAAGTAAAATTAATATTAAAAAAATTAACTAAGCTTTAAAGTCAAATACATAAAATTAATATTAAAATGTTATCATTGTATTGTTAATTGTTATGTAATAAAATTCTTAGAATCCATAATAATATTGAATAAATATAATGATGATATGTATTTGAGTCGCATTCAAAAAAAATTAAGATCCTTAATTTTACTTTGTTATAAAAGAGCTTTAATATAGATGAATTTATATGTGTGTTCAAACTAAAAATATATAGAGCTTATGTGACGCCATCAAAATAGGTATACATCACCCATCTTGGGTCGCCAAATACATGGTACTGAATACAAATATAAACTTAATTATACAATACGAGTTGAGAATTTTTACACGAATATTATCTTCTAGACAATATCTAAACTCAAATGGAGTCCTCATTACATTTATTGTCACACTATTTTATAGAATAGTGATGACTACTATAACACCATCTCGGGCCATCACTCCGTTCCATGACTAGTTCCGGCTACGTTCTCATTTCCTGAAGAGAACAATGGAAGTAAAAAGGTGAGTTCAACTAGCCCAGTAAGAAATATTATGACTAAGATAATGCAGAATAAGTTATCATTAGCCTTCAACAATGTTAAACTGATAGAATATAATCAACAACAAGTTTAACTACAGCGGAATAAGCAATCCATTAGAAGAGTCAAGTAGAGCATGATATCTACTATCTTCTATGATTTAAAAATGTGACAACCCCAAAATTGGTCCATTCCATCCAACTCATTCTGAGTGGCCAAATACATGGTACAGAAAATAACTACAACTTTATTAGAATAATTGTCGTGCAAAATACAACAACACATATACTGTGAGTTTGGTTACAAATATATATATACCAACTGTGACTCTCATCCCAACCTTGGATATGACATCACAATGACACCTTACATAAAGGTATAGTCAAAAATTATTTTAGAAATTAGATTATTTGGGAAGTGCTCAAGGAAACCTTCGTACATGGGAGGCCATGCTTCTAGGTTATGATAGATATCATATGGCCACAGAATTATCCTTGGTTCACCCAATAGACCCCAAAGAAAAACGAGAAGATTACTATCATATTTTTTCCAATGGTGAGTCTTCTCTTGACTTATCATTATCTCCACTGTCTCAAATTGAGAATTATACTTCAAACAAACACCAAGATTATATAGGTAGTGCTCGTAAATATACTCAGCAAGTGAATGAGCACAACCCTGTCTTATGATGACACGAGGTTGTATGTCATTAGACATCTTGTATGATAGTGGCAAAACACCCTTCCAACGTTGGATTCGCCTCTCCTTATATGATTCACCAAATATAACTACTAAAAGATGTATACAACACACTTGTCTATACTGTTTAGGGAGAACTCCCCAGCTAGAGACCACCGTTCTATTTCCTTGTTACCCCCGCTCGACCCAGCTACACTTTTATTACCTGAAAGGAATTGTGAAGCAAAAGGGTGAGCACAACTAGCTCAGTAAAGAATATCATGACTAAAGATAATTAAATTATCAATAGCCTTTATCAATAACAAATCAGAGATTTAGAACATATGGTAAATGATAAAAATTTCAACCATAGTTGCAGCGGAACGAACAATCCATTAGAAGAGTCAAATAGACAATACGGTCTATTATCTTCTCCATGTTGAAAGTGCATCAACAATGTTTTATCCCTATAACATCAATCAACAGTTCCTTTCCACAATCATATGAATATCTCATAATCATAATTGTGATTCTAAATTCCTCTTCGTATCCAGGACGAGTATAATTTTCATCACATGTCTTTACCTGAAACATCAAAGATCATGGTTATACCAAATCACAGTTCTTATTCATAATCATACTAATAAATTCATCTTTGTACTACGGGCCAAAGATATTCATCCACAGTTCATCTTCGCACCACTGGCCAAAGATATTCAACAACAAATCATCTTTGCACTACGGGCCAAAGATATTCAACTACAGATCATCTTTGCACTACGGGCCAAAGATATTCATCAACAATTCATCTTTACACTACAGGCCAAAGATATTAATATTACAGAATCACATTTATGACAACCAGGCCGTTCCCAAGAAAGAGGGGGCTTTCCGATAAGGATTTCTCCTTACTGGCGCGCAATTAGGTGACCAAACCTCTCCTTGATAGAACTTTCTAGACATTGCCAATAATGTTATCTAATAATATTATTCAAATAATATGAATTATTGATCTGATAATGGAGATACTGTGCAGTGATAATTATTGAACAACAATAATATAAAATATCAAAGCAGCAATTATTGAATCAATAAAATAAAATATTGAACAGTAACTACTGTGACAATTATTGAGTAGTGCCTTCTTACGTAAGGATCAATAATTCAACAATACTGTGCAATACCATATGCTACTGTGCAACAACGCGTATTAATGTATTTTAACCACCGGGTATTCCAACGGTGTTAACGGTAACAACTACGCCGTTATTTATAACAACCCAAACTTTATCGTTTTCTTCATCCGACAGTTATCCGTTATGGGCCCACAAATGGCTGCGTTGTCGTACGAATATTTCCCGACAAAAAGAATATTCTACGACTAAACGAATATTCCCCGACAAATTAATATTTTATTACCATTTGCTTATTTTGCAAAATTTGAACATTTCATCCATAACCAAAGTATTATATCAAATTAACACCTTATTATTCAAAATAATAAATAGAGAAAATTCAATTTTATTCATTAAAAAGTTAGGGTCTTACATATATTCTCATTTCCTGAAAAGAACAATTAAAGCAAAGGGTGAGCTCAACTAACCCAGTAAAGAATATTATTACTAAGATAATGCAGAATAAATTATCGTTAGCCTTCAACAGTGTAAAAATGATAGAATATAATAGACAACAAGTATAACTACAGCGGAACAATCAATCCATTAAAAGAGTCAAGTAGAGCATAATATTATTAATATTTTATCGTTTTAACACTACTCAATAAATAATCCACATCATCGAATGATCCATGCACTACGGGCTAATTATATTCGTTAGTAACACATCCATGAATTATCCATGCACTACGGGCCAAGGATATTTATTATTATCACATCCATGAATTATTCATGCACTACGGGTCAAGGATATTCGTTAGTATCACCAGTGGTCATGATCATGCCAACAACTGTCCATCAATGCACTACGGGCCAATGATGACTTTTACCACATCATTTGTAATATTACAGGTCATGATTATACCGATACATAGTCATAATCATACCAATCAACAGTCCATCTATGCACTACGTGTCAAAAATGACTTTCATCACAATATAAGCATGATGATGATGACAATGATATAAAAATTCAATTAAGTAAGTGCAATGATAAATTTTAAAGATTTATAAATCAATTTATCCAGAGTTCAAGAATGTCCAAATTGTCGACACGATAACTACTTTGTGGAGTAAAATTCAAGAATAATATTATATCAAAAATAATTTGGACAGAAAAGAAATTAATTTTTATCATGAATAGTATCCCATATGAAAAGTACCCAAGTGAATAGTACCCCGTGAATAATACCCCATGAATAGTACCCCGACATGAAATGATCAAAATTTAACAAAAATATTCATAAAAATATTCTTGTGAAACGATACTAGATGATGCGCAAATTTCAATGATATTCCATTAATTTCAAGGAGTATAGAAGCAATACTTTAACAAAATAAATTTAGAATTAGGAATCTGAAACGAAATAATATTACTTACATACTACAGAGTATGGAAGAAAATATTATTTCTTACGAATATTGAACAAAAATAATTTTCTTTACGAATATTGAACGAAAATAATATTCCTTACGAATATTGAATGAAGATAATATTCCTTACAAATATTGAACGAAAATAATATTCCTTACGAATATTGAACGACAATAAAATTCCTTACGAATACAAAAAATAATATCTTAAGCGAATATAAAATAAATAATATCCCTTACCATAAAAGGAGAGTATTTCTGACTGGTATGGCGGGGATATTCTTGAAAAAAAACTTGCCATGTTTTCTACACTCAAAGCTTCCGTAAACTCTAAAGAAATACGCCTAATATTATAAAAAAAGAATTCTCTGATTCTGGTGTGAATTTTAATTCTAAACTAAGCATCCTATTTATAGGAGAATGGAAGGATACTATTTGAATTTGGAAAATCACGGACGCACAGTAAGAAAAATTCACGGGCGACGTTCAGCTAAAACTTTAAAAAAATGATTTAACTATGTTGCACTATGCACACACTATGCAGTTCTATGCAACACTATGCAGTACTATGCAAATAATAAAATATAATATATTCTATTTTACATAAAAAATAAAACATATAATATATATATATATATATATATATATATATATATATATATATAAACTGAGATAACTTTCTACCGACAGTTTTGAAAAATGGATAAGTGGGGGTCCATATAATAAGCCAAAATTACAGCAAATACTTCATAAAAATTCCCTCTATTTAACTCAAATCACTTGGTTTCACAAAACACATTTTTAATAATATTTATTCATCATTTATAACTCACAATATTAACAACCAGATCATTCCTAGAAAAGAGGGGGATTTTCGATAAGGAATTCTTATTATTGGCGCGCAATTAGGTGACCAAACCCCTTTCCTCGACAGAACTTTCTAGGCATCGTCAATAATACAAATAATAATATGAATAACTTTGTCATCTCAATTATTGATTTAATAATATAAAATATTATGATAATAATTGAATTAATAACGTGAGATACTATGCAGTAATTAATGTGGTAACAATTAAATAAAACTGAGTGTCTTCTCACGTAAGCATCAATAATCAAAAATACTGTACAATACCGTGTGCTACTATGCAAACACGTGTATTACTGTATTTTTATCACTGAGTATTTCAGCAGTTAACGGTAAAACTTTTACTGTAATTTTTATAAAAAGTTATTTCTGTCTTTTTCTAACTCCGACGGTAATTCCGTTGTGGGGTCCACCAATGATTGTGTCGTCGTACAAATATTGCTTGATAAAACGAATATTCCCTGACCAAACGAATATTTTATGACAACTTGCATACTTTGCAAAATTTGTAAAAATTACCCACAACTATAACATTATATCAAATTCACACCCTAATATTCAAAATAAAATTTAGAGAAAATTAATCTTTATTCATAGAAGTTAGGGTCTTACGTACAATCGAGTCAGAAACAGATGTAGAGGAAAAGGCCTCCTCTTTGATGCGATTGGTGGTCACAATGGCCTCAATTTTGGCAATCGTGTCGTAGCTAAGGGTGTTCACCGGTAAAATATCGGACCGAACCGGATACCGAAAGTACCCAAAATAGGGTACCGATACTGGTATATCGAACCGATTAGCCGGTCTGGTAACGGTACGATTAACCGATTTTTACCGTGCTTGAACCGGCCCCATCTTTAAGCCACAAATTAGCCCAAGTTTAAACCAAAATACGGCCCAAGGAAGAGCAGCCCAAGACTTACTTTTAAGCCAAAATTCGGCCCAAGGTCAAACAGTCCAAGACTTGTACCAACCTTCTTTAAGCCAAAATTTGGCCCAAGAAAAAGTAAAAGACTTGGTAGCCACGTATTAAGGTCTCACTTGGTAGTCCTTTTATAAGAAAAACTTTGGCAAAAAGCACTTTTACCCGCTTGTGGTCGTCGACTTGTAAGCAATTAGCCACTGAACTTTAAAAATATGCAATTGGACTACTGTGCTTTCTAAAACTAAAAATTCAGGTCATTCCGTCCAATTTTTTTTGGACGGAAGTCAAATAATCACACACGTGGCATTGAAAAAAAAAATTATTATTTTCTTATGTGGCAATACAAAAAAAAATCAAAAATAAAATCACTATTATGTGGCAAAAAATGATTAAAATAATAATAAATTTAAATTAAATAATAATTACTTCGTTTTAAAATAATTCATTTTAAAATAAAATAATTAATTTTAAAAATAAAATAAAATAATTTATTTATTTTAAAATTAATTAATTAATTAATTCATTTTAAAATAATTCATTTTAAAATAAAAATAAATTAATTAATTTTAAAATAAAATAATTAATTATTTCAAAATGAATTATTTTAAAATGAATTAATTATTATTTATTATTATTTTAATCATTTTTGCCACATAATCAATGATTTTATTTTTAATTTTTTTTGTATTGCCATATAAGAAAATAATAATATTTTGATTTTTTTTTTCAATGTCACGTGTGTAATTATTTGACTTCCATCCAAGAAATCGGACGGAATGGCCTGAATTTTCAGTTTTAGAAAGCACAGTGGTCCAATTGCATATTTTTAAAGTTCAGTGGCCAATTGCTTACAAGTCGACCACCATAGACAGGTAAAGGTGTTTTTTGCCGAAAAACTTTCTTAGACGTTTACCAATTAACTAATGCCTTTTAAGATCTCACTTGTTAGTCTTTTTATAAGGAAAACTTTCTTAAACTTTTATAAATTAATCAATATGGGACTTAGCTATTAAAGTCTCACTTTGTAGTTTTTTTATAGGAAAACTTCCTTAGACTTTTATAAATTAATCAATGTGGGACTTGGAGACCACCAAGTATTAACGCCTTCACTTGTTAGTCTTTTTATAAGAAAAACTTCCTTAAATTTTTATTAATCAATGTGGGACTTACAAACAACCAAATTCTATCTATCTAATTAATTAATTAACTATTTAGTTAACTATTTAATTCTCTTAGCCTTAATTGATAGCCGCCCTAAAAACAGAGTGTGTATATATATATATATATATTAAGAAAAAAATTATTTAATCATCATTTTAAAAAAACCTACTCAGCTAAATATTCTAGACTTTGGAGCAGATTTCTTATTAAAGTTGCAAGAGTGTGGGGCTTTCCCAACTTATTGATAAAAAATAGTTTAAGGTTATCTAATTTCTTGGTACTTATTTTATAAGGAAATTTCTCTTAGATTTTTACCAATTAACCAATATGGGACTTAACCTTCACTTGGTAGTTTTTTATAAGGAAAAATTTCTTAAATTTTTTATTAATCAATGTAGGACTTACAAACAACCATATATATATGTGTTCTTTAATACGTGTTCTCTTATTTTACCAATATCTCACATTGTCTAATTTGTGTTCTCTTTTCTTACCTCTATTTTATAAATAGGGGAGCACCACCAATTTAAATTTCATCAAGTCCTAAATATTATATTATGCCTTTTCTTGTGTTATTTCTATTTTATAAATAGAGTAGACTTTAAGCCAATTCTACAAGGCTAAGTAAAAAAAATTCTTTAAAAAAAGATTGGACTGGTACAATCAGTTCGGTCCGGTATGTATCGAACCTATGAAATTGGTAACCGGAATCGGTATCGAAAACTGTTTTATACCGACACGGTCCTGAACCATTTTTTTGTACCAAATCGACTGGTTCGGACAGGTTCGATTCACCTTTAAAATTGAAATTGCCGAATTTGTTGAACAGCCCTAGTCGTAGCGCTTGGAGAGGACAGAAGGGGAGGAGAGAGTCTCGATCAGGCGTTTGACGACGGTGTCACGAGTGCGTTCAGTGGGCGGCCAATTATTTGATAATTGACATGTCTGAAACATCTGAATGTAACGACGGTGTCACGAGTGCGTTCAGACATGTCAATTATTAAACACTCACTTAAAGTATGTTAATGTAAGATTTTAAATATTAGAGTTGTAAGATTTCTTCTAGAGTTGTATCAATCCTTTTATTTTTGTTAATTCTCTAAGTGCGTTTCTTTTAAGCAAAAGTTAAATTTAACACTTCTCTAATTTTGCTCTCATTGGACGTCTTCTCGTTGTCAAATGAAACATTTTTCATTAATAGGTAAGATTGCAAGTCCATCAACATATAAAATAAAATATTCCACTAAATAATATCCCTCTATTCTAAATAAAAGACTTCATCCGTTTTAAAAATATAAATTATTATTAACTTTTTGGAGTTGACTCAAATATTTTTAAATTCAAACTTGACATGAATTTCTTTAATTTTAGTTACGATAAATATTGTAAACTATTCAAAAATATTACTAATTATAAGAAAGTATATATAATTACTCATTTTAGCGGAGTGAACTATTTTAATTGTAAAAAATTTCATTTCATTAACTTAGTTTATTATTCATGAATTCCATTCTGATAAATTAGATAGATGTGAGAAATATACTCTCATACGACAACACTAACGCTGTGTTTCTGAGTTTTGAACAGAAAAGAAAAGAATAGAAAACTTAAATTAGAACAGAAAAGAAAAGAATAGAAAACTTGAAGTTTTCCTTTGTGTTGTTTCTGAGTTTTTAATAGAAAAGATAGAAAATTTAAAATTGATGACATGAGTTGTAATTTTAAATTTATTATATTAAAAGTTGAGGATAATATGAGAATTATAACTTTATTACTTATTCCAATTTCTTTTCCGTCCAAATCAGGCCAATTTTGGACGAAAAACTTTGGCAGGAAAAATGGCCAAGTTTTCTATTCATTTCTTTTCTTTTCTGTTTATTAAAAAACTCATAAACATAAGAATTTGAAAGAAAACTTAAATTTTTCGTCTATTTCTTTTCTTTTCTGTCCATTTTAAAACTCAGAAACACAACCTAAGGGGGTTGTTTGTTAGCTGAATCGGTGAGTCATTCAGTGCATTTGTTTTGGGTAAAAAATTCGTTTGAATGGTTGAATCGGTCTTACATTTAGACGATTTGGGTTGAATGGTTAGTGTCATTTTTTGATTGAATGGATTGAATGAAATATTTTTTTTACAATATTAACTATTATATTAAGTAATATTAAATAAATTTACAATAATTTTGAATTTTTTTAAAAAGATAAAATAATAAAAATCTATTATTCAGATATTTCAGATATATCAATTATCAAATAATTTTTTTCATTCATTATTTAATTTCATTCAACTTCAAAACAATTTCATTCAAACAGCCCTAAATGTGTTCTGTTACCTAAGATTAAGAATGAACAAATAGCCTAAATCTCGAAATCTGGCCTGGTCAAAGCTAACTTTCATCCTTTGGTCTGACCTAACATGGCCTGCAAAAGCTTAGGTCAGGCCTGGCCTGGCCTGATTAAAGTCCTAGCTAGGCCTGGTTAACAGGTAGCCTGTCCTGGACTTGTCCCTCCCAGTACATTCAACAGCCTAGCAAGCACAACCCATGGGGAAAAAGAAAAAGTTCAATGTAATCCTGCCTTAGGCAAAAATAAAAATAAATAAAGGCTTAAAGCCTAGTATAGCCCAGAGCCCCTCCCAACCCAGCAGCATAAGCCCATGCATCTACCCGCGCCACACCGCCCCACTCCCACAACACCAGAACATGTACCTAATTGCATAACTTCTATTATCGGGTCCTTCTACACAGACCGGTTTATTGGACATTTTGTGATTTATTTTAGGGTTAATTACATATTTTAGTACATCTTTTAAAAAATATATAATAATAGTGCATCCATAAAATAATTACAAAAGTAATACACTTTCTCATAATTATTTATAATATTAGTGCAATTAGGATTCCTTAATTTAAGAAATTAGTATGCAATTAGGATTCTTTAATTTAGAGGATTAGTATTGAATATATTGATTTACTTTCTCTCTCCTCTTGTTTTCGTTTCTTTAAACTCTCCAACATTGGTGCAGTTATGTTAAGATTGTGTGCTATGAACACCATCAAAGTTTTCTATCCTTTTCTTACAAAGGTCCCCCCACTGGGTATTCTCCATAGCAGTTCTTTGTCGCTGAAAATCATGGCGGCCTCCACACATCTTCAATTTGGAAATAATAGTTGCCCCATCCATAGTTGTCACCCCTTTTTGCCGTTTGAGGCAAAGTGAACTCTTCAAATTGTTGATAGTGGTGGAGAATAATTTCGAAGTAGTTTTTCATAATATACTACTACAGCGGAGGCATGGAGAATTAGAGGAAGAGCATCAGTATACAGAGAGAGAAAGTGGCAGTGATGTGAAGGTTGTGCCAGTAGAATCGGATGACGATGGTGGGAGATATGTTGGGGAATTATTGGGAACGAATCAGGTTGAAGTGGACAAGAAAGAGGATGATGGATTAAATAATGGTGGGGTTTAAATAATGGATGGACAAGAAATAGGATGATTAAGCGTGTTAGCTCTTTAAACTTTAACACACTTGCTCTGTTTCTGAAAGTTGTATTTACCTGTAGTTTTTTCATAGTGCAGTTTGTAACCAAACATTCATAATAAGGTAACCAATTCAGTGTTATTAGGTTACCAATTTATTTTGAATATGATGCAGTTGGTAGCCAAACCTTCATGCAGTGGGTAGCCAAACTTTCATACTAAGATAACCAATTCAGTTTTATTAAGTTACCAATTTATTTTGAATGTAGTGCAGTTGGTAGTCAAACCTTCATGCAATTGGTTGCCAAACTTTCAGACCAAGGTAACCAATTCATACTGCAGGTGTGGAGGTAGATTGATTACCTTGGTATAAAGGTTTAGTTACATTGGTATAAAAGTTTGGTTACCTTTTTAAGAAGGCTTGGTTATCAACATTACATTAATTACACATCACTCTCGTATCTCTCTCTTTCCTATGCAGCGTTCTTATTTTCTTTTGGACATGAATTTGTTTTTGTTGTTAGATCCAAGATATTTGATTTTGAATTTTTAATTCTGACAGTTATTTCTCCTTGATTTTAGGTTTCCTTATTATTGCGAATTGAATCATATAATAATTCCCCAAATTAAAGAATCCTAATTGCACTAATATTGTAAATAAATATCAGAAATTATATTATTTTTGTAATTATTTTGTGGATGCACTTATAGTGTAATTACTTACTAAATGTTGTATATTATTGTAAATGACCCATTATTTTATTTTATTTTTTTTGCTTGTGACTCAAAAAGGGCAAAGGTTTAAAAATGCCCCTAACTTTTATCACAATGTCCCACTTGCACCCTAAACTATTTTTTTTCTTTCAAAAGTACCCTTAATGTTATATTTTTTGGGTCGCCCGTGCCTCTGTCGTTAACAGAAGACAAACGGGGTTAAAATGTGATGATGTGACATGCTTAAATATAAAATATATTCTAAATAAAATAATATATATCATTTAATCAAAACAAAAAATACTAAAATTCAAAATAAAAAAAGCATAACATATTTACATCATTTAATCAAAATACTAAAATTCAAATTATTTACTTTAAAAAAAATTCTATTTTTTAAAAATCAATTGTAATTAAAATTTATAATTACTAAAATTAATTTTAAATGGAGTATATTTTGCTTTATCACCACTCTGCCAGATCGACTTGAAAATTACTAATGTCGCATGGTCGTATTAGAAAATTGAATCTGATTATCATGAAGTTAACTTTATAATAATTTTGAAAAATTATTTAAATATGGAAGGGTATTAATAATTTCAATTTAAAATTTTATTAGTATAGTTTTTAGCATTTTATTATTTATATTAAAAAAAATTATATCATATTATTAATTAATTAATTTAATTGTGACGGTCACAATTTCATTTTTCAAAAGTTCTGTTTAAAAGTCAAAACATCTTAAAATGATTAATATGGTTAATATGGTTTTGAACTGTAACCATATAGTTCCAATCCACACAACCCATATTAAAAATGGTTAATATAATTTTAGTTCTTAAATAAAATTATAACCATATTTTTAAAACCAAAATCAACTCATAACCATATTTTTTCAAGCCTAGCCACCATCGTCTTTATTATTACAAGACAAAATTAAGATCCAGAATACAGGAGCAGTGTAGTTCAGAAGATTTAATTCCATGTGACAATTTCGAGACCAATAAAGATGAGACCTCCCAACATTGGCCGGGAGGGGATTCTAGTTTAAAATTATTTGTGAATTCATACGGATAATTTTTGAGTTAACAGGCAGTCACATTGACAATAACAAATTTATTAAGTTAATGCTGATTAATAATTATAGATAATTGATAATATCAAATTTGTGTGTTCAATTAATGCATACATTCATATATATATATATATGGGCTATATGTATATACACAACTGTGTATTACACAGTAGGCCTAGGACGACAGATTTTTTGAGTTATAGCGACGGTAAACTGTCGCCATAGCCCAGAATAGCTATGATGACGGGTGAAACCGTCGCTATAGCCCAAAAAATCGTCGCTATAGCCTACTGTGTAATACACAGCTGTGTACACACATTTTTTCCTATATATTTATATATATATAGAGTAAGGATCTTAGGCTCACCCTTATTGAGCTCACCCCGAGCTCACCCTGTCTTTTTTTTTATAAAAAAAACATAACTAATAAAAAATGTATAATAATTTTTGGAATTGAAAGTTTTTTTAAAAAAAATATTTTGGGTGTGATTTGGGTACATATAACAAAACAGTGTTATACAGTCTGTACAACACTGTTTTGCTATATGTACCCAAATCACACCAAAAATACTTTTTTAAAAAAAACTTTTAATTCCAAAAATTATTATACATTTTTTATTAGTTATGTTTTTTTTATTTAAAAAAAAGGCAGGGTGAGCTCGGGGTGAGCTAAATATGGGTGAGCCTAAGAAATGGACTGTATATATATATATATATATATAGAGAGAGAGAGAGAGAGCAAGGATCAAGAGCATTCATCTTAAATAGCATTCCTCCTTAAATAACACTCTTTTATTAAAACTACGTCGTTTTGGAGTGACTTAAAAAAGGGTGGTCCCGCTTGTTTTGCTTTTATTTACAAAAATGTCACCCACGGTCACTCCAAAATGACGTAATTTTAATAAATGTATGCTATTTAAGGAGGAATATTATTGAAGAGGAATGCTCTTGATCCTTGCTATATATATATATATATATATATATATATATATATATATATATATATATATACAACACTGATCAGGTCCGGACTCCCGGACCTGATCAAATCCGGACCAAATTTTTTTTTTTTTTTTTTTTTTTTTTTTGGTAGAACAACTAAAAAAAAAAAAAAAAAAATTATGGAACTGAAATTTTTCCAAAATAAAGTGTTTTGGGTGTGTTTTTAACACCTACCCCAACCAATGTATGTACAGTCTGCCCAGACTGTACAGACATATTTCGTTATAGGCATCCAAATCACGCCCAAAACACTGTATTATGGAAAAATTTCAATTCCATAAATTTTTTTTTTTTTTTTTGTTGTTTCAAAAAAAAAAAAGCAAAAAAAAAAAAAAAAAAAAAAGGTCCGTATTTTAGTAGAGTCCGGGATCCCGGACTGGATCCGGACTCTATATATATATATATATATATATATATCTGAATGTGAAATGACTTATGGTGTTTATGCATGCATTATAGGGATGCACAAAAGGCACGCAATATGATCTTGGTCCGGTTTAGGTCCAATCTAGTTAAAATTCGGTCTAGTGAAGGCCTGGACCAGTCAAGTCTTACCTGGAAGACATGAAAAGATTGCTCTTTTAAAAAAAAAAAAAGTTTGGCCTGACCTAGGCTGTAAAAAAGTCTGGTCTGGTTTAGCTTTGGGTCTGGCCTGGCCTGATCCAGCTTGAGGCTTGACCTGATTTTTTGGTCCAATTAATTTTTGAATTTTAAATTTATAATTATTTATCAATGAAGTTTAAAATTTTACTTATTCATTATTATAATTTATAAATTATAATACATTAGTTTTAATTAATACATCAATAAAGTTTAAAGTTTTAATTATTCATTCTTAATTTTTTGTAAATATATTTAATTAATATACATTTTCAATGAATAGAAATAATTAGTATATTTAATATTAATAATAAGTTATTTACTTAATTGATTAAATATTAATAATAAGTTAGGTTGTTATAAATACTAAATTACTAATATTTAACATTAAAATTTTATTAATATTTCTTACTACTTTTAATTTTAAATATTAACATTAATTAATACATCAATAAACTAATTTTTAATATTAAATATTAATAATAAGTTAGTTTCTTATAAATACTTAAGTTCTTCATTAATTTGGATATGTTAAATTCTAAGGGAGATTTATGATTTTAGTTATTTTTTTGGTATTCTATTATAGTAATTTAGAGAATATTTTCATGAAGAAATTAGATAACTAATTGAAAATAATACTTCAGATATAGCTATGAGGCTGTTTGATAAAACTAAATGAAACGGTTCTGAATGTTTAAGCAATCTGAATGAGTTAAATGGAGCTGAATACTGAATGAAAAATATTGTTTTGTAATTGATGTCTCAACCATTTGAATAACAGTCTTTATACGAATATTGTCGTGCAAAATACAACAAAATATAGCTGAGCTTTTATGCGAATATCGTCTCATAGACAATATCCAAACTCAAATTCAATTCTCATTATATTTATTATCACACTAAATAGTGATGATTACTAAAACAGCCATCTCAGACCATCACTCCGTTCTCCGACTAGTCCCGGCTATGTTTTCATTTCCTAGAGAGAATAATGAAAGCAAAAGGGTGAGCTTAACTACCACAATAAGAAATATTATGACTAAGATGATGCAAAATAATTATCGTTAGCCTTCAACAGTGTTAAACTGATAAAATACAATAACATCAAGTTTAACTGCAGCGGAACAAGCAATCTTTTAGAAGAGTCAAATAGAGCATGTTATCTACTATCTTCTAAGATTTAAACAGTTTATCATCAATTTTATTGCTGGGACTCAGCTTAATAAATAAACCACATCAACGAATTATTCATGCACTACAGGCCAATGATATTCATTAGTATCACGTCTACGAATTATCCCAGCACTACTGGCCAAGGATATTCATGTAATCATCAATGGTCAGGATCATGCCAACAACTGTTCATCAATGCACTATGGGCCAATGAAGACTTTTATCATTTGTAACATTACAGGTCATGATTATACCGAATTATTCCTGGTCATAATCATATCAATCAACAGTCCATCTATGCATTACGGGCCAAAGATGACTTTCATCACAATATAAGCATAAGGATGATGACAATGATATAAGAATTCAATTAAATAAAAGCAAATGATAAATTTTAATGATTTATAATTTAATTTATGCAGAATTCATTAATGCTCAAATTGTCAACATGATACTGCTTTATGGAGTAAAATTCAAGAATAATATCCATCCATGTATCAAAAATAATTTGGACAGAAAAGAAATAAATTTTTTAGTGAATAGTACCCCGTGAATAGTACTTCAAGAATAGTATCCCATGAATAGTACCCCGGCATGAAAAGTGCCCCAAATACCCGAGTGAATAATATTTAAGTGAATAGTAATCCGTGAATAGTATCTCGTGAATAGTACACTGGTATGAAAAATGCCCCAAATACCCGAGTGAATAATATTCTAGTGAATAGTAACCAGGTGAATTGTAACCGTGAATAATACCTCATGTAAAAATATTGATATTTAATAAGAAAATTCAGATCAACATTTCAATGAAACGATACTGGATGAAGCACAAAAAACTCAAGGATATTCCACTAATTTCAAAGATTATAGAAGCAATACTTGTGACGTCCCCAAATCCGGGTCCCAAGAACCTCAGACTTGGTACGTTATGATACTTCATCATCATACATATTCTATCGTCTAATGAGGAACAAATAAACATATATTGTTTATTTTACATATTCTATAACATTTTCCCAGGTTTATTAACCTTAACTGAATACATACCTTCAAAATTATAAAGGTTTACAATAAGATAACTAAATAGTTATTCTTATAACAATCTATTACTGTATTTTCCTTTTGTCTCTGTCATTCTTCAAGCCTTCGCCTTTATCTAAAATTTATTATCATGATATAGCAAGGGTGAACAACTACTTTGCCCAACAAGTTTAAAATCAATAAAGATATATCATGATTGAAAGAATAATAAGCTTTCAAGTTTTTAACAATTTAATAATTGTGAAGGAACATGAATCAAGATGTCAATAACTGAATGACTGAATCAATATGTTTGAAGGTCAATAAAGACAATGAACAATTTAACTGAACCTTATGGTAATTAAGGTGATCAGCCTTTCATACCTGATGAACATATGCAACATGCACTAAGTGCGATTCAATAATCAGTTTAGACATGAATAATCATCAATAATCATTCACTAACATACTTTGAAATATAACTCAAGTTTGAGTTAAGGAAACTTGTCTGCATAGTCGATTACCGCTACACAATTTAATTTAACTTCTTTTGTAAGACATATCATTGATAAGATCGATCTCTTAATTAGCACATCATACCTTATTTCATAATATTATCTAACACTTAATCACATAGTCACATATTAGATAATCTTACCACCATATTCATTTACTTACTTATAATCTCACAATATATATTAACTTGTCTAAGCTTTACTCACAAAGTTAAGTATTAGACATTAGACCTTAGTTTTAGTATTATCATTATACTTTGATAATCTTTTCATCACTTATAACTTTTACTTATAAGTTTTTCCTTTATATTTAATCTTAGTAAGCTAGATAACCTTTCAGTAAACTGAAATATCATTTCAGTAAACCGGATTACATTTTAGCATCCTGAAATTACTATTTTAGCAGACCACCAAATATTTTAGCAGTCTGAAACCATTTCAGCAAATCAAAAATCCAATTCAGCACCCTAAATTCTCATTTTAGTCTATTACAAGCATAACATAGTTCATTAAATATCAAATTCAACAATTATATTAAAAAATAACATAAATCTCTTATTTTAATCTCCCGTAGAATATTATTAATTATGTAATAATATTTTACGCTAAGGTTATTATCCTTTTAATAATATTTCAGTCAAATACTACTAATAATATGTACTCAAATATTATTAGCCATATAACAATAAGTTAAGTCATTAATCACATTAATAAACAATTTAGTTCAATTATTTTCCTTTCCTTAATTAACTCATTAAACATTTTAAAATGCCATAAACATCACAACACTTCACACCCGACCCAAAATTTCATCAAAAACCTGCATAAGCCATGCTCAAGGGTCTTGAGACATAAATCGTATTTTTCATATTTTTGGACATCATATATTTAATTAAATCCATTTATCCATTTATCATCATTTAGATGAAAAATACCAAATTAGTTCCAAAAATATTTCTTTTCTGGAATTTGACAGAATATAGTTCCATATTTAACATATATTTTTTCCGGAATATTTAAAATCCATTTACTATATTTAAATAGTCTATAATTGTGACGCCCCCAAAATTAGGTATACATCACCCATCTTGAGTCGTCAGATACATGGTACAGAATTCAAATACAACTTACTAATACCACTGTCGTGTATAATACGACAAAATACAACTGTGAGTTTGAATACAATAATTGTCTACTAGAGATCATACAAACTCAAAAGGAGTCCTCAATACAATTATCGTTACACTATTTAACAGAATAATGAGGACTACTAATACTATTCTTTGGTCCATCACTCCGTTCCCTGACTCGTCCCAGCTATATTCTCATTTCCTGAAGAGAACAGTGAAAGAAAGGGTGAGCTCAACTAGCCCAGTAAGAAATATTATGACTAAGATAATGCAGAATAAATTATCATTAGCCTTCAACAATGTTAAACTGATAAAATATAATAGGCATCAAGTTTAACTGCAGCGGAATAAGCAATCCATTAAAAGAGTCAAGTAGAGAGAATTGAATCTACTATCTTTTATGATTTAAAAAGTTTTTCATCACTTTTATCGCTGAGACTCAGCTCAATAAATAATCCACATCATTAAATCATCCCTGCACTACAGGCCAAAGATATTCATTAGTATCACGACCACGAATTATCCATGCACTACGGGCCAAAGATAATCGTGTTTTCATCAACGGTCCTTATCATGCCATAAAACAATTATCTTTGCACTACGGCCGAAGAGAATCCATAGCCATAATCATACCAAAAACTGTCCATCAATGCACTACGGGCCAATGAGGACTTTTTCTACATCATTTGTAATATTACGGTCATGATTACACCGCATAATCCCTGGTCATAATCATACCAAGTCCATCTATGCACTACAGGCCACAGATGACTTTCAACGTAACATAAACATGAGGATGATGACAATGATATAAGAATTTAATAAAACAAGTTCAAGAATTAATTTGTCCATGAACCAATAACGTCCAAATTGTCCACACGATACTGTTTTGTGGTGTAAAATTCAAGAATGCTCAGAAGAATATTTTCCTGAAAAGATACTGGATGAAGCGCAAATATCAAGGATATTCTACTAATTTCATGCAGTATAGAAGTCAAAACTTTAACCAACTGAGTATAATAAAGAATGGAATAACAACAGAAATCACCATGCATGCGGAACTTCGCACAGGCAGGTTATTCCAACAGAATACTAAATAACAGAACCAGGTCAGGTGAAATTCACACTGACAGGATGTTCCAACAGAATAATAAATGCGGAATAATAAATGATGGAACCAGGTCCGGCTTATAGCACAGACAGGATATTCCGACAGAATAATAAAGACGGAACCAGGTCCGGTGTAAAACACACAGACAGGATGTTCCAACGGAATAATAATAAAGACGGAACCAGGTCCGGTGTAAAACACACAGACAGGATGTTCCAACAGAATGATAGAAGAATGTCACCAAGTATAGGGTAGACCGCGTATACAGGTTATTCCAACAGAATAATAAGAAATGGAATAACAATAGTTCTCTTCATGAATAAGAAAGAATAACACCCCTTACCGTAACAAAAACTGGATATAGAAGTAGTGAAGTAGCAGAACACTCTTCTTCTTTCTTTCTATAATTTTCTCTCTATAGCTTCTCTCTATAATTTCTCTCTCTAGAGTTTCAATGAATTCGTAAGAAAATAATGAAGGAATGAGCTTCTATTTATAGAAAAATGGAATGCATAGTAACTAATCCATGAACGGTCCAGATTGATTTACTTTAATCTGACAGTCCATATTTAAAGAAAAATCTTTTAAATAAAATATAATATATTCTATTTATATAAAAATATTTTTACTATGCAAACACTATGCAACACTATGCAAAACACTATGCGACACTATGCATAATAAAATATAATATATTCTATTTATAAAATACTTTAATAAAGTATTCTGTTTTATATAAAAAGATGTTTCTATTTTATTACGTTAATAATACGAATAAAACAAAACGTCATCATCGCTATAATAATTCATATTATTAATCGACAATAATTGAATTAAACTGAGCGACTTCTCACATAAATATCAATAATCAATACCGTGTGCTACTATGCAACAACGCGTATTACTGTACTTTTACTACCCAGTAGTTCAACAGTATCAACGGTAAAACTTCCGCCGTTATTTTTAATAAAATATTTTTGTCGTTTTCTCAATCCGACAATAATTCTGTTGTGGGGTCCACCAATAATTGTACCGTCGTACGAATATTTTTCCGACACAAAGAATATTCCCTGACCAATCGAATATAATATAACAACTTGCATACTTTGCAAAATTTATAAATACTACCCACAACTATACTATTATCTCAAATTCACACCATAATATAAAAAAATTATTTCGAGAAAATTAATTCTTTATTCATAAAATCTGGGGTTTTACAATAATAGCCAAATATTCTCTGATTTTTCATAAATCGAGATTAACTTCCAAAATTCTGAAATTTATACAGTATGTTCCTGTTATACACATGTACTTCCAGTACAAATATTGTAATTTTTGGACTTATACACAGAGAGTTATTCGGGTGGCTTCATTAAAATAGTCATTCACCGTAAATTCAATAACTCTCAAACCGTATGGCCAAAAATTCTCATATTTTTACAAGACCTGCATAACTTCTGATATTAACGTTCCAAATTTTTCCAGAATTTTTAAAGCACAAAAAGTAGACGAAAATACCCCCGTTTCAGACTGCCCCAAAACAGTCCTATTTTCTTTTCCAAAAATCGGGACTGTTTTGGCTTCCACAGCCACTACACCATGAAAACTCAATATTTTTAGTGCTACCACTTGGGTTAACTAGTAAACACATATATCTAGCACCCCTCTTTGACGGATCGTAAAAAGAGTTATAAATTTAAAACGGTGGATTTTCAAAGTAAATAGAAATTTTAGATTTCTAAACTAGAAAATTTTTATTTTTGATTTCAACCAAATCAATACCCAATATGAGTAGATCCATACTTGAATCCATGAAAAACACATAAATTAAAGGGTTTTATACATCTAAATTAAAAATCCCTTTCATCAAATAAAAATAAATTCGAGGAAAGTTTAGGAAAAATAATTTCATACCTTTTTCTTTTTCTTTCTTTTTCTTCTTCATCCATTGAAGATCTTCTTTTCTCTCTCCTTCCTTCTTCCATGGCTTGCCGCTCCTCTTCTCTCTCTCCCCCTCTCGGTTTCCCTTTCATGTTTCTCTCTCTCTCTTGCTCTTTCCCGTTTCTTTCTTTTCTTTCTCATGACTTTCTCTCTCTTTTGTTTGTTAGCTAATAAGGAAATGAGAAATAAGGGATGAGAGAGAAATAAGATCTAAGATATGTTACAAATATCTTCACACCTCCTCCTTTTTCCACCTCTAATATTACCGGCCATGTGGCCTTAGACTCACTCACATATCTTTTATTATTATTTAATTGCTTTATTGAATGTCCATCACAAAATGAGCTCAGCTTTGTGCTTTTAATTAATCATTTGGGCTATGTAATTTAACATAATCAAATCATTTCCATCTTATCTCACCCCAAATATTTAATTAGGATATCAATTCCAAATATTTAGAATTTAAATCATCACTCTTGTACATTAAATTCTATAACCCAACTAAACTTGTTTTAATTAAGTTATAAAATTAATAACTTGAGATAATAAAAATATCTCTTAAATTAATATAATTTTTAATATTATTATTCTCCCACAAGTGGGCTTAGTTTGGGCCCTTAATTAATTAATTTCTATTGACCTTGTACTTTTATTATTTTGCTTACTAACAAAATTGAACTTGGGCTTCCCCATTAATTCAATTGGACCATTACTATATTTATCTTATACATGACCTCTTGGGATAATTTAATAAACTAATTGCTCTTGAATTACTTTTATCCATAAGTCACATTCTTAAATAATTAATTGGACTTGTTTAAATAATATAACCTCCTTGGTCCATTAAATCTAATTCCTTTGGACTCTAAATAAATTATTGGGCTATGATATTATTATAGTCCATTACTTTTAATTTATTTTACCCTAATCCTTTAATTAGGGTTTTTATTTCTCACACTAGAAAATAAATTCCTTACTTATGTCTTTTTAATTTCATAACCAAATTAGACTTGGTTATAAAATTAGTTAGTTGAGATATATAAAATAAATATCTTAATGTTAGTATATATATATACATATATATATATATATTTATTTATATACTAATATTCTCTAATATTATAACCTCTTAGGTTATTTAATTATCACACCTAATATATATTAGGTTATATAACTTAATTCTTATTTCACTTTTATATACAAAAAAATTGTATTCACAATATATAATGTATATTTATTTAATCACATACATAATTCACATAATCATAACATATTTCACTTCTAATTCTAATTTTGACATTTTTCTATAAAAGTCAACTATTGACTTAGACCAAAAAGTCAACCCTTACCCATTTTGTGTTTATTGTCCTTTCCGACTAAACTTGACGTTCTGGACGCAACCGAGCAGTCCGTGCTTCAAAACTCTATCTCTAACTCAAATTTTGAGTTTTAAATTACTCCCTTCATATTGCTAATCGTATTAACTAACGACTTTACACTTATTCAATTCACATCAAATTTTACAGGTATCATAATACATTATTATTGATATTCATTCAAATACATATAAATTCATTTCTAGGGTTTTGGAATTCTGTAAACCATATTTCTTTATTCTCATTCGAATAACAAACCATATAGGTTCTTCTAAAAAATTTAAATAAATCCTCAAATTTTCTTCTAGGTTTTATTCTTTAACCTTTATTCTAATCATTCAAGATTTTATAAATTTTTGGGTTGTCACAATACTTACCATAGTAAGTTTAAATTTAAGAATATGAAAAGAAATAACATAAGAAACTGTAAATGGATTTTCACATGTCACGCGGTACGTAATCCGCGTAGATAGATTATTCCCACAGATTAAAGGACGAATACAAAAAATAGTATTCCTTACGAATACAACAAATAATATCCCTTACCTTAGTAGATGACTGGATACTGTATTAGTAAAGTAACAGAATACTCTTCTTCTTGTTCTTTATAGTTTCTCTCTCTGTATGTTCTATTTTGAGTCTCAGTGAATTGGTGAGAATAAAAGAATAATTAAGCTTTTATTTATAGAAGAATGGACTAAATAGTAACTAATTCACGAACGGTCCAGATTGATTTACTATTAGAACGAACGGTCCATATTGATTACTATTAAAACCACAACCGACTGTCCAGATTGTTGTACTTTTAAAACCACAATCGACGGCCTAAATTGATTTACTATTAAAACCACCATCGACGGTCCAAATTGATTTACTATTAAAACCACCATCGATGGTCCAGATTGATTTACTATTAAAACCACCACCGACGATCCATAAAATTAGTAACTTTTCCCATGGAATACTACGTCAAACTTACAACCAACGCCTCATAACAAATCCCTATATTTATATCAAAAATTGAATAAATATTTACCATAAACCATTTATCTTTAATAAACACATTTTTAATATTTTAACAATTATTCATCAATAATATTATAACTCACAATATTTAACAAACAGATCATTCCCAGGAAAGAGGGGGCTTTCCGATAAGGATTTCTCCCTATTGGCGCGTAATTAGGTGACCAAACCTCTCCTCGATAGAACTTTCTAGACATCATCAATATTGTAAATAATAATATGAATAATTTTGTCGTATCAATTATTGATTTACTAATAATAAATATTATGCAAATGATACTGTGACAATAATTGAATCAATAATATGAGAGATATTATGCAGCAATTACTGTAGAAATAATTGAGTATAACTGAGTGACTTCTCACATAATCATCAATAATCAATACCGCGTGTTACTATGCAAATACGTGTATTACTGTACTTTTACAACCGGGTAGTTCAACAGTTAACGGTAAAACTTTCACCGTTATTTTTATAAAAAGATATTTCTGTCGTTTTCTAACTCCGATAATAATTTCGTTGTGGTGTCCACCAATGATTGTGCCGTCGTACGAATATTTTTTGTTTAAAATGAATATTCCAAGACTAATAGAATATTTTATAACAACTTGCATACTTTATAAAATTTATAAATATTACCCACAACTATAACATTAAATCAAAACCACACCATAATATTCAAAAATATATTTCAAGAAAAATTAATCTTTATTTATGAAAGTTGGGGTCTTACAACCTCCTCTTCTTATGAAATTTCGTCCTCAAAATTAGGGTACATACCTGGTATGTCGAAGAGGTGAGGATACCTTGACTTCATTTTAGATTCTAACTCCCAGGTTATTTCCTCAACATCGTGGTTTCTCCACAAAACTTTGACTTGAGTTATAACCTTAGAGCGTAGAATATGATTCTTCTTATCCAAGATTTTAACAAGTACTTCTTCATACGTTAAATCTTCTGCTATCTCGTCCGGTTCTAATTCAATAATGTGGTCCGGGTCTTCCACATATTTACGTAACATAGATATGTGAAAAAGGTTATGAACACGAGACATATTTGGCGGTAAGGCGAGTCTATAGACCACAGTTCCTACTCGATCTAGGATTTTGAATGACCCAATGAATCGAGGATTGAGTTTTCCTCTCTTTCCAAATCTTGTAACTATTTTCCATGGAGCAACACGTAACAACACATGATTTCCAACATTGAACCCCACATCCTTTTCGATGAAGATCATCATAACTCTTTTGTCGATATTGTGAGGTTTTTATACATTGTTGGATCATTTGAATCTTTTTCGTTGTCATGCATACCAATTCCAGACCCAACAATGCTGCTTCACCCACCTCATCCCAGCATACTGGAGAACGACACTTGAGTCCATGCAACGCCTCGAATGGGGCCATGTCAATACTTGCTTGATAACTGTTGTTTTAAGAGAATTCCACTAATGGCAAAAACTTTTCCCAACTTCCCTTGAAGTCAAGGACACAGAGTATTAATAGATCTTTAAGAGTTTGAATAATCCTCTCTGACTGTCCGTTTGTTTGAGGATGATATGCCGAACTAAATCGTAAATCCGTGCCCATAGCTTTTTGTAAACTAACCCAAAATCGTGAAGTGAATCTCGGGTCTCGATCAGAAACTATGGATACTGTCATGCCATGCAGTCTTACAATCTCATTTATGTACATACGAGCAAGACATTTACGTAAATAAGTTTTTCGTATAGGTAAGAAATGAGTAAACTTGGTCAATCTATCAACAATGACCCAAATTGCATCTATGCCTTGAGAAACCTTGGGAAGACCAGTAACGAAATCCATGGTAATGTGCTCCCACTTTCATTCGGGAATTTCAAGTGGTTGCAATGGACCTTTTGGCACTTGATGCTCTGCCTTGACTCGTTGACAAGTTAGACACCTTGAGATAAACTCCGCTGTAAGACACCAACTTTTATGAATAAAGATTAATTTTTCTCGAAATATATTTTTGAATATTATGGTGTGGATTTGATATAATGTTATAATTGTGGGTAACATTTGAAAATTTTGCAAAGTAAGCAAGTTGATATAAAATATTCGTTGTGTTGGGGAATATTCGATTAGTTGGGAAATATTCGTACAACGGCACAATCATTGGTGGATCCCACAATGGAAGTATTGTTGTAATTAGAAAACGACAAAATTATCTTTTTATAAAAATAACGGCGAAAGTTTTACTGTTAAACTGTTGAACTACCCGGTGGTAAAAATATAGTAATATGTGTGGTTGCAAAGTAGCATACGGTATTGATTATTGATGCTTACGTGAGAAGTCACTCAGTTATACTCAATTATTTCTACAGTAATTGCTGCATAACATCTCTCATATTATTGATTCAATTATTATCACAGTATCAATATTTTATATTATTAAATCAATAATTGAGAAGATAAAGTTATTCATATTATTATTTTTAATATAGACGATGTCTAGAAAGTTTTGTCAAGAAGAGGTTTGGTCACCTAATTACGCGTCAATAGGGAGAAATCCTTATCGGAAAGCCCCCTCTTTCCTGGGAACAACTTGGTTGTTAAATAATGTGAGTTATAATATTACTGATGAATAAGTTCATGTTGATTAAAGATGAAATTGATAGTTCTATTATGTTGGGATTATTAGTGTTAGTGAAAATCGATATTTATTTCGATAATAATTGATGTCTGGAAGTTATATTGACCAATCGGGTAATTAATAGGATAAATGAGTAATTAATTGCTATTAATTCAAATGCTTATAACTATTTATTCACATGTTTGTACTATTGATTCACATGTATGTACTATTAGGGGAGGTGGTGCAAGATTGATAATATTTGCATGACTAAATTAAAAATTAAGGTATAGACGAATGTACTATACTGTAATTATTTTTTTCACATGTATAGAACTATTGAGTCACATGATTGTACTATTGATTCAAATGATATACTATTAGGGGAGGTGGTGCAAGTTTTATAATACTTGCAGGACTAAATTAAAAATGAAAGAAAAGATGAAGGTATTATACTGTAATATTTCGAGCCCCAAATCGTGCAATTATCGAAACTATATTTTCCTATAAATAGAAGCTCATTCTTCCTTCATTCTCACCAATTCACTAAGACTCACAAGAGCAATTATAGATAGAGAAGCTATACAGAGAAAGAAGAAGAGAAGTCTGCTACTTCACTATTCCAGTATCCAGTCTTTTTCTGAGGTAATGGGTATTATTTATTTCGTAATCATAAGGGATATTATTTTTGTTCAATATTCGTATGAAATATTATTTTCTTCCATATTTTGTAGTATGTAAGTTGTGACGCCCCCAAAATAGGTACACAACACCCATTCTGAGTCTCCAAATACATGGTACAGAAAGCAAACTACAACTTCAATAATACAATTGTCGTGCAAAATACGACAACACATACTGTGAGTTTAAATACAAATATTATCTTCTAGACAAAATCCACACTCAAATAAGTCCTCATTACAATTATTCAAACACTATTTTCCAGAAATAGTGAGGACTACTAAAACATCTTTCTAGAACCATCACTCCATACTCCGACTAGATCCTGGTATGTTCTCAACTCCTGAGCAGAAAAATGGAACAAAAAGGAAAAGGGTGAGATCAACTAGCCCAGTAAAGAATATTATGACTAAGATAATATACAACAAATTATCATTAGTCTTCAACAGGGAAAAATCTGATAAAATATAATAGACAATAAGTTTTTGATCAACAACTGCAGCGAAAACAACAATCCATTAGAAGAGTCAAGTAGAGAAGGAATTCCACTATCTTCTAAGATTTAAAAGTCAATCATCAATATTTTATCCATGTAACATCAATCAATATACATCTTGAATCAAATATTCATCTTTGCACTACAGGCCAAAGATATTCATTTGTATCACCAGTTGGTTATGTTCATCTCAACACCTGCTCGTCTTTGCACTACGGGCCAAAGATATTTAGTAATATCATCATTTAAGATGGAGAATGATGAAAAATATTTTAAAGAAAACGAATCTAGTGAGACAGAAAGGCAAATAGTTGGGATTCGTATAACAGTTTTTCCAAGATCAATAATACTCCATAATAACCAATTTTGAAGAAAAAAATCAAGAATAAAGATCAAAACATGGATACAATCAAATATAGTAACCATAATAGACATCTTGGACAAAAAGAAGAAAATTTTATTTTTTGGTGAATAGTGCCGTATTCGTGAATAGTGCCGTATATGTGAATAGTAACTCCGACACAAAAAGTTACAAATTTGATAAAAAAATTCAAATCAATACTTCGGCATAATGATATTGAAGAAATAATATCATATATGAAGAAAATAACATCTCTTACCTCAAAATAATCGTATTTCTGACTGAATTTCGAATATAGTGCTGACACAAACTTGCACTGAATAACAACTCTCAAAGTATCTAAATACTCACAAAAATACACTCAATAATCTAGAGAGAGAAAAAACTTGTTTATGGTGTGATTTTTAATTCTAACCTAAGCTTCTATTTATAGGAAAAATGTTAGAACACGAGAGGAGACTAAATAATAAAATAATATTATTTAATCAACAAATTCTCTACATATGCTTTGAAAAAGTCTAGAATGACTTCTTTGAAAAACAAACCAGCAGCCCACATGCTTGAAAAATCAAAAAGTGGGTCCCACCCATAATTTAATAAAAATCATTTTATTTTCTGAAACTTCAGTAATTCATAATAAATAGCCTTTTTATCAGAAAAATTCGAAACTCGCTTGTTTTCATAGGAAATTTAATTCTCTACAACTTTGTAGAAGAAAGTTTTTCCAAATTCCAATCAGAAAATACCCGAAATCCACAAACGGATGATTTTTAATACCTCCAATCCGACAAAATACTGATAAAACATCTCAGCATTAATTCCTTCATTTCTATCCATATAAAATAGATATATCCAACATTTATATCCACAAAAATAAATATTTTTTTATCATATGAATCAATAATTAATTATTCACAAATAATATTACAGAATCACATTTATGACAATCAGACTGTTCCCAGGAAAGAGGGGGCTTTCCTATAAGGATTTCTCCTTAATGGCGTGCAATTAGGTGACCAAACCTCTCCTTCACAGAACTTTCTAGATATTAAAAATAATGCTATCTAATAATATTATTCCAAATAATATGAATTATTAATCTGATAATGGAGATGATTTGCAGTGAAAATTATTGAGCAACAATAATATAAAATATCAACGCAGCAATTATTGAATCAATAAAATAAAATATTGAACAGTAATTACTGTAACAATTATTGAGTAGTGCCTTCTTACGTAAGAATCAATAATTCAATAATATTGTGCAATACCGTGTGCTACTGTGCAACCACGCGTATTACTTTATTTTAACCATCGGGTATTTCAACAATGTTAACGGTAACAACTACGCCGTTATTCAATTTTGTCGTTTTCTTCATCCGACCGTTATCCGTTATGGGGCCCATAAATGGCTGCACCGTCGTACGAATATTTCCCGACAGAAAGAATATTCCACGACCAAACGAATATTCCCCGACAAATGAATATTTTATAACCACTTGCTTATTTTGAAAAATTTTGCACATTTCACCCATAACCAAAGTATTATATCAAATTAATACCTTATTATTCACAATAATAATTAGAGGAAATTTGATTTTATTCAGTAATAAGTTGGGGTCTTACAACCTCCCCTCCTTATAAAATTTCGTCCTCGAAATTGACGTACGTACCTGGTGTTTCGAAAAGGTAAGGATACCTCGCTTACATTTTTGATTCTAACTCCCAGGTCATTTCTTCAATAGCATGGTTTCTTCACAAAACCTTAACTTGTGGTATAACCTTCGTGCGTAGGACATGTTCTTTCCTATCCAAGATCTTAACAGGTACCTCCTCGTACGTTAAATCTTCGGCTATCTCGTCTAGTTCTAACTCAATAATGTGGTTCGGGTCTTTAACATATTTACGAAACAAAGATATGTGAAAAACATTATGAACACGAGACATACTTGGAGGTAATACGAGTCTATATGCCACATTTCCTATTCGGTCAAGAATTTCAAATGGACCAACAAATCGTGGATTGAGCTTTCATGGTGCAACACGTAACAATACATGATCGCCAATATTAAATTTCACGTCCTTCCGATGAAGATCCGTATAACTCTTTTGTCGATTCGATGCCGTTTGTATATGTTGTCGAATCGTTTGGATCTTCTCTGTAGTCATCCATACCAACTTTGGTCCCAACAATGTTGCTTCACCCACCTCGTCCCAGCATACTGGAGAACGGCATTTTCTTCCATACAATGCTTCAAATGGAGCCACACCTATACTTTTTTGATAACTTTTGTTATAGGAGAATTCCACCAATGGTAGGTACTTATCCCAACTCCCTTTGAAATCTAGGAAACAGAGTCTTAATAGATCTTCAAGAGTTTGAATAGTCCTCTTTGATTGTCCGTCCGTTTGAGGATGATATGCCAAACTGAATCGTAAATTCGTGCCCATAGCTTTCTGTAAGCTAACCCAAAATCATGAAGTGAATTTTGGGTCACGATCCGAAAATATAGATACTGGCATGCCATGCAATCTTACAATCTCATTTACGTACATATTAGCAAGACGTTCAAGGGAATAAGTCTTACGTATAGGCAAGAAATAGGCAGACTTGGTTAATCTATCAACAATAACCCAAATCGCATCTATGCCTTGAGAAACCTTGGGAAGACCCGTAACGAAATCCATAGTAATGTGTTCCCACTTCCATTTCAAAATCTCAAGTGGTTGTAATGGACCATTTGGCATTTGATGCTCCGCCTTTACACGTTGACAAGTTAAACACCTTAAGATAAACTCCGCGATCTCTCTTTTCATATTGCTCCACCAAAATGTATGTCGAAGATCATGATACATTTTTGTACTCCCAGGATGGACTGCAAACGGTGTGTTGTGTGCCTCCATCATGATTCTATACTTCAAGTCAGAACCGTTAGGAACACAAAGTCTGGAGTTGACTCGAAGTATTCCTTCTTTATTGATTCTTACTTCTGGAATAACACCTTCTTGCACTTTCTTCTTCATACACATCAGCTCCATGTCCGTAACTTGAGCAGCTTTAACTTTATCGATTAAAGTTGGTTCTACTCGTATGTTTGATATCATTACGTGGGTACTTGAAGCCTTCATCTCTATCTCCATCCTTTGCAAGTCATACAAAATGGACCTTTGTGTTAACAACATTGCACTCGTACCCGCATATGATCTTCCACTCAATGCGTCAGCTACCACGTTTGCTTTTCTAGGATGATATTGGATGGTATGATCGTAATATTTTAACAGCTCGAGCCAACGTCGTTGCCACATATTGAGTTCCTTTTGGGTGAAGAAATATTTGAGGCTTTTATGATCTGTATAGATCTCCACTTTCTCCCCATACAGGTAGTGTCTCCAGATTTTCAACGCAAACACGACTGCTGCCAACTCCAAATCATGAGTAGGATAATTTCTCTCATATTCTTTGAGTTTCCGTGAGGCATAGGCTATGAATTTCCCATATTGCATGAGAACACATCCTAACCCTTTGCCCGAAGCATCGCTGTAGATAACAAATCCATCCAAACCAGATGGTATTGTCAGAACAGATGCCAAAATAAGTCTCCTCTTGAGCTCTTGGAAACTCTTCTCGCATTCCTCGCTCCATACGAATTTTGTATCTTTCTGAGTCAGCTGAGTTAACGGAGTAGCAATTCGAGAAAATCCTTCCACGAATCTCCGATAATAACCAGCTAAGCCCAGAAAGCTACGCACTTCGGTCACCGAATTTGGTTTCTCCCAACTTTGTACTGCTTCAATCTTCGTCGGGTCAACAGATACTCCATATTTTGACACCACGTGCCCAAGGAATGCTACTTCCTCAAGCTAAAACTCACATTTTTTCAGCTTGACATAAAGCTTTTTTTCACGAAGCCTTTCAAGTATCAGCTTCAAATGGTGCTCATGATCTTCACGGCTTTTGGAATAGATGAGGATGTCATCAATAAAGACAACAACAAACTGATCCAAATATTCCTTGAATACATGGTTCATAATATCCATGAAAGCAACAAGAACATTAGTCAATCCAAAAGACATGACTAAGAATTCATAATGCCCGTACCGAGTTCTGAAGGCAGTCTTTGGAATATCCTCAGTTTTAATCTTCAGTTGATGATATCCAGAACGAAGATCGATCTTTGAAAATAATTATGCTCCTTGCATCTGGTCGAACAGGTCATCAATGCGAGGTAGCGGATACCTATTCTTGATGTTGACATGGTTCAATTCTCGGTAGTCAATACAAAGTCGCATACTCCCGTCTTTCTTCTTTACGAATAAAACATGAGCACTCCAAGGAGATGTACTAGGACGAATGAAACCGATGTCTAATAACTCCTGTAGTTGGAATTTTAACTCCTGAAGTTCAATTGGAGCCATTCGATATTGGGTTTTAGAAATGGGTTTTGTACCCAGTTCAAGGTCAATAAAGAATTCAACATCACGTTCTGGGGGTAGACCAGGACGTTCTTCAGGAAATACATCAGGAAATTCTCTAATTACAGAAATATTATTCAAATCTGACTTGTCTTTGTTCAAATCCATAACATGGGCTAAGAAAGCTTGACATCCATTTTTCAATAAACGAATAGCTTTATGGCTTGATATAATAGTGACTGATTTTAGTGATTTAGTTGTTTGAATTCGTATGACAGGTTGGTTAGGAATATGAAAACTAACAACCTTACGAAAACAATCAATTTTGGCATGATGAGTGGTTAACCAATCAATTCCTAAAATCACATCAAAAGTAAATATCTTTAAAGAGATAAGATCAACAGGTAATGTGATAGTGCCAACTTGGATTAAGCAAGATTTATAAACAGTGGATGCAACGAAAGTTTCACCCAACTGAGTCTCCACTGATAAATCAAAGTCTAATTTCTCTGGAGTCAAGTTTAAACGTTGAGCATAAGTAAGAGAGATAAAAGAATGGGTAGAACCGGTATCTAGTAAGGTATAAAATTTGCAAGAGTTCAAGATTTTCTTACCCGTAATCACCTCGTTCGGGTTCCTCATATTTTGGCCAGTCACGACAAACGCTCTTCCAGGAACCGCTGATTTTGACTTATCTGGAACAGCCCTTGGATTCAGCATCCCCGTTAAACTTGGTTTCACTACAGAACAATCTCGAGCTATGTGGCCTTCCTTTCCACAGTTGTAACATACATTGGATTGTTGTGGACAGTTTGGGCTGATCTGTCCCTCTTTCCCGCATTTGTAACATCTAACTGGCGGTCATTCTCCTCCCCTAGAATTTGTTGTTGGTGTTGGTGCTTCTGCTGATGTCTTCCCGTCATTGTTGAATCTCCTCTTTCTGAAATTTCCACTTGACTCACCTCTCCTATTCTCATGGCCACGATGACCACCTGAGTGGTTACCGCCTTGGTTCTTATTTTCCCTCCTTGTTGGTTATCATCGCTCTGATGACTGCTGTCACCGGTATGACCTTGGTTGTGGTCCCTTGGTTGCACATACTCATTATCTCGCTCTAATAATTGAGCCATGTTTACAACATCTGAATATAAAATTTTTTTATGAGATATAAGATATTGCCGAATCTCGGGCTTTATACCTCTCAGAAACATTCTCGTCATTCGTTCCTCATTTTTGATCAAATGAGGTACAAACCTAGATAACTCTGCAAACTTAGCCTCATACTGGGACACCGTCATGTTATTTTGTTACAGTTTGATAAACTCTACCTCTTTCATATGACGAATACTTTCAGGAAAGTACTTGTCATTGAATAGTTTCTGAAACGTTTCCCAAGACATGTTGAGTGCAGAAGGCTGGGTACGCTTCACAGACTCCCACCAGTAGTCTGCCTCACCGCGGAACATAAAGGTGGCGAATGGAACCTTATGTTCCTCCGTGCATCCCAAGACATCAAATATCTTGGTAATTTGCTTGACTCATGTTTTCGCCTTGATCGGATCCGGCTTTCTAATAAATTCTGGTGGTCCCAACTCCTTGAACTGCTTGGCTGTGATAGACCGCACGTTGGTATCACTTCCACCCGTATTTTGTACACGAGTCTCCCTCGTCTGATTTTGCATGAACTGCAAAAAGCTCCTAAACATTCCATCATTCATCGTTTGCTCGGTAGTGTTGTTTACAGGAGGATTATTGCCTTCCTGTCACACGTTTTCCTGGTTTGTAACTAAAGATTGTTCCACAGTCTCATACACTCCATTGTTAACGTTCTCAGCAGCCATTCTTAAATACTGCAATAAAATAAGGGTTAATTAAACAAATTAACATATCACATAATATCCATATATTATGACTGACCAACAAATAAGCTTAGATAGGACACACTAGCGAAGGATTTACTCATCTCTCCCCTCCTAGTTCTATTCCCCGATCTCCGCCAGAGACCATATCCCTAAGCTTTGATATCAACTGTGACGCCCCCAAAATAGGTATACAACACCCATTCTGAGTCACCAAATACATGGTACAGAAAGAAAACTACAACTTCAATAATACAATTGTCGAGCAAAATACGACAACACATATTGTGAGTTTAAATACAAATATTGTCTTCTAGACAATATTCACACTCAAATAAGTCCTCATTACAATTATTCAAACATTATTTTACAGAAATAGTGAGGACTGCTAAAACATCTTTCTAGAACCATCACTCCATACCCCGACTAGATCCTGCTATGTTCTCACCTCCTGAGAAAAAAAATGGAACAAAAAGGAAAAGGGTGAGCTCAACTAGCCCAGTAAAGAATATTATTACTATGATAATATACAACAAATTATCATTAGTCTTCAACAGGGAAAAATCTGATAAAATATAATAGACAACAAATTTTAGATCAACAACTGCAGCGGAAACAACAATCCATTAGAAGAGTCAAGTAGAGAAGGAATTCCACTATCTTCTAAGATTTAAAAGTCAATCATCAATATTTTATCCCTGTAACATCAATCAATATACATCTTGAATCAAATATTCATCTTTGCACAATAGGCCAAAGATATTCATTTGTATCACCAGTTGGTCATGTTCATCTCAACACCTGTTCATCTTTGCACTACGGGCTAAAGATATTCATCAGTTAATCATTTATTTTTGCACTACATGCCAAAGATATTTAGTAATATAATCATTTAGGACTGAGGATGATGAAAAATATTTTAAAGAAAACGAATCCAGTGAGACAGAAGGGCAAATAGTAGGGATTCGTATAACAGTTTATCCAAGATCAATAATACTCCATAATAACCAATTTTGAAGCAAAATTCAAGAATAAAGATCAAAACATGGATACAATCAAAGATAGTAACCATAATAGACATCATGTACAAAAAGAAGAAAATTTTATTTTTTGGTGAATAGTACCGTATTCGTGATAATGGAGATGATGTGCAGTGAAAATTATTGAGCAACAATAATATAAAATATCAACGCAACAATTATTGAATCAATAAAATAAAATATTGAACAATGATTACTGTAACAATTATTGAGTAGTGTCTTCTTACGTAAGAATCAATAATTCAACAATACTGTGCAATACCGTGTGCTACTGTGCAACCACGCATATTAATGTATTTTAACCACCGGGTATTCCAACAGTGTTAACGGTGACAACTACGCCGCTATTCAATTTTATCATTTTCTTCATCCGACCGTTATACGTTATGGGACCCATAAATGGCTGCGCCGTCGTACGAATATTCCCCGACAGAAAGAATATTCCACGACCAAACGAATATTCCCCGATAAATGAATATTTTATAACCACTTGCTTATTTTGAAAAATTTTACATATTTCACCCATAACCAAAGTATTATATCAAATTAATACCTTATTATTCACAATAATAATTAGAGGAAATTTGATTTTATTCATTAATAAGTTGGGGTCTTACATAAGTAATATTATTTCGTTTCGTATCCCTAGTTCTACACTCATTTTGTTGAAGTATTGGTTCTATATTCCATGAAATTTGTAGAATATCCCTGATATTTGCGCTTCATCCAGAATCTTTTCATGGAAATATTATTCTGAGCATTCTTGATAATTATTGATCTTTTCAGGCTGAAATACTATTCATGGGTTACTATTCACTCGATTACTATTCACTCAAATAATATTCACTCGGGTATTCGGGGCACTTTTCATGTCAGGATACTATTCACCCTGTTACTATTCACATGAATATTATTCACTCGGGTATTTTGGACACTTTTCATGTAGGGGTACTATTCACGAGGTACTATTCACGAGGTACTATTCATGGGGTACTATTCACCCAAAAAATATATTTCTTTTTTGTCCAAATTATTTTTGATACATGAAAATTATTCTCAAATTTTACTCCACAAAACAGTATCATGTTGACAATTTGGATATTTTTAAACTCTGGATAAATTTAAAGTCTTTAATATTTATCCTTGATTTCGTTTGATTAATTCTTATATCATTGTCATCATCCTTATGCTTATATTGTGATGACTATATTGTGATGAAAGTCATCTTTGACTTACGTGCATGGATAGACTGTAGATTGATATGATTATGACCAGGGATCATTCGGTATAATCATGACCCGTAATGTTATAAATGATGTGGTAAAAGTCTTCATTGGCCCGTAGTGCATTGATAGACAGTTGTTGGTATGATTATGACTAGCGATTATTCGATATAATCACGACCATTGATTATTACATGAATATCCTTGGCCCGTAGTGCAGGGATGATTCGGTGATGTGGTTTATTTATTAAGCTGAGTCTCAGCGATAAAGTGGATGAAAAACTTTTCAAATCATAGAAGATAGTAGATATCATGCTCTACTTGACTCTTCTAATGGATTGCTTGTTCCGCTGCAGTTGTTGATCTAAAACTTGTTGTCTATTATATTCTATCAGTTGTTATACTGTTGAAGGCTAAGGATAATTTATTCTGCATTATCTTAGTCATAATATTTTTTACTAGGCTAGTTGAGCTCACCCTTTTCTTTTATTGTTCTCTTCAGAAAATGAGAATATAGCTGAAACGAGTCGAGGAATGGAGTGATGGTCCAGGATAAGTGGCTTTAGTAGTCCCCGCTATTCTGTGAAATAATGTGATAATAATTGTAATGAGGACTTCATTGAGTGTGGATATTTTCTAGAAGACAATATTCATTTAAAAACTCAGCTACGTTTTGTCATATTTTTACAGGACAGTTGTATTAAAGAAGTTTGTATTTGATTTCTGTACCATGTATTTGACAACTCAAGATGGGTGATGCATACCTATTTTGAGGGCGTCACATCCGCTACATCTCTCTTCATATTGCTCCACCAAAATGTATGTCAAAGATCATGATACATTTTGGTATTCTCAGGATGGATTGCAAACGGTGTGTTGTGCACCTCCATCATGATCTTATACTTTAAATCAAGTTTGTTTGGAACACAAAGTCTGGAGTTAACTCGTAGTATTCATTCTTCATCGATTCTTGCTTCCGAAATAGCACCTTCTTGCACTTTCTTCTCCATACGCATCAGATCCAGATCCGTAGCTTGAGCAGCTTTAACTTTATCGATTAAAGTCGATTCTACTCGTATATTTACCATCATCACGTGGGTCCCTGTAGTCTTTATCTCTATCTTCATCCTTTGCAAGTCATACAAAATGGACATTTGCGTTGACAATATCGTACTCGTACCCGTATATGATCTTCTACTCAATGTGTCAGCTACCACGTTAGCTTTTCCATGATGGAATTGAATTGTATGATCGTAATCCTTCAACAACTCAAGCAAACATCGTTGTCGCATGTTGAGTTCCTTTTGGGTGAAGAAATATTTGAGGGTTTTATGATCCATATAAATCTCCATTTTCTCTCCATACAGGTAATGCCTCCAGATCTTTAGTGCTAAAATGACAGCTGCCAACTCTAGATCATGAGTAGGATAATTTCTCTCGTATTCTTTAAGTTGTCGTGATGCATAGGCTATAACTTTCCCATGTTGCATGAGGACACATCCTAATGAGCGCTGTAGATAACAAATCCCTCTGAACCAGATGGTATTGTCAGAACAGGTGCTGAAATGAGCCTCCTCTTGAGTTCTTGAAAACTCTTCTCACATTCCCTGCTCCAACCGAATTTTGTATCTTTTCGAGTCAGGTGAGTTAATGGAGTAGAGATTCGAGAAAATCCTGTCACGAATCTCCGATAATAACCATCTAAGCCCAGAAAGCTACGTACTTCGGTCACTAACTTAGGTTGCTCCCAGCTTTGAATTGCTTCAATCTTTATCAGGTCAACAGATATTCCATGATTTGATATCACGTGCCCAAGGAATGCTACTTCCTCAAGTCAGAACTCGTATTTCTTCAATTTGGCATATAATTTGTTCTCACGAAGCTTTTATAGTATCAGCCTTAAGTGTTGCTCATGATCTTCACGACTTTTGGAGTAAATGAGAATGTCATCAATTAAGACAACCACGAAATGATTTAAATATTTTTTGAATACTCGGTTCATCATATCCATGAAGGCAGCAGGAGCATTAGTCAATCCAAATGACATGACTAGGAATTCATAATATAAATACTTTGGAATCGTTGTTATGAAATGAGAAGTGCTAGTCAATGTTTCATAGTACTTCATAGCTACTTGTTCAGTTATGGAGGATATTCATATAATTCTCGATGTGGTATTTATATTATCCTTTGTTAAACTTGTTGAGCTAGTTATGCTCATTTATTGCTTAAATTATATGATTGCAGCTAAGGCCGAACGAATTAAGAGTTCAAAGAAAGATAAAGGCAAAGCTAAGATGGATGTTTAGATATCCTGTAATAGACTAGTATGCGTGTATGTATTACACTTATGAACAATAAAGAATGTATTCGGTTTCCGAACTTGGGAAGGAATTTATTATGATTGTAATAAGAATGTAGTTAATACACTCATTTTGATGTTGTTTCAATGAAATGAATGTGTAGTTAGTAGTACCGTGTAGCACCATCTGTCGGGTTGGAAGATACCCGGATTTGGGGGCGTCATATTTACACCTTACTATTTAGAATATTATAAAAAAAATTAAATCTTAATCATAAAGAGTTGGGGTCTAACAAAAAACCATTCCATACGGTTGAGCAGGCCTACGATTATGTCCGACGGGAAGATGTCAAGCAGTTGATAATAACATCATGTGCATATACTGCTCTTGGAGTGGTTATGCCATTCAAAAGAATCATCTCAAGCCACTATCATACACCACCGAAAACATAGATACTTCTTCCTTTTAAATTTGTGGTCGAATTTTTTCCAAAAAAAGGGAGTGACACGGGACGGGATATCAATGAAGATTCGTTATAATTTAAGTTTTATTATTCATAGACAATTTCAGTATTTAATACATGTACTTTTATTTATTAATTAGGAAATGACACCGGATGAAATATCAATGACACTTTTGTTGTGAAAATATTAATTTTTTTATAAATTTCTCTTAAATTCCCCTCCTGACCCCTTTTTTATGTTCTTTCCATAGACTATTAAATGAAATGTATCGCTAAAATTAAATTGTAATATAATAAATTACAATATATATATATATATATATATACGGGAAGCTTTAAGAGCATAATTCTTAAATAGCATAATGCCTTAAATAGCATAATTTTATCAAAACGACGTAGTTTTGTAAATACGCGGTGGCATTTTTGTAAATACCATGCCACCGCGTATTTACAAAAATGTCACCGCGTCCCTCCAAAACTACGTCGTTTTGATAAAATTATGCTATTTAAGAATTATGCTCTTGAAGCTTTCTGTATATATATATACCATGAAAAAAATCTTCAAATGTTAGTACATCTGCCCATCTACTTCAATCAGTTGAGTCACCCCAAGAGTATGAAATCCTCAAAATTAGAATATTCATAATGTTTTGAAGTTTGAACATGTCCATCTACTTGAGATTCAATTAGATAAGAACGTCAAAGTCCACCAAATTGTTTGTATTACGCAAACTAATAAGATAATTGACATCAGATATACAGTTGACGTGGCCAACTGATTATCACAACTAACTAATGCGGTCCGTCACTCTCCATTTCAAAAATAAAATAAAAACAATTAATCATTTTAATTTTCCAACTTAAATAGTTTAGTTTAGAAATTAAGATAAGAATATAACTGTCTGTCCTTTTATATACTCCATATTTTATCATCCAACCTGAAACGGTTAAGACGTTATCTGATATCTAAATGTTACAGGATCCGGTTAGTATGAAATTTTATTATTTGGTAAGTTGATCAATTGACCAGTAGAATACTTACACACATAGAGTTTCGCCTGCGTGTCAGTACTCTATTGGCCAATTAACACTTACCCAAAAATGAACTTCATATTAACCACTTTTAAATGTTACACAACTTCATATTGGTTCAACAATTTGTTGACCTAATAAATTGATTTTTTTTATAAATTTTTAAATATTTTTTTTGATATCGAGATTGTTTAAAGAAAGATTAAACACTTTTAGCCATATTGAAACAAAACGTTATTATATTTTATTCATCAAAAAAAAGAGATGTTCCGCTCAAAAAAAAAAGGAGAAAAAAGGGAGATGTTCTAAAATCTTTTTAATTAGTAATAATATAATTTCTAATATATTTATGATGTCACTGATTTAATAACGAGGTGACCCAATAACTCATCCATCCAATTTCATGACTGATCCAAATTTGAATACAATATTTTAAAAACCTTAAGTTTTAATGACCATCAAGTGAACACGTCGTTTATTTTTACTTATGACTCAGTTATGAGAAATCTAACAAATGACATTTACGAGAGTGGTTAGTATGAAATGAATTTCATGATTAATACAGTACTGATACGCAGAAGCAGATATCACACTTTCGTCTGTGTGTCAGTACTGTATTAAACATGAAGTAAATTTACCATAAAGTTCATTTTATGCTAATCAAACCGGACATTTATGTTCAATTTTTAAGAACCTTTGTAAGATTGGGATCTGGTTAGCGTGAAGTGAACTTCATGGTAAGTTCACTTCATGACCAATACAGTGTTGACACGCAGACGGAGAGATCACCCTCCCGCCTGCATGTCAACACTGCATTGGACATGAAATAAACTTACCATGAAGTTCACTTCATGCGGTAAGATTGAGTAGATACTAAGAAATTAAGAACATTGGTGGAGTCATCCTGGCCCTAATTTATTTAACAAATACTAGACTAGTCACTAGAACAGACAAAATTCTAATTTGGAGCTGCTGGTCGTTGCGTGTTAAGATAGAAAGAGTGCAACAAAACAAATCAAAACAAAACAAAGGGTAAACTAATATATTTGTTTGGCTACTAACTTTTGCACTGATTGCAGAGGTAATATTGGTAATATTTAAACTTCTAAATATACTCTATTAATTTTGATGCGTTTTATTTATGACAATTATGAGTTAAAAATAATAATTTTCTTAAAGAAACGCATTTTCGTTTCAAAATTAAAGATATATATTTTGGCCATTAAAATTAATTTGTGAAATTCTTAAATTTAAAGTTAATATAATTTTATTAAAAAATTTCAAGTAACAATTATTGCAATTAGTATACTTTTCAGTTGGTATGCAATAACTGTAATGTATACCAAAACTAAATAAAAATTCATATCAATTTTACAATTTTGAATTTCTCAAATTTACCTTAAAAAGTCGAGATATATCTCTAATTTTGAAATATAAAAAAGTATTTAGAAATTAAAATGTAATAGTGGTTCTATAATATATAGTGCTTAATGTAACTTGAAGTCAAGAAATGTTTTGTTTTAAAGGTTAAACTGTTGTAAAATAAATATAATAATATCGTTAAATACATATTTATACTAACAATATAAATATTGTTCTAACATTATAAGCAACATTTTATATTATATATAATTTTATTTAATACGATTATTATAATTTTATATTATATAATAAAATTATTAATTACAAAATTTATTTTATTCAAAATATTTAAGAATCTTACTAATTTTAAAATTTAATATACTGTTCATTTAATTTCATAAGTTAAATTATATCTTAAATTTTGGACATAAAAGAGTAATAAATAGAGACTGTATTTTTAGTTGAGTTTCCCACTTCATTACACTTCTTAAGCCGCCAATTTTCTAACCATATGACGTGGCCCTTTCTCGTCACCGCATATAAATAAAAACAAATAAATATCTACAGTTTTCTATAAAGAAGAGGGGTTGACAGAGCCTCAACAAAATTATTAATTTTTCTCTTTTGTCCCAAAAGTTTGATAATTTTACGCTTTCATCTTTTTTAATTTAATTCTTGTAATATGTTCTAATTATATTTTCTAAATTTAATAAAAAAAATATTATATTATATTTAAATAATTACATACACAACGCGTGTGTCACGTATACCAGTATATCTAATTGTATTAATAATTGAGAAAATGGTTATATCCCTTGTGACACCACTTGCTCTTTCTTACATTATCAATGTATTTAGGGTCTTTAATATTAATATACAATAATTAAAAAGTAATTATACTATTAGTGTATCCACAAAATAATTATAAAAATAACGCAATTCACATTAATAAGAAAACCTAAAATCAAGGAAATCAAGTAGAAGTAACAACTATAATTAATAATTCAGATTCAAATATATGGAATTTAACAATAAAAACAAATTTAAATTCAAAATAATAATTCAAATTCAAATATTTATCTCCCTCACAGTAGCCCTCTCCTCCGCTACTCCGCTACTCCGCATCGAATCTCCTTCTTCACAGGTTGCCCTCTCCTCCGCTATTCCGTCGCGAATTTCTGTTGTCCAAAACGCCAATGAAAAGAAGAAGAATATTTGTCCTACAAAAAGTTTAAAAATAAATAGATGTAACTCTTACTGTTCTGAAAATTCACTACTAGAAAAACAAGAATACGTGACGGAACTTTGTGACAGTTTTTAAAAACAATCACAAAAGATAGTAATTTGTAATGGACTTTTTAAGCAATCACAAAATAATAGAAAATCAAGCATACGTGATGGATCCTAGTGACGATTTTCAAAAGCAATCACAATTGATAATATTTCGTGATGGATTATTTGAGCCATCACAAAAAATAGTATATATATGATGGTTCTGGCGATGTTTAATTTTGCCATCATGAATATATATAAATATGTGACGGCTATTTCAATCACCAAATATTGTCCAAAATTAATTTTTAATTTTTGAGATGGCACGAAACCATCACCTATATATTTCTCCTTAAGGTGATTGCATTTAAGTCATCACAAAGAAAAAAGTTCAAAATAATCTTTGGTGATAGCTAAGACCATCACGAAAAAAAAACCACATGTGATGGACCTTTATGATTACATTTACACTCTGTTTCTGAGTTTTGAACAGAAAAGAAAATAATAGAAAACTTAAATTAGAACAGAAAAGAAAAGAATAGAAAACTTGAAGTTTTTCTTTGTGTTGTTTCTGAGTTTTTAATAGAAACTTTAAAATTGAGGACATGAGTTGTAATTTAAAATTTATTATATTAAAAGTTGAGGATAATATAGGAATTATAAAAATATTACTTATTCCAATTTCTTTTCCGTCCAAATCAGTCCAATTTTGGACGGAAAACTTTTGCAGGAAAAGTGGCCAAGTTTTCTATCTATTTCTTTTCTTTTCCGTTTATTAAAAAACTCAGAAACATAAAAATTGGAAAGAAAACTTAACTTTTCTATCCATTTCTTTTCTTTTCTATCCATTTTAAAACTCAGAAACAGAGCGTTAAAATAATCTCAAAAAATAGAATTATATGATGGACTTTTTCAATAATCACAAAATAATAATATAGATGACGACTCCTAGTAGTGGTTAATTTTTCTATCACTAAAAACTATTCACTACTACAAAATAATAAATAGACAACGTTTAAACCACAACGTTTTTTATAAAAATATAATGTTGTGGTATTTTTTTTACAATGTTTTTAAAAAAAACATTATAGATATATATATGTAAAAATATTATCTATTTAAAAGGCTATTTTTTTGTTTTAATTAGATGACATTTTAAAAAAAACGTTGTGTATGTACAAAACACGGAGCAAAATTTTCTTTTCAAAAATTCTCAAACCTTTCTTTAAAAAACACGGAAGCCTGAGAGTCGGGAAAGAAAAAAAATTGGGTTCATTTGTTCCCTTCCAATTTTCAAAATCCTCAAACCCTAACCCACCGATCACTCACATTCGCTACATGAACTCCAAAAACTTTTCAAAAACCCCACTATACACACTTTCCTCTATTCTGAGCTTGTAAAGAGAAAACTCATCTCTCCTCTATACCACTCTTTCTTCGTATTCAGTACTGAGGAGCAGAATTTCTCTTAATTTGCTTCAGATTTCGGTTAAATAGATAACGTCTTTCTTCGAATACCCTTTTCTTTATTCTCTTTCCAATTTTGGAACCCTACCAGATAAGCCCCACAAGAACATTGTTTGGATCCTAAAGGGCAAGCCGTTCAGGAGACCCGACATTTCGGTCGCGGTTCAGGAGTTTTTGGAGAAGATGAAGGATGAGGACAGAATGGGGATTTTTGTGGATGTTGGTGCCAATGTTGGAATGGCGTCATTCGCAGCTGCAGTGATGGGTTTTCGGGTTTTGGCATTTAAGCCTGTGTTTGAGAATTTGCAAAGAATTTGTGAAGGAATTTATTTTAATCGGGTTGGGGATTTGGTAACCCTTTTTAAGGCTGCCACATCTGATCGAGTCGGGAACATCACATTTCATAAGGTAATTACTTTAATTTAGGTCACTCCCTAGTGAAATTTTGCATTTCGCTGTTTTTGAATGTCATTGCATTATGTTTTAAGTTTATAATTTTTTTTGGTAAATAGTAAATATTTATAATTTAGCACACGGTGATTGTGAGATGCTAATGTTTTATGGCTTACACTAAGTATCATTCAACAGCGTCTTTAAACTTTTTTTGTTCTTGGATTATTCTGACTGTTTTGTCTTGCACTGCTCTATTTAATTTCTTTCATGTTACTAGTTGGTGGGTCGGCTTGACAATAGTGCAGTTTCAGCCACTGGCGCAAAGTTGGCATTCAAATCCAATGAAGAGATTGCACTTCAAGTAAATTTGCTTAAAGCTTGAGAGAGTAATGGAATTTCACAATGTAAAATATATTTTTTTTCCAGGTTTTAGAAGTGCTTTGAAGTTTTGTCCTATCATAGAAAGGTAAAAAATAAAATAAAATGGAAAGTCTTTGATTTTTGAGTGTGATGCAATTACAACACAGATCAAAAACTTCATTTGTTTGCCATGAATCTTACTTTATTATGCTCTTTCTTTGTTACTCATCTTCTTGCCATCTTTATAATCTTCTTTCCTTTGAGCTTTTTCTCAGATATGCTTGTCTGTTTTTCTTCATTCTATTTGGCATCATTAACCAAGATATTTTCTCAAATGGAACTTTAGTTGGAGTTAATTATTAGACAAGAAGTAGGTGTTCAGTCTCTTAAATAGTCTGCAGTGATTGCCTAGCTAGCAGACACATCTTACACATGGTAATGGTTGTGACAATGATCATTTTTTTTGGCAGAATGATAGCTACTCCACATTACGTGACTTGAAAGGTGGGAAACTTTCTGGTAGTGTTTTCAATATCCTCTTTAATCTCAATAAGTTCATGGCCTTTGAAACCCATGATCCATTTCTAATTCGACAGGTATGTCAAAAGTTTCCCATTATTGTTTGCAATTTGTTGGATTGTACTTGAGAATGCAACATGGAACTACTTAACTAGTGCTGATATGGACCACAATGTTGCTATGTTGGTTACAGGAGGCGGAGAATCCAACACTGACATAATGGGATCGGTTTGCGCATCGGGAATATATCAGGCTTTCAATGGAGGAAGATATTGAAGATGCCTCTAACGAAAGTGCAGATGTTTGGGATAAATCACTTGAGGCACCTTTCTGATTTTTACATGGTAGGCTATCATGGGTTCTAATAAAAGTTAAATTTGGTCTGAGGATCAATAGTTCGAGCTTAATTTGGAGATGGCAGAAATTCATTCTAGTTGCACAAATTTGATCTTCACATTTTTCCTTTAAAAGTTTTGAATTTTTTAAAAATGGTTAGGATCTTTTAAAAATGTATATTTATGTATTTACACAATATTTTCTATTCTTCAAAATTTATGTGTCAAGTGCTTACATTATTTTTTTTCTCTTCAAAATTTGTATGCCACGTGCATTTTTAGTGCTCAAACTCTGTCATCCTGCACATCTTTGATTGAAATGCTGGGCAAATGTCCTTTGGCCAATTACATTGGTGAACGACAGTTCATTTTCATTAATATCCATAGTTGTAAAGTTGTCTTCTACTCTACAGGTTCTTCAAGCTGACTAGAAAGCTACACAACTCCAAATGTATTCATATTTCACGCTCCAAATGACAGTTCATTTGCTCATGTTTTTTAAAACTTTCTGGTTAATTATCATTTATTCTTCTTTGGGAGGAGGGGGCAGGTTGGGTGTGTTGGTGGTAAAAATTTTAGGTGTTTTACCGACTAATTGTTCATTTTTTCCCTTATTTATTTTAGTAACTGTTTGTACTTGCGGCAGGTTTTCACCCCATTCACTAAATATGCTTTGTTGATGAACCCATTGGCCAGAAGTATAGAGGAACTGCTACCTATTGGCTTATCTAATAGTTTCTGGAGTTTTATTCTTCTACGGACAACACTCGTCATATCGTCACTTGCTGTTGCATTTCTTCTTCCTTTCTTTGGTAAGTCCTAGCATCTAGTCACATGATTTCAATATTTCATTTAGTATAAAATCATGGCTGCAGCTGGTTAATATTTATTGTGGTTAACCAACAAAGTGGATGAACTTGAGTTTTAAGGTGAAGTTTGTTTTGGTTTGTTAATTTTGGAAATTGGTTTTTAGCTTTTGTTGTTGGATGTGGTTTATTAGAAATCTAATATATTTTAATATTTTCTTACTGAACTATCAGAAATAAAGGAAAGAAAATATATTTAAATTGAGATTATGGGGTCAGCTTGGTTGTGGATGTATATCTGAATGTTAATTTTGTTACTAGAATGTTTAATCAAGGTTTCTGAGAGTAGAGTTTGAAGTAAAACTGTTTGGTTCTGGTGTATTGATTTTGCTTTATTTCATAATTAAAATGACTCACTTTTCATTAAGAACAGATTTTATGCAAAATAATGAAACAGGCAGAAAATATATTTAAATTGGGATTATGGGTTAGCTGGTTAAGAGATTGGGAATGGGATCTAGCTGTCGATGTATCTTTATATGTTAATTTTGTTACTAGAATGTTTAATCAAGGTTATAATTGCCTATGATGGTTGAGTTTGAAGTAATACTGTTTGGTTCTGGGTATTGATTTTGCTGCAGTTCATTATTAAAATGACTTGCCTAGATTTTGTGCGATATAATGAAAGAGACAGAAAATATATATTTTTGTGGCGAAATAATAGGCTGTGTTGTTTAATGGTTGGTTGTGGTCTAAGAAACTATTTGCTTTCAGGTAAAGGATGTTATGAAGAAGCAAGAGGAACTTCCAATCTGCAGGGAAGGTGATCTGATAATGGATCAGCTGGTGGAGCTAACTAGCAAAGGATGTGTGTGCCTTCTTGTTATCGATGATGAGCACCACCTGATTGGCACATTCACAGATGGTATTATTGTGACATTCACAGTCTTATTATTTACTGGTTTGGTTAGATTAGTCTTTTGATCAAGTTTAGTTTTTGTTTAGATTGAATTAGATTTGTACGTTGCATTATAAGATTGTTACAATAATTTAATATCATTAAAAAGTGCATACTAATGGAAGTGTTTTGTTATGATACTTGTGTAGAGACGAAGAGATAGGATCAACCAGAAGATGAAAGCTCTACAGAAGTTGGTGTATAATGTAAGTAAGGTGAGAAAATAAAGTAACAGAGCTCAGAGCTCAACAAAGAAGCCACATATAAGTCACATAAAGAAAGGTAAAAAGTAACAGAGCTCAGAGATCAGCAAATTCACTCCTAGTTCTGCAGTTAACAATCTAAGAACTCAACAAAGGCACTCCTAGTTCTGTAGTTAACAATCTAAGAGCTTCAAATTTAAAAGAAAGGTAAAAAGTAACAGTATGCTTCTTGATGCAAGTTGTAAGCCCACACCTTGGTTCATATCACTTACAGCACTTTGTTCCCATGCAGGACTCTGCCAGTGCTACATAAAAATTTGTCTTACATTGGACTTCGAAGAATTTTTTGCCGCAGCAATAAGTGTACATCAACTGGAAGGAATGGACAGTTGGGAGCAATATGCATGCCGTGCCTACGAACTGTTTGAGACAGAAGGAAATAGACCTATGACATGTAGTTACCTATTTAACTAGTTGGTTATAAATTTATTTTTAATTAAATGGATCAGATTTCTTCATTTTAATAAATTTGTATGATTTTACGTTTCAAATTTATTGTAATTTATGTCATTTATAGATTTAAAATATAAAATTGGCAATTAAATTAAATATATTTTAATATAGGAATTTGGTGATGGCTTTACTATCACCAAAACGTATAAAAAGGTTACAAAAATAGGGATAATTGTGATTGCTTTAGCCATCACAAGAGACTTGTCCCATCACAAAAGAATGTGATTGTTTTGGTCATCACAAATAATTGGTGATTGTTTTGGCCATCACAAAAAGATGTGATTGTTTTCGCCATCACAAATAATTGGTGATTGTTTTGACCATCACACAAAGATGCGATTGCTTCAGCCATCACAAATAATTGGTGATTGTTTTTATCATCACAAAAAGATGTGATTGCTTCAGCCATCATAAAAGGATCGAATGTTTTGGTGATTGCCAAAACCATCACGTAAAACATTTCATGATGGGCGTATACAAGACGGCCATCGTGATGCTTAAAACCATCACGTAAACCTTTCGTGATGGTTTTTTTAGTTTTTGTGATGGATTTTTGCCATCACAGATGACCATTTTTTTAGTAGTGATTTTTTATGACTACTTGGTTACCCACAAAAATTAAAATGGTTACCTTTGTATGAATGGTTGGCTACCAACTGCATCACATTTAAACTAAATTGGTAACTTAATAAAACTGAATTGGTTACCTTGATCTGAAGGTTTGACAACGTCATCTTCCCCCTCTTCCTTCACCGGTGAGACAGAGCGAGAGTCAACCACAAAATGGTTGATGAGATGGAGAAAGGAGGTGGATATTTGATTTTTCACAATTTTTTCATGTCCGAAAATTCTAATTTCAATTCCAATTTCATGTCCAAAGAAAAATAAGAACACTGCATAGGAAATAGAGAGAGATAAGAGAGTGATGTGTAATGTAATGTTGATTACCAAACATTCGTACCAAGGTAACCAAACTTTTATATCAATGTAACTAAACCTTTATACCAAGGTAACCAATCTACCTTCACACCTGCAGTATAAATTGGTTATCTTGTTCTGAAAATTTGGCAACCAACTGTATGAAGGTTTAGCTACTAACTGCATCACATTCAAAATAAATTGGTAACTTAATAAAATTGAATTGTTTACCTTGGTATGAAAGTTTGACTACTTACTGCATGAAGGTTTGGCTACCAACTGCATCACATTCAAAATAAATTGGTAACCTAATAACACTAAATTGGTTATCTTGGTATGGATGTTTGGCTACCAACTGCACTATAAAAAAATTACAGGTGTGGATTGGTTACCTTGGTATGAAGATTTTGTTACCTTGGTGTGAATGTTCGGTTACCAACTGCACTATGAAAAAATTGAAGGTATGGAGGTGGATTGGTTATCTTGGTATGATGGTTTGGTTACTTTGGTATAAAAGTTTGGTTACCAACTGCAATATGAAAAAACTGCAAGTGTGGAGATGGATTGATAACCTTAATATGAAGGTTTGGCAACCTTGATATGAAAATTTGATTACCTTGATATGATGTTTAAAAAATTACAGCCGAAGCTTCCGTGTGACATACGCTAAGTGATTCCCACTTGTTTGGCCAAACTCTTGGAAATATCTAATCCCCCGGTAGCTCTCCCTCCCTCTCACATGCATTTCCTCTCTACTTACCAATACAACCTTTCACATAAGCCTATTCACATGCCCACTTCTATCACTTCTCCGGTTTGTCTTTAGGCTTAATACTCTTGGAATATCTTTTTATTTTTCAGTATATACTTTTTTAAAAAAAAATAAATATTCCGGGTTTGGTTGGACGGAATAATTTTAAAACATACTCCCTCCGTTTCATACTTATAGGTTGATTTCTTTTAACATATAGTTTAAGAAAATTAGTTAAGTGACAATTTTTAACATAAATTTTCCACATATACCCCTTAATATGAAATTAATGAATAAGTTAATTACTCTTTACTTATCACACTGGAACTCTCAATTTCATTGATTGACGTGTACTGACCATTAAAATCCATAACTAATGAACTTTAACCAAAGAGAATACAATAGCATTAAATGTGGTGATAAAAATAATGACATTAAATGTTGTTTCTTTAAAAAAGAGTAATGGTTGAATATTTATTATAAGGGCACAAAAGTAAAATAATGAACCAACTAAATTTTATAAATAGTATTAGCCTATATATTGAGACATCTCAAAATAAAAAATTAGCCTATAACTATGAGACGGAGAGAGTAATGAATAATTGTTAGAATCAAAATCACATCATAATGAAATCGAATTCGAACTCTTGATTCATGTGTTTAGTACGTTACTTAAAAATTATATCAGAAAGGAATAAAATAGAATATAATGATCAAAATATCATTAACTAAGTAATATATATATATATATATATATAATAATAATAATAATAATAATAATACAAAATAAGTATAATACATATTAATATTATAATATTATACTAATATATAATATAATAATATTATATATTCTTATATGTTATAAACATATATTTAATATACAATGTAATACGTCACATATATTTCATTAATATAATACAAAATAAATATAATACCTATTAATATATATATAATATATTATATATATTCATCTATTTTTTTGAGTGAGGATATTTTTATCTTTATATTTTTTCCATTCCTTTACTCATTGGAATCGCAATTCCTTTAGAGGGGTAAGAAATCGCGATTTCAATGCCTAACGGAATCGCGATTTCGTCTTAGTGGTCATTCCAACCAAACTTAACATACCAGACGTCAGAAAAGAATTATTCCCATCCTCCATTCCTACCAACCAAACGGTACCTAAGAGTATGACGATATTACTTTTTTAAAACGAGAGCTCTATTTTTGGAACTTCCACTTTATTTTTTTTGCATTTATTGACATATAATATAATATTTTTAGGAAAAAATGTTTGTACACAGCTGTGTATTATACAGTAGGCTATAGCGATATTTTTTTGGGTTATAGCGACGGTTTCACCCGTCGTCATAGCTATTCTGGGCTATGGCGACAGTTTACCGTCGCTATAACCCAAAAAATCTGTCGTCCTAGGCCTACTGTGTAATACACAGCTGTGTATATACATATAGCCCATATTTTTATATTATATTTATAATTTCATATTATGTCGGCATTAATAAGTTATATATTAATATCGTTTCATAAAAAAAGTAACATTTTGTGAAATTGGTTAATATTAGTAATGTATTTTCATTTCGTATTTATTCCTAAAACTAGTAAGTTATTACTCCATCTATACTCAAAAAGATGGAAAAAAATACAATTTTTACATATATTAAAAAAAATAAAAATAGAGAAAATAGACTGAACAAATTTCAATTTTATCCTTAGTGACTCCACAAGATTATATAAAAGTGAAGAGTATTTTATTTTTTTATACTAATGAACCCCATTAAATGACTAAATTACCCTTCACTTTATGTACCTTATCTCATCATTTTAAGAACAAAGTAATTTGTACCTTTAGCTATTTTTTTGGGGACGAAAGGAATACTTTAGTAATTGTGGTATGCTATTGAATTTATGGTGTTAAACTTGAGAATATTGTGTCAATTTTACTATCTATATAATAAAACAGAACCCATTTTAAATTTTTCATTTGATAAAACACAAGGACAGTTCAGATTCATTCTAACTTAATTTTTCCAACTTAATCTAAATGCTCATATTTCTTCCTGCCCAAATCAAATTCACCCACACTCCCTACTCTCTCATGTTCACACACAAAATCTCTATCTCCTCTCTTCTTCACACACAAACAAATAATAATAATTATAGTACTATTAATAATTATAATAGTACTACTACTACTAATAATAATTATTATTATAAAAGTACTACTACTAATAATAATAATAGTAATAATAATTATTATAATTATAATAATAGTAATAGTAATAATAATACTAATAATAATAATAATTATTATTATAAAGTAATAATAATAATAATAATAATAGAAATAATAATAATAATAACGACAACAACAATAATAATAATAATATTAATAATAATAACAACAACAACAACAATAACAACAATAATAATAATAACAATAATAATTATTATTGCGTATTGTAGTGGTGTGATGAATTATGATAATTGTTATTGATGATTGTAAGTTTTGTAGACAAGGTTAGATTTTTTCTGAATATCTATTTTTAAAAGAAAATTAATTATTGTGATAGTGTGGTAAATTATGATAATTGTTATGTGTGATTGTAAGTTATTTTAAGTTGCAAAAAGTCTTTATTTTTCAAATTTTAATCTAATTTTTCGTTACGCCGTGCTTTCAGGCACGAGCAATTACTAGTTATGAATAAAATAAAACTACACAAAAATAACCTTTTGTGATGGCTCAAATACATCACATAAAATCAAAAAATCCTTACGGAAGATTTTTGTGATGATTTTAGCTGTCACAGAGGTCGACTTGTATACACTCATCATGAAAACTTTCATGATGGTTTTGACAATTACGCAAACGTGTAATGTTTTTGTAATGATTAATACAATCATATTAAATGGTTAAAGTAATCACATTAGCACATAACCTATTGTGATTGTCAAATTCATACTTTAGGGATCAAATGTAAGCATGTAAATATCTTTTTATGGAGACTTTATTACACTATATTAACAGTATCAAATGATACTTGCAGTATTCGAATCCTCCCCCAATTTGTAAACTAAATAACAAGTATTACTATTACACCAAATACTAGATCATAATTATAATTTAAAACAAAATATAAAAGGAAATACATGAGTGGACTTACTAAATAAAATTAGTCCACACATGATTTTGTAATTGCAATGGCAGATACAAATACTCTTTAAGATAAAATTAATCATCACTGAGAGCCATCATGTATTTTTATTATTTTATGATGACTTGAAAATTTCATCATAAAATACAATTTTTTTGTAATTGCAAATAAAAGTAGTCACAAAAATATATATTTTTAATGATTGTCATGACAGTCATAAAATATTGTTTTGATTATTTTTTTCATCTAAATATTGGTTATAATTTAAATGAAATCACGAAAAAGGTATTATTCATAAATGATGGGTTGGTGTGTCACAAGAAGAAAATTTATTTTTTTTTGAAAAATTTGATGATTGACGTGATCATCACAATTATAATACATTGATGACAAAATTAATCATCACTAATAGACATCATATATACTATTATTTTGTGATTACTCAAAAAGTTCATAAATTATTATCTTTTGTGATTGTTTTTAAAAATCATCACACTCTTGTCACATATTCTTATTTTTTTAGTAGTATAGTATTGAATATATAATTAGACTATTTTTTTTAAAAAAAAATTAGAGTTGTAAATGAATTTGCCTACCCACGAGCCCGACCTGACTTAACTCGATTAAGTCCTAACTCGAGCTCCATTTAGTTAAACTAACCAAACTTGATTTTTTTTTACTTTCATTTAGTTAAATGAGTTGATCAGGTTCAACTCATTTAAGTCTCGTTAAAACTCGACCTGTCCTAAAAAAGATGACTATATGTATAAATTTTTTTGTCCCCAAAAGGATAGATAAAATATATAAAATTAAAGGTAAATATGTAATTTAGTAGAATATTAATATAAAAAAAATTAAAAATACTGATCATTTTATATTATGTGGTGGGACTACTAAAGATGAATTTAAAATTTATTTTACTTTCTTTTCTCTACTTATAATTTTTTTAATGTGTAAAAATTATATTTTGTTCATTCTTTCAAGAATTAAAAGAGTGAGATAAAATTGTACATTAAATTTTAACATGATTTTAAAGTCGACTCAACAAGTTCAAATTTTAAAAAACTTGACCTCAAATACATCAAAATCTGTCCAAATTGGTAGTGGTTAGGTATATGAAGTTAACTTCAATTGACAAATAGAATCGATACACATATTGAGATGTAATATCTCTTTTTGTGTCAGCACTGTATTGATAAATTAACCAATTTATCAATGATAATCAGATCCGTACATATTTACAACTCATTTTAAAAGAGAGAATTATTTTGCATGTAAATGTATCATTCATTGCAATAATAAAAGCTAAAACCTAAAATATCAACCAATCAATTGTTTAACCCCAAAAAAATATCTATCCATACTTTCCCTATATAAACAAGAATACTTTCCCCTTCACCTCATATACTCCACAACTACAACCTTCCATTTCCACTCCCATTCTCTCCTCAACCATGAAGATATTATTCTCTGCTCTCTTCTTATCCTTCTTCTTGGCCCTCTCATCGGCCGCCGACATGTCTATCATCGGCTCCGATGGCACCCACATGTCCGCCTGGAGAACAGACGACGAAATCAAGGCCGTACACGAGTCGTGGCTCGTCCAGCACGGCAAGTCGTACAACTCCTTGGGAGAGAAAGAGGAGAGGTTCCAGATTTTTAAGGATAATCTACGGTTCATCGACGAGCATAACGCTGACCCGGACAGGAGTTACAAGGTTGGGTTGAACCGGTTCGCCGATCTGACTAACGACGAGTACCGGTCCAAGTACTTGGGTATTAAGAAAAAAGATACTAGGACGAAGTTGTCCACCGGGAAAAGTGACCGGTATGTTCCTCTGGCCGGCGAGAGCTTGCCGGAATCGATTGATTGGAGAGAGAAAGGTGCTGTCCCGGCGATCAAAGATCAAGGAAGTTGTGGTTAGCTTTCTTTCTTTCACTCTTCTTTTAATGTTCTGTTATTTTAATGTTTTTTTAGATATAAAGATTTGTTTTGTCTATATTACCCTTATAAATAAATTTTTTTAGTTTTTTTTCTAATATTTTATGTGTTCTAATGTTTAATTCAAAGTTTTAATAATAATATTATAAATATCTGAAATAAAATACTCCCTCCATAAGATTTTTAGAGTTATGCACAAACATTAAAAAAAAAAATGATTGTATAACATTAAATATAATATCAAATGTCTATATTGTTCTTGTATTAGAAAAATAGATTGTTATTTATTGGACAAAAAATAGTGAGTGAACCATAGTTATATTTAATACTTTAAGTAATATTGGAAACTAAGTAATTAATGCTTACCTGGAATTCTAAAACTTAATATATTAAGAGACAAATTTTTTTTATATAAAACGTTTTATATTAAGAGACGGAGGGAGTAGAATGCTACTAACTAAATCTGTAAAAAGATAACAAATTTAATAAAGTAGTTAAATTCAATATATGGCTGAAAATTAAGTTTTGGCTAACTAAGTTTTGGCTAACTAAGTGTATACAAATTATATGTTGCAAGTATGAGATATAACAAAGTCAAGATAAAATGGATATATGGTACTCCCTCCGTCCCTAATTATTTGACGTTTTAGTGGCGGACACAAGAATTAAGAATAATGATTGGAAATCATTAAATATAGTACTCAATTGTCTATAATATCCTTAAGGGATAAAGAGACTTTTGTTGGGATAAGGAGAGGAAAAGTTTAAAGTATAAAAAAAATAGGCAGAGTAATGAGATGTAATTTTGGAAAAATTGTCATTAATTCTCTTAGATTTGAACAAACGTCAAATAATTAGGGACAAATGAAAAATTTTAAAACGTCAAATAATTAGGGGCAAATGAAAAACTTTAAAATGTCAAATAATTAGGGACAGAGGGAGTATATGGTTAATTGATTTTATGTATATTAGGTAATATAGTCTCTTTTAACATTTTGGTTGTGCAACTATCATTTTAGGGTGTGCATATATCAATAATTTTTTTACTAACATAAAAATAAGAAGTGAAAATAATAAGTTACCCTGTAAATTGGACTATTATTTATTTATTATTATTAAATTGAGTTTTATTTTCTTTAAATATTGAGATGCTATTATTTATAAGAGGATGTTTATTGCCACAAAGGAAAATAATCACAAAATTCAAAATCTCACAAGTAAAACAGTATACAGGAGACAAAGTATGATTATTAACACCATGTCAATTACTTATTCAAACAAATTGGTAAAGTAGACTAGGGAATTTTTTTGGGGAAACACTGTGGTTCATCAGATAACTAGGCTACTGGACAAATATCCTTAAATTCGGTATATTTAGAGTTGGTTTATTAGACAATTATATATTCTTGAATGTAAGAAAGTTTTCTACTTTTCTTTATTTTTGCCACCCATGTAATAACCCATTTTTGTGTAAAGTAATGCAACAAAGCAATTAATGTTTTATAAATATTTTTATTGACTACTCAATTTCTTTGTAAAAGTAATATTTTTAAAATTGCTATTGCAATCATTTTCAAGGAAAAATTAATCCCATTTATATATTCTAGTAGTTAATGAGTTGAGTAATATGCTTTAGTAGATATCCCTAGTTTGGTTAGTACTTTGATTTTTTGTTGATAATGGGAATTTAGCATTTTGGCCAATGAATCTAGTTTATGAAACTATGAAGTCTTACCATCAAATAGCCTTGTCAATTTCAAAAATGGTCATGGGCTTATCTACTTAATTGTGTTAATTAGTCATTACAAAAGCAATATTTATCCTTTGTTCTGGTTTATTTTCTTTTACTTTGTGTATTTTTTTCTCACCTTCTGAGTCTAGATTCGCTCATATGTGCATTAATTGACTTGAAATGAAGGGAGTTGCTGGGCATTCTCAACAGTTGGCGCCATTGAAGGAATCAACCAGATTGTTACTGGGGATTTGATCACCCTATCGGAGCAAGAGTTGGTGGATTGTGACAGATCGTACAATGATGGTTGCAATGGTGGTCTGATGGACTATGCCTTTGAGTTCATTATCAACAATGGCGGAATTGATTCCGAGGCTGATTATCCCTACAAAGGCATTGATGGACGATGTGATCAAAACAGGGTCAGTATCAAGTTCCATTCAAAATACATTTACGATAAGGGATGAGAAATTTATTACGAAAAATGTATGTATCTCATTCTATACCAATTGCCTTGCAGAAAAATGCAAAAGTTGTCAGTATTGATAAGTATGAAGATGTTACTCCATACAATGAGAAGGCATTGCAAAAGGCTGTGGTTAGCCAGCCTATCTCCATTGCTATGGAAGGCAGTGGCACGGCCTTCCAATTATACACATCGGTAAAAGCTCAATCAATTGCTTGTGAATTTCCTTTTCCATTTGAAATTGGTTCTAAGTTGAAAGCATATGTTATTAATCAGAATATGGAGTGTGTATATATATATATATATATATATATATATATATATATATATATGATACAGCCCTCCTGAAATCTGGATGATTAGTTTGGTGGTGTTAATATGGAAATGACCAATACTACACTGATTTTCTTGAATCCAAACCCCCCACCCCCCACCCCCCACATCTCATTTGCTGTATAATCCCATATTACTCTCCATGTAATATTTTTTTCCAGCTACAAAAAACTTGTGTAGATACATAGATAATAATTATGTGGCAGTAATACATAAGAGTGGAACAGCATATGAGACAGATAAATGTTATAGAAGAACTAGACTCGATTTTCTTTCAAACCTTTTAAATTAGAGAGTACTTTGTTTAATTGTTAGTATTTTGTTCAATCTTTAGGGTATATTCACAGGAAAGTGTGGCACAGCACTGGACCATGGGGTGTTAATTGTAGGCTATGGTACTGAAAACGGTAAAGATTACTGGATTGTGAGGAACTCGTGGGGTAAAGAATGGGGAGAAGAGGGTTACATCAGGATGGAACGAAACGTTGCTAGCTCTGCAGGATTATGTGGACTTGCTGTTGAACCGTCTTATCCTGTGAAGAATGGCCAAAACCCCCCAAACCCCGGTCCAACTCCTCCTTCACCTAAAAGACCTGAAAGCGTTTGTGATGATTTCAACAGTTGCCCGGCAAGTGACACCTGCTGCTGCATTTATGAGTACTATGGCTCCTGCTATACATGGGGATGCTGCCCACTCGAGTCTGCTTCCTGCTGCGATGATGGTTATAGTTGTTGCCCCCATGATTACCCTGTGTGCAATGTTTGGGCTGGAACTTGTTCAATGGTAAGCGTTTCTTTGTCATCTTCAACTTGATTTCCAGTACTTTTTGGGTAGGGGTGACTGACAGTTGTAATTCGTGACGTGTCAGGTCATAATATTAATACTAAATAGGTCAATATTAACAAGACACATTTAATTAATAGTGTCAAGATTTTCAAACACAAACACTGACATGTGTTAATTATGTGGACCTATTTAACCAGTTTCGTACACATTAAAATTTTTAAATTTAAAAATAAACATCATTTATCATTTATTGTATAATAACATAATTCAATCATCACAACAATATATATTTAACAAAATACAAGATATCATTCTTTGAATAGGAGTTAAGAAAGTTGAAGCTCAATATTTAAAGTAAATTATAACATTATATCATATTTATTTCTTAATTATTTTAAATAAACATGTTACACGTGTCAACCCATAGATTACACGTGTCTGACCCATTTAAATTTCGTGATGGTACGAAACTGTTTATACTCGACGCTAACCCTCTTATTATATGTCGCGTTAAAAATTACCGCCCCTACTTCCAAGAGAAAATAAAATGTTCTTTTTTAGTTTGATTGCTTACACATTCCTCCCTCTTCTAACAGAGCAAGAACAGCCCATTGGGAGTGAAGGCAATGAAGCGCATTCTCGCTACTCCTAATTGGCAACATGGGAGCAAAGGAAAGAGGGTCAGTGCTTAATAAACCACAGCCTTGAAGTAAAGTGGGTGGAAAATGGAAGAAAATATAGGAAAAAAGAATCATGAATACAAGTTATTGATCATCTCTTAGGTATGAATATCAACTAAGATGAACAATTATTGAATACCCATCTGCAGATTTGTATATACTTGTGCATTGCTTCAGTATTGCATTTGAACAACACGGATTATAATTCTTATTAGTCCTATATATCATTGTAAAATACTTCTTCTGTATTAGCTCATGTGTATGAACCATGACTTTGGTAAAACTAATTTGTGATTGTTATTGAAAATTATGTATAATGAAAAGAAGCATCGTTACATTATGTTAAATAAAATGAAAAGAAGCATTACAATCCAAGTAATGGCTGTTCTTGTATTTATTAGTATTATTGTTTGTGCTTGTTGCATATAATAAAGCCTCAGGCTCTCAGAAAAGAGTTGATACAATTGCTCTTTTTTGGAGAGTATATTACAGTTGTGTACTTTAGTATTCTACAAGATTTTGAAATCATAATATGTATAATCCGGATTTTTATTTTATTTGAACTCTGTTGTAGCCAAATATTTATCCTATTGAAAAGTTGCTTAATAGTTTGTTAGATTTCGAGCCAGGCACAGTAAGAGCATCTCCTGTGGACTATATTTAGTACATGAGGCAGATGTCCTTTAGTCTTCAATCTTTTTGGCAGATGGACTATCTCGTGGACTATAATATAAAAATATTAAAATAATCAATAAATTCAAAAAAATAAACTCCAATATATTCCATATAAAAAATAAATTAGAGAAATTTTATCAATAAAATCAATCAAATATAATAAAAATACAAACTATTATTAACAAATATCTCTGCCCCAATTATCTTCTTCTTTCAGTATCTCCTTGGCATTCATCTCCTTCTTCAGGCAACCTTCATGTCCTTTAGTTTTTTCTTCTTTTTCTTCAGCCATCTCTCCAATTTAAATATATTTAAAATTATAGTTCACCATATTTGGTTCCTTGATTTGATCTGTTGGGCTCACCGGAAAATTCAATCGACCATATTTAGTTCATTTACTGGAGCAAAATCTGCATCCTAGACTATATCTAGTCCGGCCTCCTGGAGTTGCTATAAGGGCGCGTAACGCAAGTGCTTGTTTTGTTATAAGGGCAATTGTACAATATGCATGGTTGCCATGGTGGTCTGATGGACTATGCCTTTAAGTTCATTATCAAAAATGGTGGAATTGATTCCGAGGATGATTATCCCTACTCAGCCATTGAAGGACGGTGTGATCAAAACAAGGTCAGTATCAAATTCCATTCAAAAGACATTTAAGGGATGATAAATTTATAACGAAAAATGTATGCATCTCATTCTATATATATCAATTGCCTTGCAGAAAAATGCAAAAGTTGTTGGTATTGATACGTATATATGAACGTGTTAGTCCCCATACAATGAGAAGGCATTGCAAAAGACTGTGGCTAGCCAGCCTATTATCTCCATTGGTATGGAAGGCAGTGGCAAGGCCTTCCAATTCTACACATCGGTAAAAGTTCAATCAATTGCTTGTGCATTTCCTTTTCCATTTGATATTGGTTCTAAGTTGAAAGTACATGTTATTAATCAGAATATGGAGTGTGTGTGTGTGTATATATATATATGATTCCTCTTTCCTTTATGTTGGTGTCAATTAATTCCCCAGAAGAATATTCCCTCGGGACAGCCCTCCTGAAATCTGGATGATTAGTTTGGTGCTGAGACAGATAAATGTTGCAGAAGAACTTGACTCGATTTTCTTTCAAACCTTTTAAATCAGATAGTACTTTGTTTAATCTTAGTATTTTGTTCAATCTTTAGGGTATATTCACAGGAGAGTGTGGCAAAGCAGTAGACCATGGGATGCTAATTGTAGGCTATGGTACTGAAAACGATAAAGATTACTGGATTGTGAGGAACTCGTGGGGTAAAAAATGGGGAGAAGAGGGTTACATGAGGATGGAACGAAACGTTGCTAGCTCTGCAGGATTATGTGGACTTGCAGTTCTCCCGTCTTATCCTGTGAAGAATGGCCAAAATCCCGGCCCAACTCGTCCTGAAAGCGTTTCTGATGAATGATTTCAACAGTTTCCCGGCCAGTGACGACTGCTGCTGCATGTATGAGTACTATGGCTCCTGCTATATAGTATGCTCCAGCTCCAACCAATCCGAGTAATGACTGTTCTTGTTTTTATTATTATTGTTTGTGCTTATTGCATATAATAAAGTCTCAGGCTCTCAGAAAAGAGTTGCTACATTGCTCTTTTTGGACAATATATTACAATTGTGTACTTTAGTATTCACCCACAAGATTTTGAAATCATAATATGCATAATCCGGATTTTTATTTTATTTCAACTCTGTTGTAGCCAAATATTTATCCTATTGAAAGTTGCTTAATAGTTTGTTAGATTTCGAGCCAGGCACAGTAAGAGCATCTCCTGTGGACTATATTTAGTCCATATGATATCAACAGATGTCCTTTAGTCTTCAATCTTTTCGGCAGATGGACTATCTTGTGGACTATAATATAAAAATATTAAAATAATTAATAAATTCAAAAAAAATTCCAATATATTCCATATAAAAAATAAATTAGAGAAATTTTATCAATAAAATCAATCAAATATAATAACAATAGAAACTATTATTAACAAATATCCCTGCCCCAATCATCTTCTTCTTCAGTATCTCCTTGGTCTTCATCTCCTTCTTCAGACTTCAGGTAACCTTCATGTCCTTTAGCTTTTTCTTTTTTTTCTTCAGCCATCTCTCCTATTTTAATATATTTAAAATTATAGTCAAAATTATAGTTCACCATATTTGGTTCCTTGATTTGATCTGTTGTGCTCACCGGAAAATTCAATCGACTATATTTAATTCATCTGCTGAAACAAAATTTGCATAACGCAAGTGCTTGTTCTGTTATAAGGGCAATTGCTGCATTTGAAAATTCAAACGCATTGTAAAATTTTATTTTAAACGTAACTTATTTGACTCACAAAACAACTTTTGTGACTTAAACGTACAGCATCGGAAATGATGAGGTTTGACTAGTTTGAAAATAAAAAAACCACAGTAAAAATTGCTAAGGCCAGTAATTAAACAAACCCTAAGGAACTTCCAGGGTCAAGTTTTGGATTAATGCTATAGAGGTGGTACTAGTAGGTTTTGTTGCTGTGGTATTTGCAACTTTCAAGTCCCATCGGTAGGTGAAGTGAATATGCAGTAACTTTTGCTGAACTGACTTGTTGCATAACTAAAACAAGCTTATTGCAAGTGCAAACCACTGATTAGCTTTAGAATTCACATACGCGGAAATTTAAAAAATCATATATTTGAATAAATGTTTACGCTAAGATTAGCCTTAATAATAATGAGTGTGTACCTGAGAACTAAGTATAACCTTGTATTTATAGTGATTACACCTCACATGCCCTTCCCCATATGAAAATAGGACTCCTAATAAGGTCAGATTAATTAATGGAATCTCCTTAAAGGAAAGAAGTTGATAAAGGAAGGAAGTCGAATTCTATGCTGACACTTTCCTCCGGACTCAGAAATCAAATATAATTAGAAATATTAAATTTTTTAAAATTCTATAACTACCCAAACAGGTTCCTACATGAAGAGACTTTCTCTCTGTGTATCATGATCATGACCCATTACGGTGTGCCACTTTTAATCCACATAATAGATAATCCCTCCGTCCCAAATTAATTGCTCAGTTTTGACTTTTTAAATTCAAATTGACCATTTTTAAAACTAATCTTTTTACTATTTTTGCTAAAATATAGGGGAAGAGATTATAACCAAAAGAAAGTATATACAATTTATTACTAATCCCAATTTTTATAATTTTAGAAATATATTTATATATACTTAATTATTAATTCTAAAAATAGTCAATTTAACTTAGAAAAGTCAAAACTGAGCAATTAATTTGAGACGAAGGGAGTATATTATATTAATATCTAGAAAGGAAAATATGATCCAATTAGTTTAGGTGTAATTTAAGATGGAGTCGGAGTCCTATTTATAACCGATTAGAATAAGTTCAGAAAAGTAAAAATTCAAAATTATAATATATCATCAGCAAGTTTAAAACAAAAATTTAGGATACAATGTATGTAGCCATATATTAATAGATTATTATCAATTAAAAAGTACATTAAATATATTGCAAGGATACATTGCATGTTTAAAAGTAAAATGGACACCAAAAAAACATTCTTGAACTCGGCCTGGTCCAGCCAAAAGTAAATTTCTTATCCAAATCATTATATTAGGTTGTGTTTGATAAATTTGAGAATTAAGATCTGAATGATTATGATGTCTTAATAAATTAGATCATCTGAATGGCTATGGGGTCTGAATCTAAAAAATTGTTTGATAACTAAAAAGTAAGTTGTCTTTTAATGACACTATGTCACCATTTTAAAGGATAAAATTTTATTTAATAATTTTAAATATTCAATTTAATAAAAATGAGTGCATAATATTGTTTAATATATTTATATAAAAAAAATTAGCAAAAAAAATTCATTAAAAGATACCTCTTAATTAATAAGATTTCATTTTCTGTCTTACCGATTAAGAGGCATTCAGAGGTAACAAAAAACAAAACAAACAGCGTCATGTCTCTTAGCGAAAAAGAAACAGTCTATTAAGAGACAATCAGATGTAAACAAACAGCACCTTAGTCTATTCCAGAAAGCCAAACAAAATCTAAAATGAAATTTCAGAAAAAATTTAAATTTGGATATGAATTTCTAAATCCATTTTGACTGCAAAAGCAAGTCATCTATCAGGATTTACACTGGTCTATTCAGCAACTCTTTCCTGTCTATCAGAATTTGTGAGGTATGTAACAGATCAGCATCAGGGTAATAGGAAAACCAACCATATCCCTGATCCCCTAAACCAAGACTTTAAGGAGCAATTTTACAAATATAAAGTTGAGGATTACATGCACAAAACACCCTCAAATCATTACAATTGCTTCCACATCTACGGAGACTTCCAGCTTCATAATTTGCGAATGAAAACTTGTAATCTAAACATGTGCGTATTCATCATAAAAATGTTCAGCCTACCTGAATACTCAAGGCCTGACAGTTTCTGTATCATCAGAAAAAGCTGCTTTCTTCCCGGTGTAACGCTGAAAAAAATAATAAGACAATTAGGTAACACCTCGGTCATTTAGAAGCAGAGTACAATAACAACTGAACAGATCGTAAAAATGCATTAAAATGAACTTGAGACTTACCTGCTTGCCAAAGGAGAAAGGGACATATCTGTATTTAATCATGTGCATTATCTGCCTCTTCATCGTTGAAATGAACAGCACAATCCAATAGAACAACAGAATCGGCCAAAATACAGGCACGTCAAATGCACTAAAGAATGTCAGCACAAAAGCAATGCAGAACGCTTTTGTTAATGAATACCTGATGACGTAAGATAAACCAAAAAATATTAGCCACTCTACTAGCAATTCCTTCAAGTTGAAAGAACATTAAACATAATGATAGAAACGTAATTCATATATTTTATTATCCCTAATTTTGTCCTTTTAATTATATTAGTTTATTAAATTAATATGTTTTATTTTATTTTGTAGGATTTAATAGTTGTTGCAATAAAGTCAAAATCTTGGTGATCAAGCTATATTTAATGCTCTTATTCATATAAGGATTGTCCAAGAAGAATCTGACAAGGAGAAGGAAAGAGGTAGAACAATCTTAGTGTCCAAGAAGAATCCAACAAAGAGAAAGAAAAGTCTATCTAGAAGATCTTTTTGAAGTTGATTGCTACTAGGAAGTTGAATTCTACATGGAAAGGGAATGATCAAAGTGTCCAAGTTCAATGAATCTAAATTAGGGTTCAAAGTTATTTTTCCTATAAATAGGCTTCTTGTTATAGAGAGAAAGGCACCACTTGTTATTTTCTTTTTCTTAGTTTTTCACTAGTGTAGGAGGGAGTAAGATATTTAGAGTTTGTCGTTTCTTTTATTCCAATCACGTGTGGAACATACTGTCAGGGAGTATTTGTAACTTTCTTTTATTTATATAATAGAAATTCTCTTTTTAATTATTATTCTTATTTCATGCGAATAGTAGTACTAATATTATTTGTTTTTGTTTTTAATTCCATGGCTAGCTAAATTTCTAATACCTAGGATTATGATGAAGCTAAATATTTCATAACTATATTTTCTTTCCATTCCTAAATTAGTGCCTAATTATTTTCACCTTCATATTTTCCTCCGTATAAATTGCATTTGATTTTTATATTGATTGCGAGGTTTTGATAAGTTATAGTTAATCTGTGAATTTTTCATAACTTATGCTTGCCCATATTAATTATATGAATCATTATTTTTAAAGGGAAGGGGAAATAATTTGGGAATTGATTTAGAAAATAAGAAATTATTTATTATGTTAATATTTGGTAGATTCTAATTCCTAGGTATCTTTTCTAATTAATAGTTTTCGTTTTTAATTAATAGTTCACATAATTTAGTTAATAAATCTTCTCCACTATTTTTATTTCTAATTTGCCTAAAATATTAATTAAGGATATATTAAAGAATTAATCTAGTCTCTGTGGGTTCGACCTGTACTTGCCAGTTCTTCAATTTGACAATGTGCACTTGCAGTTACATATTTTTATCACATCAAGTTTTTGGCGCCGTTGCCGGGGACTAGAATTAATTTTTATTTATTCCTTAATTTTTATTTATTCGAATTAGTTTTAACTCATTTTTTTTATTTTTTTTTATTTTTTCAGGATTATTGAAGCGGATCGAAAGAGCGAAAAGATAAAGATTTTGTTGCTGCGCTTTCTTCGGTACTTCGTATCTCCAATTTTTTTTTTTGAAATAAAAAAAATAAAAAAAATAGTAGTTTAGTTTTTTTTTTATATATTTTTTTTTGTGCGACTTTCGTGGTTAGTTGTCTATTTGTTTTGAGATTTGTGGAAAAATGAATTTTTATTATAGTTGGAATAATAATTTTGCTTGGAATCAAGAATCCTATTAAAATTTTAATCCGCACCAAGTAAATCAATTTTTTTCAACTTATGAAAATCCTTATCCATTTTCATGTTTATATCCATATTCGGATCCAGAACCTCAATATCCACAAGAATTATCAAATGAAAGTGAGAAGAGACTTAACGTTTTAGAGAAGAGCATAGAAACTTTAATGAAATCTCATAATAATTTCAATAATTTCATGCAAAGCACTACCCAAGCCATTTCTCGCTTAGAAATTCAAATGAGTCGATTAGCCACCATAATAAATGAACAAGAGGTGGGTGAATTTTCTAGTAACTCTGAGGTTAATTTTGAAAATCTTGATGGTTGTGGAAATGATGAGGAAAATAGAAATTTTATATTCAATTCTACACAATTTGAGTCCAGCGTATTTGAGGAGTCTACAAATTATGAGTCTATGCCTAAAATTGATCATGTTGCATTTGATGAGTCGATTGAAAAAGTTTATAAGCCTAAAGCTCCATACCCTGAAAGACTTATTCCTAAAAAACCACCTAGTGATTTTTTGGACCAACCCATTAAAGTAAACATGATACAAGAGTTGTCAATGACCCAAGAAATAAATGAAAATAGACACTTGATTGAAAAAGATCCAATTGATTTTTTCTTAAATCACCTTGACCAAAATTGGAATGAATCTGAATATTTAGATAAGGTCAATGAGCTGTTGAGATCCACTACAAATAAGTCAACTAAACTAGAACATGTATTTGAACCAACTCTTCCATCATTTGAACATGTTAATGAAAGTTTTCTTGAGGTAAACTTGAAGCATAACTGTGATGAAAATTCTGACTATTTTCAATTTCCTAGACCTCCTGAAAATAATGAAAAGTTCACACTCACTTATCCATTTGTAACATTCATTTTTAGTCACATAATTTTTAGGATTTATAAAATTTGTAGATATGTACATTTGTTTTCTTTCTCACCACATCTTCTTGCAGAACAAATGCCCCGCATACAAGGTACAATTCTTTCATATCTTTGTTCTCTTTTCTTCATTTGCATACATTGAGGACAATGCATGATTTAGGTATGGGGGGAGTTTGTTTGTATTAGATTTTTTTTTCTTTTTACGAAAAAAAAACACAAAAAAATTAAAAAATTAAAAAAATTTGTTTGACTTTTTATGAATTGAATTAATTCTAATAAGTGTTTGTGGAGCAAAGCGCATGAGTGAGATTGAAAGATTTAGAACTCTTGAATTGTTGATAAGATACAAAATCTTAGTTCAAAACACCATCTGGATTTAAAATTGATTTCACAAGCATTTTTGCACTTCACGTTTGCACTAATTCTTAGTTATGGGGTATAAACCATGATTCGAGTAATTTCAAAAAAAAAAAAAAAAAAAAGAAGAAAAAAAAAGAGAAAAAAAATAAAAAAATAAATAACTGCTTCAATGTCCATTAAACGAAATAACTGGGTATCCAAGCCTTGGGAAGCATCGATATTCACGCTGAAAAGTATGATGGATAAAAGCAGCTTGACTAGTCTAATTTTGTGGCCTTTGTTACTCGAGTTAGTAAATCCTTAGGGGTGTCTCTACACCTAGTGCGCTAAAGCCATCTGGTTTGGGAGTCATTGGTCCAACGCTCGCTCTACATGGGTAACTCTGAAAAGCCTAAGAAAATGAGACATTACACAAGTCAAGAATAAAAAAAATGGAAAAAAAGAAGGAAAAAAAAGAAAGACAAAGAAAAAAAGAGTTTGCTTGATTTTCATGATAAAAATCCCTACTAAGAGTTACATCACATACACATGCATGCATTACATGAAATTGATTTAATGAAGGATAGTGTCTAAAATGAAGATCGAGTATTTTTGATAAGGTGAAAGTGTGATTTTGAATTTAATCTTGTTTATGTATAATGCCCATAAATATTTAGAAGTTTTCTTTCAATTTCATAATTTGTTGAACCCAAAAATATTTTTAAAATTTTGTGGGTATATTCATTGCAAACCCTCACGAGACACAACTCGTCCACTTGGGGTAACCTTGGGGTTTAAAGGCTTGTTGCACATGCTAAGTGCAATCGTGTTTCCTACGAAAATGGGGTATTGTAATTTTTGTTTTATTTTTATTTTTTTTACTCGAGGACGAGCAAAAGCTAGGTATGGGGGTATTTGATAGAAACGTAATTCATATATTTTATTATCCCTAATTTTGTCCTTTTAATTATATTAGTTTATTAAATTAATATGTTTTATTTTATTTTGTAGGATTTAATAGTTGTTGCAATAAAGTCAAAATCTTGGTGATCAAGCTATATTTAATGCTCTTATTCATATAAGGATTGTCCAAGAAGAATCTGACAAGGAGAAGGAAAGAGGTAGAACAATCTTAGTGTCCAAGAAGAATCCAACAAAGAGAAAGAAAAGTCTATCTAGAAGATCTTTTTGAAGTTGATTGCTACTAGGAAGTTGAATTCTACATGGAAAGGGAATGATCAAAGTGTCCAAGTTCAATGAATCTAAATTAGGGTTCAAAGTTATTTTTCCTATAAATAGGCTTCTTGTTATAGAGAAAGGCACCACTTGTTATTTTCTTTTTCTCAGTTTTTCACTAGTGCAGGAGGGAGTAAGATATTTAGAGTTTGTCGTTTCTTTTATTCCAATCACGTGTGGAACATACTGTCAGGGAGTATTTGTAACTTTCTTTTATTTATATAATAGAAATTCTCTTTTTAATTATTATTCTTATTTCATGCGAATAGTAGTACTAATATTATTTGTTTTTGTTTTTAATTCCATGGCTAGCTAAATTTCTAATACCTAGGATTATGATGAAGCTAAATATTTCATAACTATATTTTCTTTCCATTCCTAAATTAGTGCCTAATTATTTTCACCTTCATATTTTCCTCCGTATAAATTGCATATGATTTTTATATTGATTGCGAGGTTTTGATAAGTTATAGTTAATCCGTGAATTTTTCATAACTTATGCTTGCCCATATTAATTATATGAATCATTATTTTTAAAGGGAAGGGGAAATAATTTGGGAATTGATTTAGAAAATAAGAAATTATTTATTATGTTAATATTTGGTAGATTCTAATTCCTAGGTATCTTTTCTAATTAATAGTTTTCGTTTTTAATTAATAGTTCACATAATTTAGTTAATAAATCTTCTCCACTATTTTTATTTCTAATTTGCCTAAAATATTAATTAAGGATATATTAAAGAATTAATCTAGTCTCTGTGGGTTCGACCTGTACTTGCCAGTTCTTCAATTTGACACTGTGCACTTGCAGTTACATATTTTTATCACATCACATAACATGAAAATTTCTTACAGGATCCAGTCTAAAGGATCCAACATCTTCATGCAAACAAACACACGCACAGAAAAAGAAAATAAAAAACTACTTGAAGATTAGCCAACAACTTATGAGGGGGAGCACAAAGCTAAATGAACTGAAAATTCTATTTATATTTAGGAAGAACTTTTTTGTAATTATCTTATTAGTAGATACTTTATTCAATAAAGGGGATTTAGGATATTTAATATTGATTAGGGTATTTAATTATTTAGTAAGATTGTTCTAGGTATATTTCTTATTCACAAAGAAAAAATTACGGTACGTTCCCCATTAAATAGCTTTGTAATCCCCACGAGTTAATTAGACAATAGACAATCAATTATTAAAATTTGAGTGAGCTGTGTTCTCTCTTAAGTCTCAAGTTTCATCTTTGTAAACTGACCTCAAAACACTCTTGAGGGATGGCTGATTCTCTGCAGAGGATGGAAAAAGCCTCATCTTTTTCATTATTCTAAATATTTAAAAATATTGTCCTGCATCAGCTTGTCCACCCCTCCGACCACCATAGTTGTTACGACATCACGGCGAGTCATGGCAGTGGCCGACTGTCAGGACGCCTAGGCGACAAGGTGACCGACATGACGTTCGTATGGCGACAAGTGGACCGACATGACGTCCGTATGGCGACAAGTGGTTTACAATGTGCAATTTATATATTATTTATTTTACTTAACAAGTATATTGGCAATAAAATTTCATATACATTAAAACTCAAAACAAAACACTACGGAATAATAATCCAAAAACAAAACACTTGATATTAAAAATTAGTAAAAGAAATGAAGAATTCAACAAGCCCCACATAAAAAATAAAGTTGCAACCAACCATCACAAATATATAGTCTAATAACTAATAAAACCCACTTACTTTTACAATTAAAATGGTGGTCATGGATCTAATGTATGTATGTGTTTATATTTCTATAACCACAGTTAAGGCTGTAAACGAACCAAACAGTTTGGGTTTAATTCGGGCTCGACTCGAAAAAATACGAGTGAGACTCGAATTTGTTAATAACATGATCCAAATTTGAGCATTAAAAATAGTTCAAATAAAAATATGAGTAGAATCTGAGTAAGGTTATATTCGACTCGTTTAAGGTTCAAACTACTCGAGTTCTCGATTGTGATTTGATACTCGATTGATACAAATTCAATTAGATGCTCGGTACATTCTCTTATAATATATACAAAATTAAAACAAATTAAGATAATTATTATAATTTTATTTTATGTAAAGTGTAATAGTAAATATATTTTCTCATTTCTAAGTAAAATAACAAATTCAATATATAATTATATTTATTATAAAGCTAATTATTATGTGGAGACTCGAATTCGAACTTCAATTTGAAGCTCATGAGTAGTTTGAATATAATTCGATCCGAGTCGGGTCGAATTCGAGTAATAAATATTCGAGTCAGGTCGAATCTGAGTAGAAATTTTCAAATACAATTTGAATTCGAGTATGAATTTAATGTTTCGAGTCGAAATCGAGCAGCTCTCTGTTCGCTTCGATTTGACTCGTTTACACCCTTGACCACAGTCAATATGTATGTGTTCATTATCTAATATATATAAATTTTCTATGTATTTGTACATATATTGTATGTATGTATAAGCATGTATTAGTATATAAATATATATATATATAAATATATATATATATATATATATATATATATCAACCTAGCAGAAAGAAAAAGAGTAACCAATAAAAGCCAACAGTCAGACAGAAAAAGACAAAAAGAAAGCACCAACCAAAAAACTTCATCTACTGATATATAAAAAGAACGCAGCAAAGCAAGAAGCAGTTAAGAGGGGAAGAAAAAAAGAAGGAAGACATACCCGTTGATCGGAGTCCAAGCAGCGTCGCTTGAAAAAGACCTTCGTGGTCATCTCGAAGAGTCAAAGTCTTTCGCTCTCACAGTTTCTTTCTCGGTCGTAGTCTCTCTCGACTTCGATCTTCTTATTCGCACTTCGCAGCTTCTCGGATTGCTCTTGACTTCGGTTTTCTTCTAACTTCTCTGTGAATCGATCGACTAGGGCTAGTTTTGGTGTTGCGCTCACGACTTCGTTTTTTTTAACCCAGTTCGAACTTGGGTATACCCATATAGGCAAGTCGCTCAATCAGCCGGAAATTCGTCCAAGTCGTCCAAGGCGACGACTGTTTTTGCTAGGCGCTCGCCTTTCATCGCTCGACCAAGCTCGCTCGCCTTGCCTGTCTCTATCCGACTGGAAGGCGACGCCTTAACATCTATACCGACCACATGGTACAGAAAATTAGAAAATGTCAGTTCTACCACCTAATCCTAAAGCCTTCTGCATTGATAAGGCATTTTAATGATTTCATCATAAAGAAAAGAAAAGAAATTTTTGAGAAAAATCATTAATAGGTGAAATGCTTTTCCAAATTGATTACATGTCTCAATCTTTCCCAGTTTATTAGTTTATTATGCATAAAAACAAAGAAATGGTACATCAGCATCTTCAGTTTCAACATGCCACTTTAATTGTAGTTTCAAATTGTTTCCTAATAAAAAAAAATCTTGATATTAATATGAATCATCTAAAGGATGTGCAAGTGTGAAAGGATGTTCATCTATATTAACTGCTTGCCTATGCATGAAAAGTTCCCTATACATGGGGTAAAACCAAGTATTAAATCCAAAGTAGAGCTATTATAAAATGCTAATATTTGCGTTTTGGTACGAACATTTCAAAAAATGGTATACTTTTGTTCAGGGACATCAAATGTGGCGATTCTAAACTTTTTCCTCCTATCTACTTAAACTTCAATTGCACAACCATGATTACAACTTTTATTGATGATTTATAAATTAGGAGAATCCTCTTATATTTCCCTTGGGCCGTACAGCTTACGACTAAGATCAAATTTAATGGAAGGCCTGAAATTAGAATAAACTATCAAATTTAATGGAAGGCCTGAAATTAGAATAAACTATCAATCTCAAGAATATTTACAAAGTATATTAATCACATGATTAAATCTAAAATACTCTATTAGTAATCCTAATATATAACAGAAGATTCTAGAAATTGTCAACTAATGTAGCAAATGAGTGTCTTGTGGTTGTTCAAGTAAGCGATGACATGACATAATTTCGTTGAAAATACTTTTATTCTGACATTACGCTTAAAAACAACTCAATTAATTTCAACTATATCTCAATTTGTTTTTTAGCTATATAAAGTTATTCTCAACGTACCACATTCCGAATAGACATATTTCATACCAACTTAGCGATTCGAAAAGATCTACCTCTACCGAAATGACGTTTTTTGTTTCTGATTTCGTTCCACCGCATTGAACTACATCTACGTAACATTGATTAGAACCATCTAGTTATATAAAATGAAGTGATAGTAGGATAGACAGACGTGTTGGAAACTGAACTCATTATGTAACCCTTATTCTAGAGCTAAATTTAGTCACCTAAGTTAGAAATCCCCAAATTAGAGGGTGTGTTATGCATGTGACTGTTATTTGCCACCAAAACCCATCTGGGAGTGACGTAATTATGACTCATTTTTCTTTTGTTTCACTAAGACACGTAGGAAAGTTGGCAAGTCATCTTGACGGACAGTTAAAATTTTGACAAAATAAGAAGATTGCAGTGTTTTTTTTAGTTCAATTGTCTAATTGTAAATTTTTTTCTTTTACTTCAACGGGCTATTATACAAAACGCGAAAACTTCAATGGGGGTAAATATTATTTTTGCCAGCCAAATCTAAAATTTCAAGGGCCAACTGCAAAATATACCAGCTTTGGGACTGATTTCAATCTCTTGAAGATTAAAAGATCAAAATTGTGATCAACCAAACCTTAAAGGGCCAATCCATAAATTACAACTAAAGATGAGATCAAAAATTAAAGGACCAATATGTAGTTTTTGCCAAATTAGATCAAAAATTAAAAAACCAGTATGTAATATAGCTGTTACTTTCCATTCAACTTCACCAAAGATGAAAAAAAAAACTGCAGCGGCTACAAAACCAACAATTGGGTTTCCATGGCGACCGTTTGCAATGGCACAATGACGTTCCTGGGAGATGGCAAAACAAATGTGTTGATGGCGGCGCTAATGGTTTCCAATTTGCAACAATAGTGGGAATTTTTATTCTTTTACTGAGATGATGATGGATATGGTGATTGTTGATGTTGGTAGCAGGGTGGTTGTGGATTCTTTTGTAGCAGCTAGTTGAGGCAGAATGTTGTTTGGACCTTCCTAAGAAGATAAAAATTACGGCAGAATTTTTGAAGTTTTTATTTTTTTTAAATATGGATAAAGATAAACAAAAATTATGCTCCGCCTCAGTCTAGGTAAACATATTCACAAGTCACGCAATCTTCGGCACTAGAGTTTCAGTTTTTCACAAGAAAACCTAGAATCCTCAATTGTTCTTTCAACCACGCTCTTAGGGACACAATTACCCAGACTTTGATGTCAATTGACGCAGCGAAATACAGTTAGACTGTAACGCTCTAATACACATGAATGGTTAGTTATCGTACTAACACAAACGAGATAAAACTCTTGAATCCACAAGGAAGATAATAAATTCACAAAGAGAACAATTGATAATATAAATAATAATAGTCAAACGTATTTGTCGATAACCCCAAGAAGCATATTTATAATGCTAAACAACTTTCTTATGACTATTCAGAAAAGAAAAATAATTAAACCCTAAAATTATAAAAACTAAAGCCCAAAATACAAATGGGTCAATAATAAATTAAACTAGAATTTTTCTAAATAATATTCCCACCATCCCCAAAAGGATGACTAAAGGTACATAAAGTGAAGGGTAAATATGTTATTTGGTGGGATCCGTTAATATAAAATAATAAAAGTACTCATCATTTTATATAATCTTGTTAGGCTACTAAGGATAAATTTAAATTTTTTTTACTCTTTTTCCTCTACTTTTACTTTTCTTAACGCGTGTAAATTGTACTTTGTTCATTCTTTTGGGGATGGAAGGAATAAATAAAAATACATCAAAGAAACTAAAACTTCATAAAAAAAATAAAATATACAGAAATTCTAATCTTTGATTGATATTTTCCATCGTATTAGACAATTGAATCTTCCTAAAAACCAATACAATTAATATATTCACAAAAAAAATCCATTTGTTTTGCCAAAAAGAGTACTCAAGAATCTCTAGCACTAATTCCTTTGGAAAATGATTTATTCATGTTCGACGCAAACAACTCATGCTTTGAATATTAATTTATTCACTGAAGATGCCAAAAGGATGGAGAAACCAAAACATCATCCAATATGATCTTAACTATCAGTGTTTTATGGACTTCATATCTAAATTCATCTTTTGCTCCTAAATATAATGAGCAGGTAGTAATATCATTCAAATATATATAAATATAGTACACAACGCATATCTTGGATCTAAAAGCATAGGTTCAACCTGAAAATTAAAGAGCTAGCACCACCATTTAGGCAAGTGAGAATTTGACAGACCTAGATATTGCAGACTTATATAGCATCATTTAACATAACATCTGAAAATTCTGGCCCTAGATATTGCACAATGACGGCCCCAAAAATAGCCGAGACAACATTTCGCTAAATCCTTAATAAATTTTGCCTAATTGAGCTCAAAAATGTGCTTGCTTTATAAGTCTCCTTGCCAAAGATATTTACTCCATCAAACTTTATGCCTTATCTTCACCTTTCTCTCTAAATATTAAAATTACCTTAAATTTTTGCTTAATAACGCTAATGTTGCAAATTGAAGATAACAAAAGTTTCAAGCTTTTATAAGCACAACGTTTGCCACATTTCTTTAACAAAGAATCAATTAATTAAACACAAATTTATCTAACAATTGAAATAATAGCACAGATTTGAATAGCCCAATTGCCAATTGAAAAAATTACCAGAACTTAAACTCTGGTAGGCGACGAACAAAGGGTCGGAATTCGTCGGAACCGCGAGTGGGGAGACCCGGACCATCGTGGATCTCCGGATCAACCTGAGGAGAGAGGAAGGCAAGGAAGAGCTGAAGGATGTAGATACCGAGGCCGTAGGTGATGATTTAAAAGCCTTGGAGGAAGTAGACGCGTAGAGCGTAGATGAAGACTATTGCAGAGAAGGCGACCCAACGGCGGAGGATGTGCGGGGTGGATTTGTCTAAGAGGTTTTGATAACGACGGGATACGGTGTAACTCCACTGTCTCAGCGGGTTCGCCGGAGATTCGTCGCCGGCACTGAGATTCATGTTTCTTTCTCTGTCTACTATTTTCGCTCTTCCTATTATTTTGCGGGAACGGGGAAGGAACGGAAGCTGAAGAAGAGTCCAGTTTTGATATCTGTCTCGTTTATTTTGTTTTTCTTAAAAATCAAAATTTAAATTTATAGTGTGCTACATACACGACAGTCGACACAAAGTTGTGTCACATATATAGAATATGAACTGCTTGTACTTTTTCATCCAAATAAATGAGAATGAATCTCAATTGTCTTTGTATTTTTTTGTCCAAATTTAAAATAGATTTTATCTTAATATAAATGAATAAATTAAATGTGTCAATTTAAAGTTGTGTATAAAAATTAAAAAAATAATTGTATAACATTAAATATAGGGGATAAAACAACTTTTGGTACCTGTACTGGGACACGAATTACAATTTGATACCCGAAGTGAAAAAAGTTATAAACTGGTGATTGTACTCGAAAATTATTGAGATCTGGTGTTTGTACTTTCCAATTTTGAAATAATCGTTAAAATTGACTAACAGAGTACATGGAAAATTCTGGCGTGACTTCCTCATCTGACATGGATAATGATATGTATATGGGAGCATGACACATCAGTTTTGGAGGGAATTAAACTTCTCGCGTGACCAAGTGAGGAAGAAATAAGGGTTAGGGAGAAAGATCCAACGAGAGAGACAAAATACAGAGAGAGAAGCGCTTCGAAGTCGACGCGAAGAGATTCAAGCCTTACAGTGGATTCGGCCAGATTTATCCCCAAATTTGTTCGACAACAAAGAGTAAGCACCCAAACCCTTATTTTTTCTTCCGTGTTTCCCATTTTGAGTAAGCACTCAAAGCCTTATTTTTTCTTCCGTATTTCCCATTTTGAGTAAGCACCCAAACCCTTATTTTGAGTGTTAAAGATTTCTTCCGTGCATTCGATTTTGAACCTAATCTTTGTTTATGCTTACTTTATGTGGTTAATGCCCACCTTGTTGGATGTTTGTGGTCATTTTCCCCAAAATTTGTGCTCTTGTGTTGAATTAATGATATGTGTTGAATCTGCAAACAAGAACACCTCTTGTGCTCTTGTGCTCTTGTGCATAACTTCAATAAAAATTCTTCCATGCCCTAACATGCAACTTAAGAATCTCAGTAGCTTTCTCCTTGGTCTTACTTCCACAATCCATTTGCGTATCACTGTTCTTGATGAGTTGAATTATATCATTCATTTATATATTAGTTTTCTGTTTTGGAGAATTAGACTTGACGTTTTGTCGGATTGCTTACTTAATCTCTCATTGTTTACTCTATGTTATTTTTTTGTTTTATTTATAGTGACAGATATGATTTCATTAATTGTGCACTATGGTGGAGAGTTTGTCACTGAGCCCACAAAACATTATGTAGGAGGGTTGAAAAAGGTTGTCCCTAGTGATCCTGATTTCTTATGCACTACACGTATAAATGAACAGATGGCTCATATATTAGGATACCATACTACTGCTAAGGTTTTCTTTAAATATGGTGAAGGGTTTAGATTAATTCATGATGATGATTCGATTAGGTATTTAATTAAAGCTTCTGCAAAAGATATGACTGTAGAATTTTTTGTGGATCATAAACTTGACGAGGATCACCTTGATTATCTAAAAAACCTTAATCTACTTAGTAAGCTCAAAGAAAATGAAAATGAGGAGAACAATGGGGTGAATGCTGAGGGGAACAATGCTGTGAATGGTGACTTCACTAGTGGTGAAAGTTCTGAGGACTCTGATGCTGACTTGACTGGTGATAATGAACAATTAAGCAGTGATAAAGAGTACCAAAATGCAAGAACAAAATTTAAGGAGTATACTAAACAAATGAGAAAGGTTGGACATCCTGATGATGCTGGTGGTATTGATCTACATGAGTTGCAAGAGGAGGGAGAAAAGGAGGCTGAAAATGAGACTAATGTACAGACAAGTACACATGAAGATGAGACTAATCTATACCCAGGTACACAAGAAAATGTTCAGCAACAATAGACTGCAAATTCTGATGATGATGGAAAAGATACAGACATCACTGATAAAGAGTGGTCACCTAGTGAATATGAAGATTCAGATCAGCTGAGGTCTATGGATGTAGACAGTGATGAAGAGAGTGAAGATGCTGAAGAAGTAGATCAACCAGATAGGCTAAGTAGGAAAAAGAATGTGGAAAGATTAAGAGGACGAATATTGACTTCTGTGTTGGAATGATGTTTAGTGGACCTCGTGAATTTAGAGAGGCTATTAGAGGATATTGTTTGGGAAAAGGAAAAGATGTCAGGTACCTTAGAAATACTGGGAAAAAGTTTCACCTTAAGTGTAAAAACCCAAAATGTCACTGGGAGCTGTTTGTAAGCAGAATGGATGACTCATTTGAGACACTGCAAGTTAAGACATACCTGAAAAAACATACTTGTAGCAGGGCTTTCAAAAATAGGAAGGGATCGGTCAAATTCATGGCTGAGTTTTATGGTAACAAAATTAGAAAAAACCCTCAGTGGAAGCTAAAAGACATGCAAGATGAGATGAAGAGGAAGTTTTTAGTTGGACATTACTATATGCAAATGTTTTAGGATTAGAAGCATGGCTTTAAGCAATGTATAGGATTTACTAGTGGAACACTATGAAAAAATTTGGGATTATGCCACTGAATTGATCAAGTCCAACAAGAACAATACAATTGATGTTCTTCCACACAGAAGCAATCCTGTTGATCAGCCTTACTTGTAGAGGTTCTATGTATGTTTTCATGCTTTGAAAAGAGGTTGACTTGAGGGATGTAGACCCATAATTGGGCTAGATGGATGTTTCCTTAAGATTGTTGTTAGGGGAAAATTGATCTCAGCCGTGGGTAGAGATGGGAACAATCAAATGTATCTTATTGCATGTGCTATTGTGGAGACTGAAAACACTGATAGTTGGAGATGGTTTCTAAAATTGTTGGTTGAAGACTTGGAGGGAGGTGATGGGTCTGGGTGGACAGTGGTCAGTGATCAACAAAAAGGGTTGAAAGTGGATATCGACGATGTTCTTCCTTTTACTGAGCATAGGAATTGTTCAAGACACATATACGCAAATTTCAGAAAAACGGTCTCATCCCTAGCATTAAGGAAGGCTTTTTGGGCAACATCAATGTCAATATATGAAGCCGAGTTCAAGAAAAACATGAAAGAGGTGAATAGACTCAACATGGATGCACATGATAAACTGCAAGAACTAAATCATAAGGTATGAAGCAAGGCTTTTTTTTAAGACTGTATGCAAATCAAATGTGGTGGAGAATAATATATCAGAATGCTTTAACGCTTGGATTGTGAAAGCAAGATGGATGAATTGTATTGATATGTTAGAAGAAATAAGGAGGCAGATTATGATTAGGCTCCACACTAAAAGGGATGCAATGAAGAAGTCAGGTGATAGTATATGTCCTAGGATCAGAAAAATGCTTGATAAAGCTATTAATGAGTCTGGTTATTGTTCAGCTATGTGGGGTGGAGGGAATCAGTTTCCGGTTAAGATGAGAGGAGACACATATGTTGTTAACTGTGACCAGAAGACATGCACTTACAGAAAGTGGGATTTGACAGGGATTCCATGTGCTCATGCAATTTCAGTAATATATTTCAGGGATGAAGAGCCTGAAACTTATCTTGCTCATTGGTATAAGAAGGAAAGATACCTAAAATCCTACACACACATGTTAGAGGTTATAAGCAGTTTTTGGGGTGAAACAAGTTTTCAGAAGATGTTACTTCCTCCAATATACCATAAAGTCAAGGGAAGACCTAAGAAAATGAGAAGGAAAAAAGGATGGGAGAATCCAAAAAATGGATAACAAGGGAGGGAAGGAAAATGCATTGCTCAAAATGTAGACAGACATATCACAATAAGGGTAACTGTCCTACCATCAGTGGCCAAACAGATGAACTTCAGTCAAGCAATGTAATTATTATAGCATTCCAAAATTATTTTTATGAAACAATTTTGTTTATCAGAGTTAAATATTATTAATTCTCTGTGTCAGGCAAGTAGGCAGGTCAAGAGGAAATGTTGCACTGCATCAGCAGATCCAAAAAAAGAAACATAACAATGAAATGGTGCAGTCTGGTAATTCTAACAAGGTATTGTTATATCATAACTTCATGAAGTTGATATATTTATTTGGGAATGAATACTAGTTATGTGTGTATATATATATATATATATATATATATATATATATATATATATGTAAATCTACAGACTAATACTATACCAAAGTTACAAGTTAAGATGATAAAGACTCGCGCTAAAGTACCAAAAGGATTTGGTGTTTATGTTAGTCCTGAGGGAGCTGTAATAGATAATATGAATGGACACAACTATGGCTTAGTTTTTGTGAGTTACAACTTTTTTTAAATTGCAAGTATTTATGTTGCTTTTATTTGACATTTTTCATATGTAACCATACTTGTGCTTGGTTATGTCAAATGCAGATGCTAACTCCAAGAGAAGTCATATATCAAGATGGATCAAGCAAAAATAACACACCTCCTGCTACAAGAATGTATAGTACCCCACTTACATCAAGCAATAATCCACCAACTTCAAGCACAACAGAAACACTTAATTAGTCAAGTAAGTTGGAGAACATGAGAGATTAAGTTGGAAGTTAGTAGGAACATTTGATATCAATGTTTAATTTTTAAGAATTTTGTTTAATATTTATGACCTTTGTTTAATATCAAGTTTGAACTGTGCGTTCATTGAAATGGTTGGATATTGAATGATGGCATCTTTATTCATTTTTATGATATGTTGACAATCTCAGTTTTCATTTTTATGGTTGGATTGAATCCTTTTCATTTTTATTGTTGGATTGAATGATGAAATTTTTGTCTTGGATATTGTTAATGGTAGTTATTTTCATTGAAATGGTTGGATTGAATGGTGGCAGTTTTATAGCTCAGCAAAAGGCTAACTATCTGAAAGAGAGGTGGAATATCAGAACTATAAAACCAAAAAAAACAGTTATAAGGAAACCTTACAATGAAGAAAAATAGGCAAGGCAACTCAACTCAACTTCAACATTTAAACTAGTTGGGTAATTAGGATGGAGATGAATCCTATATGACAGCCAAAAACTAGAAAGATAAGAAACAGAGCATTCCATTCATTCATTAATTAAAACAGAGCATCATTCATTCATTGAAACAGCAACATTATTCATTCATTGAAACAACAATATCATTTATTCATTAAAACACCAAACAACACCAAACATCAAAATCCATTGAAATACCATCAGAAATAAACCTTTAAGCTAACTAATACATTGAAACAGAGCATCATTCATTCAAATTCTAACACCAACAACACCAGCCAACTAACATCCATGAGCAAATTAAAAGAAACCATAAAAAATTCCTTTTGTTGAGCTTTGACATTAATCTTCTTCAGCTTTTTAACCTCCTTCTCCAATGTCTTCACTGAATCAAGTTCTGCCAACTCTTTCCAAATCTTGGTCTTCTCACTATTTTCATTCTTCAATTTATCCAACATCTCTCTGCTCATCTTCAACTTTAATGTCAAATCTTCAATAACATCTTTTGCTCTATCAGGAAATGGTGGATCGTACCATTTAAAGAAACTACAGTAAGCTCTCCTGTCCTATTACACATCAACACACCAACCATTAACATAAGCAATCATATTAAAAGAAATAAAAAACATCTTTCAAAAATCTTACCTGATAATTAATACACCCAATGAATCGCCTTCCTCGATGTTTTGTTTCATCTTTCCTTGCCTCCCACATTTGCACCATTGCTCCACAGTGGCACCGACTTGGGAAGTCTGGTGTAATCCATTCATTTTTGTTGCATGAACTACAATCTTCTTCCCCGATTTCATTTACGATTCCACTCCAAGACGAGCTCATCCTTTCAATTAAACACTAAAAACCCTTTAATAAATATATGGGAACCAATAATCAATGGAGAATCGAGACAAGAAGAATGAGAGAAGAAGAAGGACGAAAGTATAGAACCCTAGGTTCCCCCCCCCAAATATCGATCTCTTTGTTTTTGCTGATCAGCCTTTATAAATGGGAAATACATATCAATTCAACTTTCTTGCCTGTCATCGCCATGTCATCATTTGCATCTAACCTGTCAAATTTTCAAACGGAATAAGGATTGTAAGACCCCAACTTTTATGAATAAAGATGAATTTTCTATAAATATCATTTTTGAATATTAAGGAGTGAATTTGATATAATGTTATATTTGTGGGTAATATTTATAAATTTTGTAAAGTACGCAAGTTGTTATATTATATTCGATTAATCGGGGAGTGTTCATTTTAACAGGGAATATTCGTACGACGACATAATCATTAGTGGACCCCACAACGAAATTATTGTTGGAATGAGAAAACGACAAAAATATCTTTTTATAAAAGTAGCGGCGGAAGTTTTACCATTAATTGTTGAAATACACAATGTTAAAAATACAGTATACGCGTGGTTGTATAGTAGCACACGGTATTGATTATTGATGCTTACGTGAGAAGTCACTCAGTTTTGTTCAATTATTGCTACAGTAATTACTGCATAGTATCTCACGTTATTTGATTCAATTATTGTCAATATTTTATATATTATTAAATCAATTGAGATGACAAGTTATTCTAATTATTATATGCATAATTAACAATGTCTAGAAAGTTCTGTCGAGGAAAGGGATTTGGTCACCTAATTGCACGCCAATAGGGAGAAATCCTTATCGGAAAGCTCCCTCTTTCTTGGGAACGATCTGGTTGTTAATATTGCGATTTATAATAACGATGAATAAATGTTGTTAAAAATATTGAGGGGATTTTTATGAAGTTTTGTTGTAATTTTGGCATATTATTTGAACCCCCATTTACACATTTTTCAAAATAATCGTTAAAAATTTATTTTTTATATAATAAAGGTGGGGCCACATATGGGGCCCACGGAAGAAAAATGAAATGAAAATGGAAATGTGGGGGGGGGGGGATGATAACTTGGTCGGGAGGGATATAATTATATATGTATATATATAGAAGTCCAACATGAATATATATATATATATATATATATATATATATATATATATATATATATATATATATCTTTTGTGGTTGTATACCTTTGTCGTAAGGCAAAGGTTATATAATTATATATATTGTTATATATTTTATAAGTTTTGTTTTATTAGATTATAAATAAAATATATTATATTTTATTTAAAGTTTTTGTTTTAACAGAATATTATATTGCACACTAATGAATAGTAAAATCAAATTTTCAGAAAATTTTCACCGATTGAGCGCCCGTGCATTCTTCACCGTTGGTTCGTGATTTTTTTTTCTAAATAGTATCCTTTCCATTCTCCTATAAATAAGATGCTTAGTTAGAATTGAAAATCACACCAGAATCAGAGAATTCGTCTTCTATAATATTGAGCGTATTTCTTTCGAGTTTTAGAAAGCTTTGAGCGTAGAAAACAGTATAAGATTTCTTCAAGAATATCCCCGCTATACCAGTTGGAATACTATTCTTTTCAAAGTAAGGGATATTATTTTGTTCAGTATTCGTATAAAATAATATTTTCTTTCATACGCTGTAGAATGTAAGTAATATTATTTCGTTTCAGATTTCGAGTTCTATACTCATTTTGTTAAGTTTTGGCTTCTATACTCCATGAAATTAGTATAATATCCTTGATATTTGCGCTTCATCCAGTATCTTTTTATGCAAATATTATGTTGGGAGAATGCATATGTTGATTTGATGTTTAAATATAAATGCTCATGATTATTTGTAAATTCCTTCAAGGAATATATGTACACGGACTTAGTGATAGATCAAATTTGTTAGGTTGATCTAAGCTCTTAATGTGTATCATTCCAAAAATGAATGTATAGATAGAAAGATAAAATCTGTTAGGTTGTTCTTGAGATGTAATAGATAGGCTTCAAAGAATTCATAGTGCATCAATCTGATCAAGATTGCAGAAGTCAAGGCAAAAACGTGGAGCTTCAAGAATCATAGTGTGCCTGCCTAGAAGGGCCTCTCCGAAAATCGTAGAATGGTCCCAACGTTTGCCGAGCCAACTCAGAGATCGTAGTGTGCTCTCGGAATTGTAGAGTTTACTGCTCAAGCAAGAGAAGATCGTAGTGTATAAGTATTTAAGAGAAATCGTAGTGCTCTCGGCTAATAGCATTAGACCAAGCACCAAGGTGACAAGTCACCACGATCTGAATCGTAGAGTACCACGATCTGAATCGTAGATATCATCTGTCTTGTGTCATAAGCATCAAACCTCACGCTTTATGTGGAGACAAACTCCAACATATGAGGAATGGATTCTAAACGTTGTAGTACTCACCAGTCCCAAAGGCATAAAAGATATCCTTAGTATGCAACAAAGATGCATATTGAAGAAGCTAAGGAAAGTACCATTGGTAAGGGGGAAAACACCTTTTTCAGGTGTTAGGTGAGAAAACAGTCTTCTGTGTCAGTGGGCCAGAATGCAATTCAGAAGATGTGCAGAAAAGTCTCCATCAAAGAACAGAAAGGTCAAACGCATTTAATGCTTCAACGGATGGATCCAATGGATAGTTTTCAAGATCACATATATGCAAATCAAGCAGATGAGAGAAGTAAGCAAGCATTGAACAAAAACGTACAAGAACTCTCAACGCTCAACTCTACGATCTGAGAAAAAGAAAAGCTTGCTCATCTACTCAGTTCTTTCAAACAAGTGCTTAAATAACAACTGAGTAGGAACCACCAAGAACTCAACATCTACCAATCAACTGAAGAAAAAGTTCCAAGTCAGAAGGACTTGAAGAGTTCTAAGTAAACTATAAAAGAGCCAAGTCTGCTGGACTTGAAGAGTTCAAGAGTGAACTAAGAAGTTCCTAGACTGCTGGTCTAGAAGGAATCTAAGTGATTCAGAAAGTATAAAAGACATCCTTAGTAGATTTCCTACTCGAGGAGTAGAAGAGTGGACTAGGAGATTTAAGTGCTCTGAACCACTTAAAACGAGAAGAGAGCTGTCCAACTCAACAAGAAGGCCAAGAACATTTTGTTTCTATCTTTAGAAGACGATCTGTTCGAAAATGTTGTCAACAGTAAAACAACGAACGATGTTTAGGAAACACTGCTCATCATGAAAGAAGGAACGGAAGAAGTAAGAGAAAACAAACAATCACTCCTGACACAGCAGTATGAAATGTTTGCTCATGTTCAAGGAGAAAACGTAACTGCCACCTATGAGAGATTCAACGTTCTGCTCAACGCTCTACGAGCATATGGGAAAATCTATCCAAACAAAGATCTGATCATAAAGTTCATGAGAGCCCTAACAAGCAGGTGGGATGCCACAACCACCGCTATTAGAGAGTCAAAGAATCTTCATGAGATGACAGTTCAACAGCTATATGATAATCTCCTGACATACGAATTGGAGATGACTCAACGAGCTGAAACCCTATCAGAAAGAAGAAAGAAAGATAAGGGTGTTGCTCTTAAAGTAACTGAAAGTGCATCCAAGGTCAACACTGAGATTGACTAACTATGACGAAGACGATGATGAAGACTTTGTTATGCTTGTAAAAAGACTAAGAAGGTTCATGCGTCAAGGCAAAACCAGCAAGCCAAAGAAGGTCAGCAACTACAGCAGCCAGGAGAAAATGAATGATCTTTGCTACAACTGCAAGAAGCCTGACCACTTCATTGCCAACTGCAACAAACCTGTAAGACCCCAACTTTTTATAAATAAAGATTTAATTTCTCTAATTATTATTTTGAAATAGTAAGGGGTTGATTTGATTAATGTGGTTAGTTATGGGTAAAATGCGCAAATATTTTAAATAAGCAAGTGGTTATAAAATATTCATTGTTGTCGGGGAATATTCGTTTGGTCGTGGAATATTCTTACTGTCGGGGAATATTCGTACGACGGCGCAGCCTTGTGTGGGTCCCATAATGGAAAGCGATTGGATAAAGAAAATGACAAGTATAAGTTGTTTATAAATAATGGCGCAGTTGTTACCGTTAATACTGTTGGAATACCCGGTGGTTAAAACACAGTAATATGCGTTGTTGCACAGTAGTACACTGTATTGCAACAATTATTGATTCTTACGTAAGAAGGCACTACTCAATAATTGTTACAGTAATTACTTTTCAGTATTTTATTTTATTGATTCAATAATTGATGCGTTGATTTTTTTATATTACTGTTATTTCAATAATTGTCACTACACAGTATTTTCCATTATCGAAGCAATAATTTATATTATCTGAATAATATTATTAGAAAAAATTATTGGCAATGTCTAGAAAGTTCCGTCTAAGGAGAGGTTTGGTCACCTAATTGTGCGCCAGTTAGAAGAAATTCTTATTGGAAAGCCCCCTCTTTCTTGGGAACAGCCTGGTTGCCAGTACCGTGATTCTGTAATATTATTTTTGAATAATTAATTATTGATTTATATGATGAGGAAAATATTGATTTTATGTAGATATAGATGGAGAAAATTTTTTAAAGTGACAATTGTTAAAAATTGATATTTTATCTTTTCTGATAAAATAATATTTTATTATATTATTATAATATAATAATGATGATATTTTTTCAATGAATGTGGGATATATGAGTATATGAGGAGGAGGAGTATTTTTGTTGCATTAAATGATTAACACATGTTTTGTGTGTCGGTGGACCACATTTCTTGATAGAAATTTGATTATAGCTTGTAAAATCGTCCGTATGTGGATTTCAGTCAATTTCTGTTTGGAATTCAAAAAAAAATTCTTCTGTAAAGTTGTAGAGAATTGAATTTCCTATAAAAAAACGCGAGATTCGAATTTTCTATTAAAAAGGCTATTTATTATGAATTATTGAAGTTCTGAAGTTCCGAAATAATTGATTTTTAGAAGTTTTATTTATATTTTAAAAGAAAAATGTTTTTTAAATGTTTGTGGACATCTTTAACATGTGCTAGATGGCTGAAATTAGATTTCAAAGTGGGTGTAGGAATTTGTTTTATATTTAATATTATTATATTTAATTTTCTGCTTTGGTGTTCTAAGCAATTTCCTATAAATAGGGTGCACTTAGGGTAGAATTGAAAATCACACCAGAAACTAAAGATTTCTCTCTCTTTCTCTCTTTATATTATCGAGCGTATTCTTGTGAGTATTTTAATACTTTGAGTATTACTATACGGTGCAAGTTCTTTCATCACTATATCCAGTATTCCAGTTAGAAGTACTATTCTTTCTGAGGTAAGAGATGTTATTTTATTCAAAAATAATATTATATCTTCAATATCATTATGTCGAAATATTGGTTGGAAATTTTTATCAAATTTGGAACTTTTTCATGTCGGGGTTACTATTCATGAGTTACTATTCACGAGTACTATTCACGAAGCATGATGATTTTTTTTGTGAAATTTCTATCTTTTAGTGTCGGAGTTACTATTCACATATATGGCACTATTCACGTATACGACACTATTCACGATTATGACACTATTCACAGAAAAATTAAATTTTCTTTTCTGTGTCCAAGATCGTCTGTTATGATTCCTATCTTTGATTGGATCTATGTTTTGATCATTCTTGAATTTTATTCCACTCTGGTTATTTATGAAGCATTTTTGAACTTGGATTGTTTAAAGTACGAATCCTTAATATTTGTTCTTTTGTTTCACTGGATTCGTTTTCTTTAAAATATTTTTCATCATCCTTAATCCTAAATGATGATATAACTGAATATCTTTGGCCCGTAGTGCAAAGATGAATGATTTTATGATGAATATCTTTGGCCCGTAGTGCAAAGATGAACATGTGTTTAGATGAACATGACCAACTGGTGAATATCTTTGGCATGTAGTGCAAAGATGAATATTTGATTTATGATGTATATTGATTAATTTTACAGGGATAAAATATCGATGATGGACTTTTAAATTCATAGATGATAGTAGATTTTATTCTCTACTTAACTCTTCTAATGAATTGTTGTTCCGCTACAGTTGTTGATCTAAAACTTGTTGTCTATTGTATTCTATCATATTTTTCCCTGTTGAAGACTAAGGATAATTTGTTGTACATTATCTTAGTCATAATATTCTTTACTGGGCTAGTTGAGCTCACCCTTTTTCTTTTTGTTCCATTTTTCTTCTCAGGAGACGAGAATATAACGGGAACTAGTCGGGGTGTGGAGTAATGGTTCAAAACAATTGTTTTAGTAGTCCTCACTATTTTGTAAAATAGGGTATCAATAATTGTAATGAGGACTTATTTGAGTGTGGATATTGTCTAGAAGACAATATTTGTATTTAAACTCACAGTTTATGTGTTGTCGTATTTTGCACGACAATTGTATTAATGAAGCTGTAGTTGTTTCTGTACCATGTATTTGGCGAATCAGAATGGGTGATGTATACCTATTTTGGGGACGTCACAAAACCTCTCAAAGAAGAACTAAAGAAGAAACCACATCCAAAGAAGGAATACAAAGGCAACAAAAGGCCTCAGAAGAGAGATAAAGGCCTGGTAGCTGGAGGATCATGGAGTGATTCAGACAATGACTCCAATCCTGATTCTAGAGATGATGAAGAACCACAAATGGCTAATCTGTATCTAATGGCCAAACATGCAAATGGCAAACTTAATTCCAACATACATGAAGTAAGTCTCGATGAGGTATTTGACTTCAACTCTCCTGATGTAGACATTAATGATTTGAGAACTGCACTGCATGTCATAACAACTGATCTACATCAATACATGAAGTGGTTCAGAGTTCTGTCTAAGGATCATTCACTTCTTCAAGAGGAGAAAAAAAAGTTCAAGAAGAGCTTGAAACAACTCTTCTAAGTACTAACCTTCTCTCCAAGCTTGAGGCTGAGAATGAGATCTTAAAACAGAAAAATGAACTCAATGCACAAAGAGAGTCCAATCTAACCTCTAAAATTGAGGAACTAGAAAAGACTATCTCTACATGGAACAAATCTTCATCATCCATGGACTCCCTACTCTCTAGTCAGAGAAGTACATTTGGCAGAACAGGCTTAGGCTTTGGGGAATCCAACTCAGAGCCATGTGTGAAAAAGACAAAGGAAACTAGCACTAGTAATGCCTCGAGTATTAGTAGAAGCATTACCTTTGTGAAATCATCACAGAAGGAAGAACCAATTCAACCTTGTTCTACTGTTCCCATCCATAATCCAAGGAGTAAATGATCTCATGCTGGCTTGGGCTTCAGAAAAGAGAAGAGTAACCCATCCTCTACTCACCAACCTCTAAGGATCGTAGAGTTAAATAAAACCAACTCTACGAACCAACTGGGAAGGTACAGTAGAGGTAAGATACCCTCCTCACATTTTATGAGACCCAAGGACATGTGGAAGAAGAAAAATCAGTTTAACAGAAGAATGACTAAAGAACCACAAAAGTCCAAATGGAGAATGAACTCACACACATACACACACACATCCATGTATCACACTAAGTGTTTTGTGTGCAATAGAGTAGGTCACAAGGCTACAAGATGCTATTATAATTCCATGCATGTGAGACCCAAGATCAGACAGATTTGGGTCCCCAAGGGTACTAACAAAATAGGACCCATACAAATATGGGTACCAAAATGAAGGTTCAATGTTATGACAGGAAAAGAGCTCCACGTTCACAACCTGGTATCTGGACAGTGGATGCTCAAGACACATGACTGGGAACAAAACCCTTCTGTCTAACTACATAGAGAATGAGGGACCCTCAGTCATCTTTGGAGACAACGGCTCGGGTAAGACAACACAACCAGTATCTTTCAGCAAAGTGGCATATGCGGAAGGTCTCCAACACAACCTTCTAAGCATCAGCCAACTCTGTGACAAGGGTCATCAAGTAACATTCCTCAACAACCAGTGTCAAGTTAGAGATTTGAAGACATCTGCCGTAAAGCTAACCTGGACAAGAGAAGGAAATGTCTACACAGTTAATCTTGGACAACTAAGCTTAGACGAGATAATATGCTTTCTGACAAAAGCATCTGAAGAAATGAGCTGGCTATGACATAGACGGTTGTCCTACTTAAACTTCAAAAGCATGTCCAAACTAGCATCAAAAGATCTCATTGCAGGCCTACCCAAGTTCAACTTCGTAAAAGAAAGGCCATGCAATGCCTGTCAGCTTGGAAAGCAAACCAGAAGCTCATTCAAGAGGAAAACTGCCAACTCTATCGACAAGCCCCTGCAGTTGCTCCACATGGATCTATTTGGGCCAATTCCAACAACAATTCTTGGAGGAAAACGATACTCTCTAGTTATAGTCGACGACTACACCAGATTCACATGGGTATTCTTCCTAACCTCAAAGGATGAAACAAGCTCCCAATTGATTAAGATGTTCAGACTGGCGATGAACGAAAAAGGAAAGAAAATCAAGGCTATAAGGAGTGATCATGGAAGAGAATTTGATTTCTCAGAAATGGACCAGTTCTGCACAGACAATGGCATCAGTCATAACTTCTCAGCTCCACGAACTCCTCAACAAAATGGAGTAGCTGAAAGAAATAACAGAACTTTGATAGTGGCTGGAAGAACTCTATTAGCAGTAGCTCATCTACCTAAAAACTTCTGGGTAGAAGCCGTCAACACTGCATGTTACACACAGAATAGATCACTGATACATTCTACGATCAAGAAGACACCCTACGAACTGTAGAAAGGAATAAAGCCAAGTGTAAGCTACTTTCATGTACTCGGCTGTGCATGTTATATTCTCAACAATGGGAAGCAGTACTTGACAAAATTTCAACCCAAGTCAGACTAAGGAATCTTTCTTGGATATACCACAAACATTAAGGCCTATAGAGTGTTCAACAAGAAGACACTGAGTGTTGAAGTCTCGATTCACATCATCTTTGATGAAACAGACTTAGACAAAACAGTGCTTCAAGACACTCAGACACTACAAATGAAGTCATCGAGCTCAACACTATGATCGTAGTGCTAGATAGTGAAATCTTTGAGCAAGAAAATGAGATCGTAGAGAGGTCTATGCAAGACAACGACCCTCCACACCAAGAAGAAGAAATAGATCTTGAAGATTTAAGACAAGAAGGTATCAGGATATATGTTCTAACCAGAAACAGATGGGTAAGAGATCACACTTAAGATCTAATCATTGAAGATTCGAGTGCAAGAGTCAAAACAAGAGCTGCCACCCAAAATAAATGTTTTTATCTAAGCTTTCTGTCACAAATGGAACCAAAGAAGATAGATGATGCTATGGAAGACTCCAACTGGATAGAAGCCATGCAGGAAGAACTCAACCAATTTGAAAGAAGCAAAGTATGGAGATTGGTACCAAGACCAAAGGGTCATCCTGTCATTGGAACCAAATGGGTCTTCAGAAACAAGATGGATGAAGATGGAGTAATAACCAGGAACAAGGCAAGATTAGTGGCCTAGGGCTACTCTCAGGAAGAAGGTATTGACTACGATGAGACATTTGAACCTGTTGCCAGACTAGAAGCCATCAGAATCTTTCTTACCTTTGCTGTTCATATGAAGTTCAAGGTCTTCCATTTGGATGTCAAAAGTGCATTCCTGAATGGAGAACTTCAAGAAGAAGTCTATGTAGAGCAACCTCCAGGTTTTATCAATCCATCTCTTTCCAATTGTGTTTATAGATTAGACAAAGCCTTATATGGTCTTAAACAAGCACTTAGAGCATGGTATGAAACACTAACTAACTTCCTGATTGAAAATGGGTTCACTAGATGTAGAGTAGATACCACATTATTTCTTAGAAAGCATAAAGACAAAGTCTTATTGGTTCAAATATATGTTGATGATATTATTTTTGGTTCTACTGATGAAAAGTTATGCAAGAGATTCTCCAAGCTAATGCAGAGCAAGTTTGAAATGAGCATGATGGGTGAGCTGAATTTCTTCCTTGGACTGCAAGTAAAGCAGACTGATGAAGGAATCTTCATAAACCAAGCCAAGTACATCAAGGATTTACTTAAGAAGTATGGCATAGAATCATCCTCTCCCATGAAAACCCCAATTGCTCCTACAACTAAACTTGACAAAGATAAAAAAGTTAAAAGTATTGATATAACTCAATACAGAGGTGTGATAGGCTCTCTTTTATATCTAACTGCTAGTAGACCAGACATAATGTTTGTAACATGCATATGTGCTAGATTTCAGGCTAACCCTAAAGAATCACATTTATCTGCTGTAAAGAGGATTTTTAGGTATCTCAAGGGTACACCTTACTTGGGACTTTGGTACCCCAAGGAATCCTCATTTGAACTAACAGGATACACATATGCTAATTTTGCAGGCTGCAAAATAGATAGAAAGAGTACCAGTGGCACCTGTCAATTGCTAGGAAACAGACTTGTGTCATGGTTTAGCAAAAAGAAAAACTCAGTATCTACGTCAACTGCAGAAGCTGAATACATTGCTGCTGGCAGCTGCTGTGCTCAGATCCTATGGATGAAAAATCAGCTAGCTAATTATGGGTTTGATTTCAAATCCATTCCCATTCACTGTGATAACATAAGTGCTATAACAATAACTCATAATCTTGTTATGCATTCTAGGACTAAGAATATAGAAATAAGGTATCACTTCATTAGGAATCATGTGCAAAATGGAACTATATCTTTACAATATATCCCTACTGAAAATTAACTTACTGCTATTTTTTCAAAACCTCTAGATGAATCCAGGTTTAACAAGTTAATAAGTGAGCTAGGAATGCTTAATTTACAACCATGAAATATATGCTCTAGTATGTATTAACTATACAGATACAAAGGCTATGGTTGAAATCATAGACATGATCAAGAGAAGTCCACGATCGTAGAGCTGAAGTGACATGAAAGAAAACGATCGTAACGAAGACTCAACAATCATAGTGCAGACTCAACAATAGCAGAACCCCATTATCAAGAGGAGCATCCTGTGATGATAAGTTTCAAAACAAAGCAATCTCTCTGATAAGCGCCTCAGGAACAAACCTAACCCTTGACTCACTCCAAGAGGCTGGCTCTTCCTGAGCTACCTTAAAAGAATGCTAAGTCAAAAACTCATCACAAGGATTCGGTCAGACTCGACGATTGTAGTTCAGACACGACAATTGCTGGAACAGACTCGACGAACGCTGGACAGACTCGACGATCGCAGCTCAGACACGACGATTGCTGGACAGAATCAATGATCGTAGTTCAGACTCAACAAATGAAAAGCAGACTTAACGATCACAAAAGTTATCTCAACGATCGTAGTCCTCCATAAGGACACATCAGCTCTGCAGAAGCTAAGGGCAAATCAATACAATCCTTCTCAGTCAAATTCGTAGAGCCAAGCAAATTTTGACACCTGTCCCACTAAGCAAAATGGAGAGAGGGAAATTATATTACTATTTGAAAGCGCCTTTTTGAAATCAGAAGTTCAATGAATAATCTCTCTCACCCTCTCTCAAAATAGAAACCCTAAATCAGAAGAAAGCTCAGTCAATCACACTTCTTGCAAGAAGATCAATGGCGGCTTCCAGTGTTATCTCCGGCTACAGACTCTGCTTTGACGAGTTCAAAACAGCTGAACCCAAGTTTCACAAAACTCTGTCGTTACTGAAGAAGGCGGTTCTCGAAGAAGCTTTGAGTACAGACACATTGATCTACTCGAAGCTGGTAAAAGAATTCTACAATAATGGTGTATTTGAAAACAACACCATCACTGTGAAAGTCAGGAACGTAGAAATCAGACTAAAGGCTGAGGACATCAATCTAGCCCTAGGTCTCAAACCTGAAGGGTATTCGTCCATAGATGGCATAGACTTCCATAAGGGACTCAAAAAGATGCATAACAAGAAATCACCCTCTATCAAAGGATGCAAGAAGAAGGAGTTTCTACAGAGGTATGAATTTCTAGCTGATATTGTTGGAAAATGTATATGTTGCAAGAGCTCTGGTTATGACTTTGTAAATGAGGTGCAACTCAAGCTCATGACTGCCATATGTTATGAAATACAACTTAACTATGGGGCTCTATTGCTTGAATAGATTGGGAAGTGGTTAATCAGCTCAAAGAAGACAAAGATCTCTCAAAAGATGCTCTACGGGCGATTTATAAGCATCATCCTACAAGCTGCTTTGGGTGACAAGATTAAGGACGACGAAGGAGAAGCCATTAATCCAAACAGGCGAATGACCCAACAACTATTCAAAAAATAGAAAAGGAATCCAGCTGAAAATGTGCGGATGATGTCTGAATCCAGTGGAAGAATTGATGAAATAAGGGAATCAGGAGTGCCAAGAAATATGTCACTTGTTAGAGAAATTGAAGGAGAAGAAGAAGAAACAAACAAGGGAGAGCCCTCTTCCCTTATCAGAAAAACAAGGGCAAGAGGAAGCTTAAGGCTAGGATGGAAGAAGAACCCCAGGGATCCACAACTGATAAACCAGTAGAGTCCTCTGACATTGAGACTCTAAGGATCCTGAGAAAGAAGCAATAGTAGGATGAGGCAGAAGAAGATAGAGCTACCATATCTCAGCTGCTGAAGAAGAATAAGATCAGCCACAAACCCAAAAGGCCATCTCTCTCTTTAATTTTAGAGTCTTTACTGATCGTAGAGACCAGACCAAACACCTCGAGCAAAGAAGCTGTCACACCTGATAGTCTGGGTGATCAACAGGACAAAAGTGAAGTTCAAGAAAGTCCTGAGGCTGTGGCTCAGCCTAGAAAATGAAGAAGAAAACTGGTCAAGAAATATATCCTTGAAAATGATAAAGTGCTTAAGGAGGAAGACAAGAGTATAGCTGCCAAAAAGGAACTGTCCAAAGCAAGCCAAGAAGACAAAGCTAAAGCTGAGGGGGAGACACATGAAATTCTTATGATAGAGAATACACCAGCTGAGGGGGAGATGCCTGAAGCTCTCATTCTAGAAAATGTTCTAGCTGAGGGGGAGCTTTTACACTTACAAGAAAATGATCAAGTTGAGGGGGAGGCTCATGACATCTCCATGGAAGAAGAAGTAGTTCCTGCAAAAAATAAGGAAGAACCAAAGCAAGATCCAAATGAAGCCATTGATATAATGGACTCTGCGAGCAAAGACAAAGAAGAGAAAGAAGATGACGAGGTTGAGATCATATATGTGGGCATTGATGGGTACAGAAGAGCCAACTATGAGCAACTATTTTCATATCTACCCATGATGCCTTTCCATCAAGCTCAAATTCTAAATTCCTGGAATCAAATGTTTTGGAGCTTCAAAGAGTATCCGGCCATCTCATTACTAGCCAATGGATTCCTAGGAAGATTCAACTTTGCCAAGAAGTTACTCACAAACAACTCTTCCTCAAAGTATAAACCTGAGGTACTGTCTATCCCAACCCTCTTTAGAGTTAATCACTTGCCATCATCCTCATTTAATCAATTTTATAAAGTCCTACGATGGTTGGAAGTAATTCTTCATCCACTAAATCAATTTCCAGTTACATAATCCCAAAATTCTGTAACTGAGGAACTAAATGTGATCAACTTCATACTGCTCCCACATCCCATCATCTCTACGATCACTGACTCTAGCCTCATTGCAGAGTCTCCACCTCAAATCGTAGAGCCACCAAACTTAAACATCCAAACCCAGGCCCCTCCATCAGATATTCCCTCCTCATCTAGCAACGAATACTTCAATCTCGATCTTGCCCTCTACTCACTACAAGATCAATACTAGAGACAAACCCATTCTTCACAAACTCCCCAACTGAATGAAATTCTTTCAGAGTTGTCCACAAAAGCTGACTTGTCAGAAATGTCTAAGAAAGTGATCAAGGAACTCGATGAGAGTCTTGAAGAACAAACTGACCTCATTCAGCTGCGATTAACAACAATGATCAATGCTGCCAATAAACTCCCACAATCCCTAATCTCTACGCTCTTTAAGACACGTAAAGAGCTTGTCAAGCACATGATTCAAAGTATAAAGGACTGGGATGACATTCACTTTCTAGCAGCCAATTAAGAAACACAGAAAAGCTGTCCTTGCCCTACAGACAACCCAAGAAGATCAGAATAAAAACATGTTAGAAAGCTTCCTCAATCTACAAACTGCTGTCAAAGATTTCCAAAAATTCTACGTCAGCAGTGGCCAGCAAACTGACAACATTCTATCCGTTCTACAATAAAGGGAAGCTTGGTCTGAAGCTCTAATCGAAGAAAATCGAGAGGACATTGCTCAAACTAAAAGTTAGCTCAACGAGCTTATCCAAGGACTAAATTGCCTCTCACCAGACATTCAAACCCTTGATGGTGACATAAAGGGGAAGAATAAAGGGAAAGGAGAAGGAGCCCAGGGCAGAGGCAGAGGAGGTCAAGAAAGCCAGGGAAGAGGCAGAGGAAAATTCCACACTCAAGCTTCAAGAAGCCATCAACAGACTCCACGATCAAGCAATTAGACTCAACGATCTGATCAGCAGGAAGTCTTAATGGCTCAACCAATAAGAAGTTAAGCACCAACTACCAGCTCACAAAATGTGACCACTACAGGCCTAAGAATGCCAATTGGAGATCCTGCATTCATGAATAGGCATGATCACAACCCAAGGATAAGCCCAAGTGAGCTGGAAGAGTTAGCCAGAAGGGATGAAGCAAGCATAAAAAGAAGGGCTGAGGATTATGCCAATCCTCCACGCAAAAGACCAAAGAAATAGAGATAAGTGAATCTTTAAATTCTTATTGATGTAAAACTAAATTGTAATACTCTTCAATCATCAATAAATTCATGCTTATTCTCTAGAAATTTCAGTTGCTCACTGAAATACTAAGTCATGTTAAAATTTCCTGCAATTGCATCTAGATACTAATAATCATGACAACAAATCTCATTGGTTATGTCAACATCAAATAGGGGGAAATTGTTGGGAGAATGCATATGTTGATTTGATGTTTAAATATAAATGCTCATGATTATTTGTAAAGTCCTTCAAGGAATATATGTACAAGGACTTAGTGATAGATCAAATTTGTTAGGTTGATCTAAGCTCTTAATGTGTATCATTTTGGAAATGAATATATAGATAGAAAGATCAAAGCTATTTGGTTGATCTTGAGATGTAATAGATAGGCTTTGAAGAATTTGTAGTGCATAAATCTGATCAAGATTGCAGAAGTCAAGGCAAAAACGTATAGCTTAAAGAATCGTAGTGTGCCTGCCTTGAAGGGCCTCTTCAGAAATCGTAGAGTGGTCCCAACATTTGTCGAGCCAACTCAGAGATCATAGTGTGCTCTCGAAAATGCAGATTTTACAGCTCAAGCAAGCGAATATCGTAGTTTGCAAGTATTTAAGAGAAATCGTAGTGCTCTCGGCTGATAGTATCAGACCAATAACCAAGGCGACAAGTCACCACGATCTGAATCGTAGAGTATCATCTGTCTTGTGTCAGAAGCATCAAACCTCAAGCTTTATGTGGAGACAAACTTTAATATATGAGGAATGGATTCTAAACATTGTAGTACTCACCAGTCCCAAAGGCATAAAAGATATCCTTAATATGCAACAAAAATGCATATTGAAGAAGCTAAAGAAAGTACCATTGGTAAGGAGGAAAACATCTTTTCAGGTGTTAGGTGAGAAATTAGTCTGCTGTGTCAGTGGGCCAGAATGCAATTCAGGAGATGTGCAGAAAAGTCTCCATCAAAGAATAGAAAGGTCAAACGCATTTAATGCTTCAACGGATGGATCCAACGGATAGTTTTCAAGATCACATATATGCAAATCAAACAGATGAGAGAAGTAAGCAACTATTGAACAAAAACGTACAAGAACTCTCAACGCTCAACTCTACGATCTGAGAAAAAGAAAAGCTTGCTCAGCTACTCAGTTTTTTCGAATAAGTGCTTAAATAGCAATTGAGTAGTAACCACCAAGAACTCAACATCTACCAATCAACTGAAGAAAAAGTTCTAAGTCAGAAGGACTTGAAGAGTTCTAAGTGAACTGTAAAAGAGCCAAGTCTGCTGGCCTGACTTGAAGAGTTCAAGAGTGAACTAAGAAGTTCCTAGACTGCTGGTCTAGAAGGAATCTAAGTGATTCAGAAAGTGTAAAAGACATCCTTAGTGGTTTACTACTCGAGTAGTAGAAGAGTGGACTAGGAGCTTTAAGTGCTCTGAACCACTTAAAACGACTGTGTCTCTTACATTCTTGCCATAACTGCTATATTTGCTATAACTGCTATATCTGCCTCACTCTCATAAACTCACTATCTTAAGCGAGATTAAAACTAATATTAATTCCGCTAAAGTTTTAATCATTATCTACTAACAAGTTAAAACGAAAAGATTTTTAAATATCTATTCAACCCCCCTTCTAGATAACTATTGTGCCTCCGGGAACTAACATATTATTCTGAGAATTCTTGATAAGTTTTAACTTTTTCATGCTGGGGTACTATTCACGGAATTACTATTCCCAAAGTTACTATTCACTCGGTAACTATTCACCCGGGGTACTATTCATAACAAAAATTGATTTTTTTTTCCGGTCCAAATCATTTTTGATACAATATTATTCTTAAATTTTACTCCACAAAACATTATATTGTTGACAATTTGGACATTATTGAATCCTGGATAAATTAAATTATAAATCTTTAAAAATTTATCAATTATTTTCTTTTAATTGAATTCTTATATCATTGTCATCATCATCATGCTTATATTGTTATGAAAGCCATCTTTGGCGGTAGTGCATAGATGAACTTGGTATGATTATGACCATGGATTATTCAGTATAATCATGACCGTAATGTTACAAATGATGTGGTAAAAGTCCTCATTAGCCCATAGTGTATTGATAGACAGTTGTTGGCATGATCATGACCATTGATGAAAACACGAATATCCTTGGCCCGTAGTGTGACGCCTCCAAAATAGGTATACATCACCCATCTTGGGATGCCAAATACATGGTACTGAATAGAAATACAAACTTAATTATACAACATGAGCTGAGAGTTATTACACGAATATTGTCTTCTAGACAATATCCAAACTCAAATGGAGTCCTCATTACATTTATTGTCACACTATTTTATAGAATAGTAAGGACTACTATAACACCATCTCAGGCCATCACTCAGTTCTCCGACTAGTTTCGGATACGTTCTCATTTCCTGAAGAGAACAATGGAAGTAAAAGGGTGAGCTCAACTAGCTCAGTAAGAAATATTATAACTAAGATAATGAAAAATAAGTTATCATTAGCTTTCAACAATGTTAAACTGATAGAATATAATTGACAACAAGTTTAACTGCAGCGGAATAAGAAATCCATTAGAAGAGTCAAGTTGAGCATGATATCTACTATCTTCTATGATTTAAAAAAGTTTTCATCAACTTTATCGCTGAGACTCAACTTAATAAATAAACCACATCATCGAATCAGCCCTGCACTACGGGCCAAGAATATTCATGTAATCATCAATGGTCATGACTATACCAAATAATCCCTGGTCATAATCATATCAACCAACAGTCCATCTATGCACGTAAGTCAAAGATGACTTTCATCACAATATAAGCATGAGGATGATGACAATGATATATGCATTTAATTAAATGAAAGCAAATGATAAATTTTAAAGATTCATAATTTAATTTATCCAGTATTCAATAATGTCCAAATTATCAACATGATACTCTTTCTGGAGTAAAATTCAAGAATAATATACATGTACCAAAAATATTTTGGACAGAAAAGAAATCAATTTTTCTGGTGAATAGTTACCCGACATGAAAAATACCCAAAATACCCGAGTGAATAATATTATAGTGAATAGTAACCAGGTGAATAGTATTCCGGCATGAAAAGTGTCCCGAATACCCGAGTGAATAATATTATAGTGAATAGTAATTGGGTGAATAGTAACCCGTGAATAGTACCCCAGGTGAAAATATTGATATTTAATAAGAAAGTTCATATTAATATTCCAATGAAGCGATACTGGATGAAGCGCAAAATTTAAGGATATTCCACTAATTTCAAGGATTATAGAAGCAATACTTACCATAGTAAGTTTAGATTTAAGAATATGAAAAGAAATAACGTACGAAACTGTAAATGGATTTTCACCCGTCATACGGTACGTAATCCGCGTAGACAGGTTATTCTGACATATTAAAGGATGAATACTAAAAAATAGTATTCCTTATGAATACGAAAGAAATAATACCCATTACAAGTACAACAAATAATATCCCTTACCTTAGTAGAAAGCTGGATACTGCAAAAGTGAAGTAGCAGAATACTCTTCTTCTTGATCTCTATAGTTTCTCTCTCTATAGTGTCTCTTATAAATCTCAGTGAATTGGTGAGAATGAAAGAAGAATTAAGCTTCTATTTATAGGATAATGGACTAAATAGTAACTAATTCATGAACGGTCCAGATTGATTCACTATTAGAACGGACGGTCCAGATTGATTACTATTAAAACCACAATCGACGGTCTAGATTGATTTACTTTTAAAACTACCACTGACGGTCCAGATTGATTACTATTAAAACCACTATCAATGGTCCATATTAATTTACTATTAAAACCACCGCCAATGGTCCAGATTGATTTACTGTTAAAACCACCATCGACGGTCTAGATTGATTTACTATTAATGTGAGACCCCGGATTTTATGAATAAAGATTTAATTTTCTCGAAATAATTTTTTTTATATTACGGTGTTGATTTGATGTAATGTTATAGTTATGGGTAATATTTACAAATTTTACAAAGTAAGCAAGTGGTTATATAATATTCGATTGATCGAGGAATATTCTTTTTGTCGAGAAATATTTGTACGACGGTACAATCATTGGTGGACCCCACAACAGAATTATTGTCGGATTGAGAAAACGACAAAAATACTTTATGAAAATAACGACGGAAGTTTTACCGTTAAAACTGTTGAAACACCCGGTGTTAAAAGTACAGTAATACGCGTGGTTGCATAGTAGTACACGGTATTGATTATTGATGCTTATGCGAGAAGTTACTCAATATTGTTCAATTGGGTATTCGGGACACTTTACGTGTCGAAGTACTATTCACGAGTTACTATTCACGAGTTACTATTCATGAGTTACCATTCACGAGTTACTATTTACGAGTTACTATTTATGAGTTACTATTCATGAGTTACTATTCACAAGGTACTATTGATCACCCGTAAAATATATTTCTTTTTGGTCCAAATTATTTTTGGTTACAATATTATTCCATGAGGAGATGTGCTAATTTTTCAGATCGTTGGTTGAAGATATAATAGTAAATCAATATGGACCGCTGGTGAAAAGTTATAATAGTGAATCAATATGGATCGCTGGTTTAAAGTTTTAATAGTAAATCAGTATGGACCGTTGCTTTAAGTTTTAATAGTAAATCAATATGGACCGTTCGTTTAAAAGTAAATGAATCTGGACCGTTCACGAATCAGTTACTATTCAGTCCATTTTCCTATAAATAGAAGCTCATTCCTTCATTATTTCTTACGAATTCACTGAAACTCTAGAGAGAGAAATTATAAAGAAACTATAGAAAAGTATTCTGCTACTTCCCTACTCTTATATTCAGTTTCTTTTACGGTAAGAGGTATTATTTCTTTTGTATTCATGAAGAGAACTTCTGTTATTCCATTATTTATTATTCTGTTGGAATAACCTGTATACGCGGGCTACCATATACTTGGTGAAATTCTTCTATTATTTCATTATTTATTATTCTGTCGGAATATCATGTCTGTGCGTTTACGCCGGACCTGGTTCCATTATTTATTATTTTGTCGGAATATCCTTTCTGTGCGTTTGAAGCCGGACCTGGTTCCATTCTTTATTATTCTGTTGGAATATCATGTCTGTGCGTTTTACGCCGAACCTGATTCTGTTATTTATTATTCTGTTGGAATAACCTACATGTGCGGTCTATCGCATGCATGGTGATTTCTTTTGTTATTATATTCTTTATTATACTTAGTTGGTTAAAACTTTAACTTCTATACTCCATGAAATTAGTGGAATATCCTTGATATTTGCGCTTCATCCATTATCTTTTCATGAAAATATTCTTCTGAGCATTTTTGAATTTTACTCTACAAAGCAGTATCATGTTGACAATTTGAACGTTATCAGTTCCTGGATAAATTAATTCTTGAACTTGTTTTATTGAATTCTTATATCATTGTCATCATCCTCATGTTTATATTATGTTGAAATTCATCTATGGCATGTAGTGCATAGATGGACTTGTTATGATTATGACCAGAGATTATTCAGTATAATCATAACCGTAATGTTACAAATGATGTGAAAAAAGTCCTCATTGGCCCATAGTGTATTGATGGACAGTTTTTGGTATGATTATGGCTATGGATTCTCTTTGGCCGTAGTGCAAAGTTAAATTGTTTTATGGCATGATCAGGACCGTTGATGAAAACATGATTATCTTAAGCCGTAGTGCATGGATAATTCGTGGTGGTGATACTAAAGAATATCCTTGGTCGTAGTGCAGGGGTGATTCGATGATGTGGATTATTTATTAAGCTGAGTCCCAGCGATAAAAGTGATGAAAAACCTTTTAAATCATAGAAGATAGTAGATTTTATTTCCTACTTGACTCTTCTATTGGATTACTTGTTCCGCTGCAGTTAAACTTGATAGTTATTATATTTTATAAGTTTAACAATGTTGAAGGCTAACAATAAATTATTCTGCATTATCTTAGTTATAATATTTCTTACTGGGCTAGTTGAGCTCACCCTTTCTTTCACTGTTCTCTTCAGGAAATGAGAACGTAGCTGGGACTAGTCGGGGAACGGAGTGATGGTCCTAGATGGTGCATTAGTAGTCCTCACTATTCTGTGAAATAATTTGATAATAATTGTAATGAGGACTCCTTTTGAGTTTGTATACTCTCTAGTAGACAATATTTGTATTCAAATTCACAGTTTATGTTTTGTCGTATTGTACACGACAGTTGTATTATTAAGTTGTATTTGAATTCTGTACTATGTATCTAGCGACTCAAGATGGGTGATGTATACCTAATTTTGGGAGCGTCACAGTTGGTATCAAAGCTTAGGGATATGATCCTTGACTGAGATGTGAGACAAGAACTAGGAGGGGAGAGATGAGGAATTCCTTTGCTAGTATGACCTACATAAGTTTATTTGGTATTTAATTGGTCGATCATAGTATAGGGATAATATGTGATATGTTAATTAACCCTTATTTTATGACAGTGTTTTAAAATGGCATATGAAAATGCTGAGATAAGCAATGAAGCACATGAGAACGTTGAGTATGCTCAACCAAAAGGTAACGACCAACAACACGATAATAATCATACCGGTGGCAACGGCCATCGGAACAATGATAACCATCGTGGGGGAAATTATCATGCCAAGAATGGTAACCACTTCGGTGGTAATGATGACCAAGATAATAGAGGTGGAAATTTCAAGAAGAGAATGTCATTTAGCTAGATTTTGTCGTGCACCAAAGTCAAGTCCAGCTGGGACGGTGGCACCAAAGGCGGATACGGGAAAAACAAAGTCGGTGGTTTCAGGAAGAGCGTTTTTCGTGACTTCTCAAAAAGCGAGTGACCAGAACGAAGTTAGCACGGGTTAGTTAATTATAAATTCTTGCGAAGTCAATACCTTATTAGATACCGGTTCTACCAATTCTTTTATCTCTCTTGCTTGCGCTCAACGTTTAAATTTGACTTCGGAGAAGTTAGACTTTGACTTATCGGTTGAAACTCTGTTAGTAGAAACTTTCGTTGTAAGACCCTAAATTATTAATAAATGAAACTTAATTCCTCTATTTATTATTTTGAAATAGTAAGGGTTGATTTGATTAATGTGGTTAGTTGTGAGTAAAATGCGAAAATATTTTAAATAAGCAAGTGGTTATAAAATACTCATTGTTGTCGGGGAATATTCGTTTGGTCGTGGAATATTCTTGCTGTCGGGAATATTCGTACGACGACGCAGTCTTTTGTGGGCCCCATAAGGGAAAGCGATTGGATGAAAAAAAACGACAAGTATGAGTTGTTTATAAATAACGGCGCAGTTGTTACCGTTAATACTGTTGGAATACCTAGTGGTTAAAACACAGTAATACGCATTGTTGCACAGTAGCACACGGTATTGCACTAATTATTGATTCTTACGTAAGAAGGCACTACTCAATAATTGTTACAGTAATTAATGTTCAGAATTTTATTTTATTTATTCAATAATTGCTGCGTTAATTTTTTTATATTACTGTTATTTCAATAATTATCACTACACAGTATTTTTCATTATCAGAGCAATAATTCATATTATTTGAATAATATTATTAGAAAATATTATTGGCAATGTCTAGAAAGTTCTGTCTAAGGAGAGGTTTGGTTACCTAATTGCGCGCCAGTAAGGAGAAATCCTTATTGGAAAGCCCCCTCTTTCCTGGGAACGGCCTGGTTGCCAGTACTGTGATTCTGTAATATTATTTGTGAATAATTAATTATTGATTTATATGATGAGGAAAATATTAATTTTATGTTGATATAGATGGAGAAATTTTTTTAAAGTGACAATTGTTAAAAAATTGATATTTTATCTTTTCTGATAAAATAATATTTTATTATATTATTAAAATAGAATAATGATGATATTTTTACAATGAATGTGGGATATATGAGTATATGAGGAGGAAGGGTATTTTTGTTGTATTAAATGATTAACACATGTTTTGTGTGTCGGTGGACCCCATATCTTGACTGAAATTTGATTATAGCCTGTAAAATCGTCCGTTTATGGATTTCGGTCAATTTTTGTTTGAAAATTGAAAAAACTTTCTTCTTCAAAGTTGTAGATAATTGAATTTCTTATAAAAAGTCGCGAGATTCGAATTTTCTGATAAAAGGGCTATTTATTATAAATTATTGAAGTTCTGAGGTTCTAGAATAATTGATTTTTGGAAGTTTTAAATAATTATATTAACAAAAATGTTTTTTTACATTGTTGGGACTCATTTAACATGTGATTAGGTGGCTGATTTCAGATGCTAAGTGTGCGTAGAGAATTTATAATATAAATATTAATATTATATTAAATTTTCTGCTTTGGTGTTCTAAGCATTTTCCTATAAATAGGGTGCTTAGGTTAGAATTATAAATCACACCAGAAACTGAAGATTTCTCTCTCTTTCTCTCTCTATAATATTGAGCGTATTTGTGAGTATTTTAGTACTTTGAGTATTGCTATACAGTGCAAGTTCTTTCAGCACTATATCCAGTATTCCAGTCAGAAGTACCATTCTTTTTGAGGTAAGAGATGTTATTTTCTTCTCAAATGATATTATTTCTTCAATATTATTATGCTGAAATATTGGTTGTAACTTTTTATCAAATTTAGAATTTTTTCATGTCGGGATTACTATTTATGAGTTACTATTCACGAGTTACTATTCATGAATTACTATTCACGAGTACTATTCACGAAGCATAATGATATTTTTTGTGAAATTTCTATCTTTTGCTGTCGGACTTACTATTTACGTATACGGCACTATTCACGAATACGACACTATTCACAAAAAATTAAATTTTCATTTTTCGTCCAAAATATCTATTATGGATACTAGCTTTGATTTTATCCATGTTTTGATCATTCTTGAATTTTACTCCACTCTGGTTATTTATGAAGTATTTTTGAACATGGATTATTTAAAGTACGAATTCTTAATACTTGTTCTTTTGTTTCACTGGATTCGTTTTTTTTAAAATATTTTTCATCATCCTCAGTCCCAAATGATGATATTACTGAATATCTTTGGCCGTAGTGCAAAGATAAACAGGTGTTGAGATGAACATGACCAACTGATTAATATCTTTGGCCCGTAGTGCAAAGATGAACAGGTGTTGAGATGAACATAACCAACAGATGAATATCTTTGGCCTGTAGTGCAAAGATGACTATTTGATTCCAAATATATATTGATTGATGTTACAGGGATAAAATATCGACGATGAACTTTTAAATTCATATATAGAAGATAATAGTTTGCATTCTCTACTTAACTCTTCTAATGAATTATTATTTCCGTTGCGAAGATTGATTTAAAACTGGTTGTCTATTGTATTCTATTAGATTTTTCCCTGTTGAGGACTAACGATAATTTTTTCTATATTATCTTAGTCATAATGTTCTTTACTGGGCTAGTTGAGCTCATCCTTTTCCTTGTTGTTCCATTTTTCTTCTCAGGAGGCGAGAATGTAGCGAGTACTAGTCGGGGTATGGAATGATGGTTCTAGAAGTTGTTCTAGTAGTCCTCACTATTCTGTAAAATAGTGTATTAACAATTATAATGAGGACTTATTTGAGTGTAGATATTGTCTAGATGATAGTATTTGTATTTAAACTCACAGTTTTTATGTTGTATTAATAAAGTTGTAGCTGTTTCTGTACCATGTATTTGGCGACTCAGAATAGGTGATGTATACCTATTTTGGGGGCGTCACAGTTGGTATCAGAGCTTAGGGATATGGTCTCTGGCGGAGATCGGGGAATAGTACTAGGAGGGGAGAGACGAGTAATCCTTCGCTAGTATGTCATACCTAAGCTTATTGGTTGGTCAGTCGAACTATATGGTTAATATGTGATATGTTAATTTGTTTAATTAACCCTTGTTTTATGGCAATATTTAAGAATGGCAGCTGAGAATATTAACGATGGAGTTAATGAGACCGTGGAAACACCTTTAATCACCACCCAGGGGAACGTGCTACAGGAAGGCAATATTCCTCCTGTAAACAACACCACTGAGCAGACGATGAACAACAGGATGTTTAGGAGCTTTTTGCAGTTCATGCAAAACCAGACGAGGGAGACTCGTGTACAAAATACGGGTGGAAATGATAGCAACGCGCGGCTTGTCACGGCCAAGCAGTTCAAAGAGTTGGGACCGCCAAAATTTAAGGGAAAGCCGGATCCGATCATGGCGGAAACATGGGTCAAGCAAATTACCAAGATATTCGATGTCTTGGGTTGCACGGAGGAACGAAAGGTTCCATTCGCAACCTTTATGTTCCGTGGCGAGGCGGATTATTGGTGGGAGTCTGTGAAACATACTCAGCCTGCCGCACTCCGCATGTCTTGGGAAACATTTCAGAAACTTTTCAACGAAAAATACTTTCCTGAAAGTATTCGCCATATGAAAGAGGTAGAGTTTATTAGACTAGAACAAAACAACATGACGGTGTCCCAATACGAGGCGAAGTTCGCATAGTTATCCAGGTTTGCACTTTATTTGGTAGAGAACGAGGAACGAATGACGAGGATGTTTCTGAGAGGTTTAAAACCCGAAATTTGGCAATATCTTATCTCTCATAAATTTTCTTTATATTCAGATGTTGTCAACATGGCTCAATTATTAGAGCGAGATAGTGAGTACGTTCAACCAAGAGACCGCAACTAAGATCATATCGGTGACAACAGTCATCAGAACAACGATAACCAGCGGAGAAAGAAAAATACGGACAAAAGCGACAACCACTCTGGTGGTAATCGTGGCCATGAAAATAGAAGAAGCGAGTCGGGGGTGATTTTAAAAAGAGGAGATTCAACAATGACACTGCAAAGATGTCAGCACCAGCAGCAACTGGTTTTAAGGGAGGAGAACGACCACCGGACGTATGCTATAAATGTGGAAAAGAGTGACACATCAGCCCAAACTGTCCACAACAGTTCAAGGTATGCTATAACTGTGGAAAGGAAGGACATATCGCTCGAGATTGTATGATAGCAAAACCAAGCCCAGTGGGGATGGTGACTCAAAAGGCTGTCCCAGAAAAGTCAAAGTCAACGGTTCCTGGAAGAGCATTTGTCGTGCCTGGTCAACACGCGAGGAACCCAAACGAGGTGATCACGGGTAAGCAAATCATAAATTCATGCGAAGTTTATACATTACTAGATACCGGTGCTACCCATTCATTTATCTCTCCTGCTTATGCTCAACGTTTAAACTTGACTCGGAGAAAATTAGTCTTTGACTTATTTGTTGAAACTCCGTTATGAGAAACTTTCGTTACATCCACTGTTTATAAATCTTGTTTGATCCATGTTGGCACCATCGCATTACCTGTTGACCTTGTTTCTTTAAAAATACTTGCTTATGATGTGATTTTGGGGATTGATTGATTAACTACTCATCATGTCAAAATTGATTGCTTTCGTAAGGTTGTTAGTTTTCATATTCCTAAGCAACCTGTTATTCGAATTCAAGCAACCAAACCATTGAAGTCAAACACTTTCATATCAAGCCATAAAGTCATTCGTTTATTGAAAAACAGATGTCAAATTTTCTTAGCCCATGTTATGGACTTAAACAAAAATACGTTAGATTTGAATGATATTTCTATTGTTAGTAAATTTCCTGATGTATTTCTTGAATAATTTCTTGGCTTACTCCCAAAGTGTGATATTAAATTTTGTATCGACTTTGAACCCAGTACAAAACCCATTTCTAAAATCTCATGGATCCTATTGAACTTCAGGAGTTAAAAATTCAACTATAGAATTTGGTACCCGAGCCTTTATCTGGTGACTTCCTTTGTGGAATGCACCGAAGCCATACTCTCCGTAGGGGACGCCATATCCGTGCAATAGTAAACTGATAGGTGTCATTGTGATGTGATATCCAAGATTGGGATATGAGTCACAGTTGAGAGCAACCTAAGTCAGTAATCAAAATACGTAGCTTTCTATGCTTAGCTGGTTATTATCAAAGATTTTGTGGAAGGATATTTTCGAATCGCTATTCTATTAACGCAGCTGACTCGTAGAGATACAAAATTCGAATGGAGCAAGGAATGTGGGAATAGCTTCAAAGAACTCAATAGGAGACTCATTTTGGCACATTTTCTGACCATACCATCCTGGAAAAGCGAACGTGGTAGCTGACGTGTTGAGTAAAAGATCGTATACGAGTACGAATGCGATATTGTCAAAGACCCATTTTATATAACTTACAAATGATAGATATAGAGTTAAAGACTCTAGAGACTCACACAATGATATACAAGTAGAACCGACTTTAATCGATAAAGTTAAAAACGTTCAAGCAACACACCGAAGCTGATGAATATGAAGAAGGAGGTACAAGAAGTTGTTATTCCAAAAGCGAGAATTGGCGAGGTGAGGAAAGCTCAAACCTTCGATTTAGTAGTCCATTTGAAATCCTCGATTGAATAGGAAATATGGCCTATAGACTTGTTTTACAGCCAAGTATGACGCGTGTTTATAACATTTTTCGCGTATCGATGTTACGTAAATATGTGGACGACCCGAACCATGTTATTGAGTTAGAACCAGACGAGATAGCCGAAGACTTAACGTATGAAGAGGTACCTATCAAGATTTTGGATAGGAAAAGAGCATGTCCTACGTACGTTAATTTCGAGGACGAAATTTCATAAGGAGGGGAGGTTGTAGGACCCCAAATTATTAATAAATGAAATTTAATTCCTCTATTTATTATTTTGAAATAATAAGGGTTGATTTGATTAATGTGGTTAGTTGTGGGTAAAATGCGCAAATATTTTAAATAAGCAAGTGGTTATAAAATACTCATTGTTGTCGGAGAATATTCGTTTGGTCGTGGAATATTCTTGCTGTCGGGGAATATTCGTACGACGGCGCAGTCTTTTGTGGGCCCCATAACAGAAAACGATTGGATAAAAAAATGACAAGTATGAGTTGTTTATAAATAACGGCGCAGTTGTTACCGTTAATACTGTTGGAATACCCAGTGGTTAAAACACAGTAATACGCATTGTTGCACAATAGCACATGGTATTGCACCAATTATTGATTCTTACGTAAGAATGCACTACTCAATAATTATTACAGTAATTACTGTTCAGTATTTTATTTTATTGATTCAGTAATTGCTGCGTTGATTTTTTTATATTACTATTATTTCAATAATTGTCACTACACAGTATTTTTCATTATCGGAGCAATAATTCATATTATCTGAATAATATTATTAGAAAACATTATTGGCAATGTCTAGAAAGTTCTGTCTAAGGAGAGGTTTGGTCACCTAATTGCGCGCCAGTAAGGAGAAATCCTTATTGGAAAGCCCCCTCTTTCCTGGGAACGTCCTGGTTGCCAGTACTGTGATTCTGTAATATTATTTGTGATCAATTAATTATTAATTTATATGATGAGGAAAATATTGATTTTATGTTGATATAGATGGAGAAATTTTTTTAAAGTGACAATTGTTAAAAAATTGATATTTTATCTTTTTTGATAAAATAATATTTTATTATATTATTAAAATAGAATAATGATGATATTTTTACAATGAATGTGGGATATATGAGTATATGAGGAGGAAGAGTATTTTTGTTGTATTAAATGATTAACACATGTTTTGTGTGTCGGTGGACCCCATTTCTTGATTGAAATTTGATTATAGCCTGTAAAATCGCCCGTTTAGGGTTTTCGGTCAATTTCTGTTTGGAAATTGGAAAAACTTTCTTCTGTAAAGTTGTAGAGAATTGAATTTCCTATAAATAGTTGCGAGATTTGAATTTTCTAATAAAAGGGCTATTTATTATGAATTATTGAAGTTCCGAGGTTCTAGAATAATTGATTTTTGAAAGTTTTAAATAATTATATTAACAAAATCATTTTTTACATTGTTGGGACTCATTTAACATGTGATTAGGTGGTTGATTTCAGATGCTAAGTGTGCGTAGAGAATTTATAATATAAATATTAATATTATATTAAATTTTCTGCTTTGATGTTCTAAGCATTTTCCTATAAATAGGGTGCTTAGGTTAGAATTGAAAATCACACCAGAAACTGAAGATTTCTCTCTTTCTCTCTCTATAATACTTTAGTATTTTAGTACTTTGAGTATTGCTATACGGTGCAAGTTATTTCAGTACTATATCCAGTATTCCAGTCAGAAGTACTATTCTTTCTGAGGTAAGGGATGTTATTTTCTTCTCAAATGATATTATTTCTTCAATATCATTATGCTGAAATATTGGTTGGAACTTTTTATCAAATTTGGAATTTTTTTCATGTCGGAGTTACTATTCATGAGTTACTATTCACGAGTACTATTCACGAAGCATGATGATATTTTTTGTGAAATTTCTATCTTTTGGTGTCGGAGTTACTATTCACGTATACGACACGATTAAAGTATACGACACTATTCACAGAAAAATTAAATTTTTATTTTTCGTCCAAAATATTTATTATGGATACTAGCTTTGATTGTATCCATGTTTTGATCATTCTCGAATTTTACTCCACTCTAGTTATTTATGAAGTATTTTTGAACTTGGATTATTTAAAGTACGAATCCTTAATACTTATTCTTTTGTTTAACTGGATTCGTTTTCTTTAAAATATTTTTCATCATCCTCAGTCCCAAATGATGATATTACTGAATATCTTTGGCCTGTAGTGCAAAGATGAATGATTTCTTGATGAATATCTTTGGCCCGTAGTGCAAAGATGAACAGGTGTTGAGATGAACATGACCGACTGATTAATATCTTTGGCCCGTAGTGCAAAGATGAACAGGTGTTGAGATGAACATGACCAACAAATGAATATCTTTGGCCTATAGTGCAAAGATGACTATTTGATTCTAGATATATATATTGATTGATGTTACAAGGATAAAATATCGACGATGAACTTTTAAATTCATATATAGAAGATAGTAGTTTGCATTCTCTACTTAACTCTTATAATGAATTATTATTTCCGCTGCGAAGATTGATTTAAAACTGGTTGTCTATTGTATTCTATTAGATTTTTCCCTGTTGAGGACTAACGATAATTTTTTCTATATTATCTTAGTCATAATGTTCTTTACTGGGCTAGTTGAGCTCACCCTTTTCCTTGTTGTTCCATTTTTCTTCTCAGGAGGCGAGAATGTAGTGAGTACTAGTCGGGGTGTGGAATGATGGATCTAGAAGTTGTTCTAGTAGTCCTCACTATTCTGTAAAATAGTATATTAATAATTGTAATGAAGACTTATTTGAGTATGAATATTGTCTAGATGACAATATTTGTATTTAAACTCACAGTTTTTATGTTGTATTAATAAAGTTGTAGTTGTTTCTGTACCATGTATTTGGAGACTTAGAATGGGTTATGTATACCTATTTTGGGGGCGTCACATTCGTTACCTCCACTGTTTATAAATCTTGTTGATTCAAATCGACACTTTCACGTTACCTGTCAATCTTATCTCTTTGAAAATACTTGCCTTTGATGCGATTTTAGGAATCGATTGGTTAACTACTCGTCATGATTTTCGTAAGGTTGTTAGCTTTCATATTCCTAACCAACCTGTTATGCGAATTCAAGCAACCAAACCACTAAATTCAATCATTGTCATATCAAGCCATAAGTAAAGAGCCCCGGTCCTTTCGTTGTTGACTTCCTTGTGTGGAATGCACCGAAGCCAGACTTTCTGTAGGTGACGTCATGAATGACGATGGCAAGTTGATAGGTATCAATGTGACGTACTATCCAAGTCTTAGAATGAGGGTCACAGTTTTAAATGATATTTTTATTGTTAATAAATTTCTAGACGTATTCTTGAAGACTTCTTAGCCTATCCCTAGAGCGTGAAATCGAATTTTGTATTGACCCAAATACAAAACCCATTTCTAAAACCCTCAAATATTTTCTTCACCTAAAACGAACGTAACATGTGCTAAAGACGTTGGCTTGAGCTATTGAAGATTACGATTGTACCATTCAATATCATCGTGGGAAAAACGAACGTGGTAGATGACGCGTTGAGTAGAAGATCGTATGCGTTTACGAGTGCGATATTGTTAACACAAAAACCCATCTCGTATAACTTAAAAATGATGAAGATAGAGTTAAAGACTCTAGGGACCCACACGGTGATATCAAATATACGAGTAGAATTGACTTTAATCGATAAAGTTAAAGCCGCTCAAGCTACATACTCAGAGCTGATGAATGTGAAGAAGAAGGTTCAAGATGGCGTTATTCTAGAAGCAAGAATCGACGAAGAGAGGAAATCTCAACCCTGGATTTAATTGGCCCATTTGAAATTCTCGATAAAGTAGGAACTGTAGCTTATAAACTCGTTTTACCGCCAAGTATGTCGCGTGTTCATAACGTTTTTAGCGTATCAACGTTACGTAAATATGGGGACGACCCGAACCACATTATTAATTTAGAACCGGACGAGATAGCGGATGTTTAACGTATGAGGAGATACGTGTTAATATCTTGGATAAGAAGGATCATATTTGATGCTCAAAGGTTATACCTCAAGAGTTAGAATTTGAAGTGAAGTCAAGGTATCCTCACATGTTCGGCGTACCAGGTACGTACGTAAATTTCGAGAGCGAAATTTCATAAGGAGGGGAGATTGTGAGACCCCAGATTTTATGAATAAAGATTTAATTTTCTCGAAATAATTTTTATTATATTATGGTGTTGAGTTGATGTAATGTTATAGTTGTGGGTAATATTTACAAATATTGCAAAGTAAGCAAGTGGTTATATAATATTTGATTGGTCAGGAGATATTCTTTTTGTCGGAGAATATCCGTACGACGGTACAATCATTGGTGGACCCCGCAACGGAATTATTATCGGATTGAGAAAATGACAAAAATACTTTATGAAAATAACGACGGAAGTTTTACCGTTAAAACTGTTGAAACACCCGGTGTTAAAAGTACAGTAATACGAGTGGTTGCATAGTAGTACACGGTATTGATTATTGATGCTTATGCGAGAAGTTACTCAATATTGTTCAATTGGGTATTCGGGATACTTTACGTGTCGAAGTACTATTCACGAGTTACTATTCATGAATTACTGTTCACGAGTTACTATTCATGAGTTACTATTCACGAGTTAATATTCACGAGTTACTATTCATGAGTTACCATTCACGAGCTACATATACTTGGTGAAATTCTTCTATTATTTCATTATTTATTATTCTGTCGGAATATCATGTCTATGCGTTTACGCCGGACCTAGTTCCATTATTTATTATTTTGTCGGAATATCCTGTCTGTGCGTTTGACGCCGGACCTGGTTCCATTCTTTATTATTCTGTTGGAATATCATGTCTGTGCGTTTTACGTAGAACCTGATTCTGTTATTTATTATTCTATTGGAATAACCTACATGTGCGGTCTATCGCATGCATGGTGATTTCTTTTGTTATTCTATTCTTTATTATACTTAGTTGGTTAAAACTTTAACTTCTATACTCCATGAAATTAGTGGAATATCCTTGATATTTGCGCTTCATCCAGTATTTTTTCATGAAAATATTCTTCTGAGCATTCTTGAATTTTACTCTATAAAGCAGTATCATGTTGACAATTTGAACGTTATCAGTTCCTGGATAAACTAATTCTTGAACTTGTTTTTTTGAATTCTTATATCATTGTCATCATCCTCATGTTTATATTATGTTGAAAGTCATCTGTGGCCTGTAGTGCATAGATGGACTTGGTATGATTATGACCAGGGATTATTCAGTATAATCATAACGATAATGTTACAAATGATGTGGAAAAAGTCCTCATTGGCACGTAGTGCATTGATGGACAGTTTTTGGTATGATTATGGCTATGGATTCTCTTTGGCCGTAGTGTAAAGATGAATTATTTTATGGCATGATCAGGACAGTTGATGAAAACTTGATTATCTTAAGTCGTAGTGCATGGATAATTTGTGGTCGTGATACTAAAGAATATCCTTGGCCGTAGTGCAGGGGTGATTCGATGATGTGGATTATTTATCAAGCTGAGTCCCAGCGATAAAAGTTATGAAAAACCTTTTAAATTATAGAAGATAGTAGATTTTATTCCCTACTTGACTCTTCTAATGGATTGCTTGTTCCGCTGCAGTTAAACTTGATAGTTATTATATTTTATAAGTTTAACACTGTTGAAGGATAAAGATAACTTATTCTGCATTATCTTAGTCATAATATTTCTTACTGGGCTAGTTGAGCTCACCCTTTATTTCGCTATTCTCTTCAGGAAATGAGAACATAGCTGGGACTAGTTGGGAAACAGAGTGATCGTCCCAGATGGTGCATTTGTAGTCCTAACTATTCTGTGAAATAGTTTGATAATAATTGTAATGAGGACTCCTTTTGAGTTTGTATACTCTCTAGTAGACAATATTTGTATTCAAACTCATAGTTTATGTTTTGTCGTATTGTACACGACAGTTGTATTATTAAGTTGTATTTGAATTCTGTATCATGTATCTGGCGACTCAAGATGGGTGATGTATACCTAATTTTGGGGGCGTCACAATTAAAAACATCACCGACTGTCCAGATTGATTTACTATTAAAACCACCATAAATGGTCCAGATTGATTTAAATTATTACACTTTGGTACCCCTAAAGTTTTCCAAGTTTGCATTATTCCCCTCTAACTTTTGTAATTCACTTATCTTCAATAAACACATTCTTAATACTTCAACAATTATCCATCATTAATATTATAACTCATAATATTTAACAACTAGATCGTTTCCAGGAAAGAGGGGGCTTTCCAATAAGGATTTCTCCCTATTGGCGCGCAATTAGGTGACCAAACCTCTCCTCGACAGAACTTTCTAGACATTGTCAATATTATAAATAATAATATGAATAACTTTATCGTCTCAATTATTGATTTAATAATATAAAATATTATGCAGATGATACTGTGACAATAATTGAATCAATAATATGAGAGATATGATGCATCAATTATTGTAGCAATAATTGAGTATAACTGAGTGACTTCTCACGTAAACATCAATAATAAATATCGTGTGCTACTATGCAACCACGTGTATTACTATACTTTTACCACCGGGGTAGTTCAATAGTTTAACGATAAAACTTCCGCTGTTATTTTTATAAAGAGATATTTCTGTCGTTTTTTAACTACGATAATACTTTTGTTGTGGGGTCCACCAATGATTGTGTCGTCGTACGAATATTCCCTGTTAAAACGAATATTCTCCGACCAATCGAATATTCACTGACACAATGAATATTTTATATCAACTTGCTTACTTTTACTCACAACTATAACATTATATCATATCCACACCATAATATTCAAAAATATATTTTGAGAAAAATTATTCTTTATTCAAAAAAGTTGCGATCTTACAACCTCCCCTTCTTATGAAATTTCATCCTCGAAATTAGGGTACGTACCTGATATGTCGAAGAGGTGAGGATACCTTGATTTTATTTCAGGTTCTAACTCCCAGGTCATTTCCTCCACATTATGATTTTTCCACAAAACTTTGACTTGAGGTATAACCTTGGAGCGTATAATATGAACCTTCTTATCCAAGATTTTAACGGCTACCTCTTCATACGTTAAATCTTCTTCTATCTCGTCTGGTTCTAATTCTATAATGTGGTTCGGGTCTTTCACATATTTACGTAACATAGATATGTGAAAAACGTTATGAACACAAGACATACTTAGTGGTAAGACGAGTTTATAGGCCACAGTTCCTACTCGATCAAGGATTACAAATGGGCCAATGAATCAAGGATTGAGCTTTCCTCTCTTTCCAAATCTCGTAACTCCTTTCCATGGAGCAACAAGTAACAACACATGATCTCCAATATTGAATTCCACGTCCTTTCGATGAAGATCAGCAGAACTCTTTTGTCGATCTTGTGAGGTTTTTATATGTTTTTGGATCGTTTAAATCTTTTTTGTAGTCATATGTACCAACTCTGGTCCCAAAAATGTTGCTTCACCTACCTCATCCCAGCATACTAGAGAACGATAATTTCTTCCATACAACACCTCAAATGGAGTCATGACAATACTTACTTGATAACTATTGTTGTAGGAAAACTCCACTAATGGTAAGAACTTGTCCCAACTTCCTTTAAAGTCAAGGACACAGAGTCTTAATAAATCCTCAAGAGTTTGAATAGTCCTCTCTGATTGTCCGTCCGTTTGAGGATGTTACGCCAAACTAAATTGTAAATCCATGCCCATAGCTTTTTGTAAATTAACCCAAAATCTTGAAGTGAATCTTGGGCCTCGATCAGAAACTATAGATACTCGCATACCATGCAATCTTACAATCTCGTTTATATACATGTGAGTAAGACATTTAAGTGTATAAGTTTCTCGTATCGGTAAAAAATGAGCAGACTTGGTCAATCTATCAACAATGACCCAAATTGCATCTATGCCTTGAGAAACCTTGAGAAGACCAGTAACGAAATCCATGGTAATGTGCTCCCACTTCCATTTTGTAATTTAAAGTGGTTGCAATAGACCTTTTGGCACTTGATGCTCCGTCTTGACTTGTTGACAAGTTAGACACCTTGAGATAAACTCCGTTATCTCTCTCTTCATATTGCTCCACCAAAATGAATGTCGAAGATCACAATACATTTTGGTACTCCCAAGATGGATTGAAAACGGTGTGTTGTGCGCCTCCATCATAATTTTATACTTCAAGTCAGAATCGTTAGGAACACAAAGTCTGGAGTTGACTCGAAGTATTCCTTCTTCATCGATTCTTGCTTCTGGAATAACACCTTCTTGCACTTTCTTCTTAATACGCATTAGCTCCAGGTATGTAGCTTGAGTAGCTTTAACTTTATCGATTAAAGTCGGTTCTACTCGTATATTCGTCATCATCACATGGGTCCCTGAAGTCTTTAACTCTATCTCCATCCTTTGTAAGTCATACAAAATGGGCCTTTACGTTGACAATATCGCACTCGTACCCGCATATGAATTTCCCATGTTGCATGAGAACACATCCTAAACCTTTGTCTAAAGAATCACTGTAGATGACAAATCCCTCCGAACCAGATGGTATTGTCAGAACAGGTGCTGAAATGAGTCTCACCTTGAGTTCTTGAAAACTCTTCTCACATTCTTCGCTCCAAACGAATTTTGTATCTTTTCGAGTCAGCTGAGCTAATGGAGTAGCGATTCGAGAAAATCCATCCACGAATCTCCGATAATAACCAGTTAAGCCCAAAAAGCTACGTACTTTGGTCACTGACTTGGGTTACTCCCTCTCCCAGCTTCGAATTGCTTCAATCTTTGCTGGGTCAACAGATATTCCATGATTTGATATCACGTGCCCAAGGAATGCTACTTCCTCAAGCTAAAACTCGCACATCTTCAACTTGGCATAAAGCTTGTTTTCACGAAGCTTTTGGAGTATCAGCCTTAAGTGTTGCTCATGATCTTCACGGCTTTTGGAATATATAAGGATGTCATCAATAAAGACGACTACAAAATGATCTAAATATTCCTTAAATACTCAGTTCATCATATCCATGAAGGCAGCAGGAGCATTAGTCAATCCAAAACACATGACTAAGAATTCATAATGCCCGTACCTAGTTCTGAAAGCAGTCTTTGAGATGTCATCGGTTTTAATCTTTAACTGATGATATCCGAAATGAAGATCGATCTTTGAAAAGAATTTGGCGCCTTGCAGCTAGTCAAATAGGTCATCAATGCTTGGCAACGGGTACCTATTTTTGATGGTGACATGATTCAATTCCCAATAATCAATACAAAGTCGCACACTTCCATCTTTCTTCTTTACGAAGAGAATAGGAGCACCCCAAGGAGATGTACTAGGATGAATGAAACCGATGTCTAACAATTCCTGCAGTTGAGTCTTTAACTCCTGAAGTTCAACAGGAGCCATTCGATATGAGGCTTTGGAAATGGGTTTTGTACCCAGTTCAAGGTCGATACAAAATTTAATTTCACGCTCTGGGGGTAGGCCAGGAAGTTCTTCAGGGAATACGTCAAGAAATTTATTAACAATGGAAATATTATTCAAGACTGACGTATTTTTGTTTAAATCCGTGACATGAGCTAAGAAAGATTGACATCCGTTTTTCAATAAACGAATAGCTTTATGGTTTTAAATGACAGTGATTGACTTTAATGGTTTGATTGCTTGAATTCGCATAATAGGTTGGTTAGGAACATGAAAGCTAACAACCTTACAAAAATAATCAATTTTAGCATGATGAGTAGTCAACCAATCAATTCCTAAAATCACATCGAATGCAAGTATTTTTAAAGAGATAAGATCGACAGGTAACGTGCGGTTACCGATTTGAATCAAACAAGACTTATAAACAGTGGATGTTATGGAGGTTTCTCCCAACGGAGTTTCAACAGATAAATCAAAGTCTAATTTCTCCATAGTCAAATTTAAACGTTGAGCGCAAGTAGGAGAAATAAAAGAATGGGTAGAACCGGTATCAAATAAGGTATAAGCTTCGCAAGAGTTTATGATTAGCTTACCCTTGATCACCTCATTCAGATTCCTCACTTTTTGGGAGGTTAAAAAAAATGCTCTCCCTTGAACTACTGGTTTTGTCTTGTCTGGGACGGCCTTTGATGCCTCCAACCCAGCTGGACTTGACTTTGGTGCCCTAAAAAATCGGGCTAGGTGATATTCTCTTCCATAATTGTAACATGCTTTGGACTACTGCGTACAGTTTGGACTGATGTGTCCCTCCCCTCCTCATTTGTAACATACGACTGGCGGTCGTTCCCCTTTCTTAACAACAGTTGCTGGTGCTGACGTCTTTCCATCATTATTGAATCTCCTCTTCTTGAAATTTCCACTTCTATTATCTTGGACATGATTACCACTGGAGTGGTTACCATTTCTGGCATGTTGATTCCCTCCACATTTGTTGTCACTACTTCTATAACTGCTACCATTGGTATTATCGACTTGTCGGCTGCTCTCTCTGGGTTATGTTGACTCATTATCGTGCTCCAATAACTGAGCCCTATTTACAACATCTGAATACAAACACAGTTTGTGAGAAATTAAGTATTGACGTATCTCGGATTTCAAACCTCTTAGAAACATCCGCGCCATTCTCTTCTCATTATCAACCAAGTGGGGCGCAAACCGGGATAACTTAGCAAACTTAGCTTCGTACTGTGACACGATCATATTGTTTTGCTCTAACTTGATAAACTCCACCTCCTTCATGTAAAGAATACTTTCAGGAAAGTACTTGTCGTTGAACAGCTCTCAGAACTTCTCCCAAGACATTTTCAGTGTGGCAGGTTGAGTACGCTTTACAGATTCCCACCAATAATCTTCCTCTCCTCGCAACATAAAGGTGGCAAAGGGAACCTTTTGCTCCTCAGAGCATCCCAAGACATCAAATATCTTGGTGATGTGCTTTATCCACGTCTCTGCCTTAAGTGGTTTTGGCTCTCCAATAAACTCCGGTGGTCCCAACTCCTTGAAATGCTTGGCGGTGACCGTCTGAGAGTTGCCATTGTTTCCACCTGTATTTTGGACAGGAGCTGCTCTCACCTGATGTTGCATGAATTGCATAAAGCTTCTGAACATCCCATCGTTCATCATTTGATCGGTATTGTTGTTTACCTGAGGATTATTATCTTCCTGTTGCACATTATCCTGGGTATTGATCGTTGGTGACTCAACGGTCTCATGTGCTTCATTGTTGATCTCAACATTTTCAAATGCCATTTTCAAACACTGCCACAAAACAAGGGTTAATTGATATATCACATATTATCCCTATACTCTGACCGACCAATTAAATACCAAATAATCTTAGGTAGGTCATATTAGCGAAGGAATTCCCCGTCTCTCCCCTCCTAGTTCTTGTCTCACATCTCAACCAGGGATCATATCCCTAAGCTTTGATACCAACTGTGACGCCCCCAAAATAGGTATACATCACCCATCTTGGGTCGCCAAATACATGGTACAGAATACAAATACAAACTTAATTATACAACATGAGCTGAGAGTTATTACACGAATATTGTCTTCTAGACAATATCCAAACTCAAATGGAGTCCTCATTACATTTATTGTCACACTATTTTATAGAATAGTGAGGACTACTATAACACCATCTCGGACCATCACTCCGTTCCCCGACTAATTCTGGCTACGTTTTTATTTCCTGAAGAGAACAATGGAAGTAAAAGGGTGAGCTCAATTAGCTCAGTAAGAAATATTATGACTAAGATAATGCAAAATAAGTTATCATTAGCCTTCAACAATGTTAAACTGATAGAATATAATCGACAACAAGTTTAAATGCAGTGGAATAAATAATCCATTAGAAGAGTCAAGTAGAGCATGATATCTACTATCTTCTATGATTTAAAAAGGTTTTCATCAACTTTATCGCTGACACTCAGCTTAATAAATAAACCACATCATCGAATCATCCCTGCACTACGGGCCAAAGATATTTATGTAATCATCAATGGTCATGATTATACCGAATAATCCCTGGTCATAATCATATCAACCAACAATCCATCTATGCACGTAAGCTAAACATGACTTTCATCACAATATAAGCATGATGACGACGACAATGATATGTATTTAATTAAATGAAAGCAAAGGATAAATTTTAAAGATTCATAATTTAATTTATCCAGTATTCAATAATGTCCAAATTGTCAACATGATACTCTTTGTGGAGTAAAATTCAAGAATAATATCCATGTATCAAAAATATTTTGGACAGAAAAGAAATCAATTTTTTGGGTGAATAGTACTTCGTGAATAGTAACCCGACATGAAAAGTACCCCAAATACCCGAGTGAATAATATTATAATAAATAGTAACTGGGTGAATAGTAACCCGTGAATAGTATCCTAGCATGAAAAGTGTCCCGAATACCTGAGTAAATAATATTATAGTGAATAGTAACCAGGTGAATAGTAACCCGGGTGAAAATATTGATATTTAATAAGAAATTACATATCAATATTCTAATGAAACGATACTGGATAAAGTGCAAAACTCAAGGATATTCCACTAATTTCAAGGATTATAGAAGCAATACTTACCATAGTAAGTTTAGATTTAAGAATATGAAAAGAAATAGCATACGAAACTGCAAATGGATTTTCACCCGTCATACGGTACGTAATCCGTGTAGACAGGTTATTCCGAAATATTAAAGGATAAATACTAAAAATATTATTCCTTATGAATATGAAAGAAATAATACCCCTCAAGAATACAACAAATAATATCCCTTACCTTAGTAGAAAGTTGGATACTGCAAAAGTGAAGTATCAGAATACTCTTCTTCTTGCTCTCTATAGTTTCTCTCTCTATAGTGTCTCTTATGAATCTCGGTGAATTGGTGAGAATGAAAGAAGAATTAAGCTTCTATTTATAGGAGAATGGACTAAATAGTAATTAATTCACGAACGGTCCAGATTGATTCACTATTAGAACGAACGGTCCAGATTGATTACTATTAAAACCACAACCGACGGTCCAGATAAATTTACTTTTAAAACCACCACCGAAGGTCCAGATTGATCACTTTTAAAACCACCATCAACGGTCCAGATTGATTTACTATTAAAACCACCACCGATGGTCCATATTGATTTATTTTTAGAACCACCATCAATGGTCCAGATTGATTTAAATTATTACACTTTGGTACCCTTAAAGTTTTCCAAGTTTGCATTATTCCCCTCTAACTTTTGTAATTCACTTATCTTTAATAAACACATTCTTAATACTTCAACAATTAGTTATCATTAATATTATAACTCATAATATTTAACAACCAGATCGTTCCCAGGAAAGAGGGGGCTTTCTAATAAGAATTTTTCCCTATTGGCGGGCAATTAGGTGACCAAACCTCTCCTTGACAGAACTTTCTAGACATTGTCAATATTGCAAATAATAATATGAATAACTTTGTCGTCTCAATTATTGATTTAATAATATAAAATATTATGCAGATGATATTGTGACAATAATTGAATCAATAATATGAGAGATATGATGCAGCAATTACTGTTGCAATTATTCAGTATAACTAAGTAACTTCTCACGTAAACATCAATAATCAATACCGTATGCTACTATGCAACCACGCGTATTACTGTATTTTTACCACCGGGGTAGTTCAACAGTTTAACGGTAAAACTTCCGCTATTTTTTTTATAAATAGATATTTCTGTCATTTTCTAACTACGACAATACTTCTGTTGTGGGGTCCACCAATGATTGTGCCTTCGTACGAATATTCCCTGTTAAAACGAATATTCCCCGACCAATCAAATATTCACTAACACAACGAATATTTTATATCAACTTGCTTACTTTGCAAAATTTTCCAAATATTACCCACAACTATAACATTATATCATATCCACGCTATAATATTCAAAATATATTTCGAGAAAAATTATTCTTTATTCAAAAAAGTTGGGGTCTTACACGTAATGCGTGGATAATTTATGGCAGTGATACTAATGAATATCCTTGGCCGTAGTGCAAGGATGATTCGATGATGTGGATTATTTATTAAGCTGAGTCTCAGCGATAAAACTGTTGATAAACTTATCGTAGAAGATAGTAGATATCATGCTCTACTTGACTCTTCTAATGAATTAGTTGTTCCGCTGCAGTTAAAATTGATGTCTATTATATTTTATCAGTTAAACACTGTTGAAGGCTAACGATAATTTATTCTGCATTATCTTAGTCATAATATTTTTTACTGGGCTAGTTGAGCTCACCCTTTTGATTTCATTGTTCTCTTCAGGAAATGAGAGTATAACTGGGACTAGTAGGGGAACGGAGTGACGGTCTAGATGTCTGCATTAGTAGTCCTCACTATTTTTATGAAATAGTGGAAAAATAAATGTAATAATATTGAATTTGAGTTTGTATATTGTCTAGAAGACAATATTTGTATTATAACTCACAGCTTATGTTTTGTCATACTTTACACGACAATTGTATAATTAAGTTGTATTTGAATTTTGTATCATGTATTTGGCGACCCAAGATAGGTGATGTATACCTGTTGTGGGGGCGTCACAGTTGGTATCAGAGCTTAGGGATATGATCCTTAGCTGAGATCTGAGACAAGAACTAGGAGGGGAGAGACGGGGAATTCCTTCGCTAGTATGACCTACCTAAGTTTATTTGCCATTTAATTGGTCGGTCAGAGTATAGGGATAATATGTTGCATGTCAATTAACCCTTGTTTTGTGGCAGTATTTTAAAATGGCAGCTGAAAATTTTAACAATGGAGTGAATGAGACCGTGGAGACACCTCTAATCACCAACTAGGATAATGTGATATCAGGCAAAGAAGGAATTAGAGATATCCATGTGGTGAGTGAAGAATTAATAGTTGCACCCGAGCTAGTCGCAAAGGTAGCAGCTGAGAGTGAGGAAGAAGAGGAACCTGTGGAGAATTTATTAGAAGAATTTTATGATCAAAATGTAGAATTGGAAAATCGTATTCATGAGTTAAAAGAACAGGCTGAAGAACGGCAGGCGGTTGTGGAACAAAGGGATGGAACAATTCAAAATTGTGTTACCCGATGTGCGATGCTTGAACAGAAGCACTTTTTGGCAGAGTATATGATATTGGAGCTGGAATCTGAGAATTCTATAATCAAAGTTCTGATGAAAGAAGAATCAACTGAACGAATAAGAATAGATGATGCATGGGTAAAAGTCGCACGGCGCGTTAATATTGTAGAAAAAGATGTCTGATCCAATAAGGCCAAAATAGATGAAATGGATTTCGCTTTTTGGACAGCAATTGGGAGAATCCAACATCGAGTTCGGAATTATCCTGTGCAGAGCGGTCAAATCCAATTCGATATGGATCGGAGAGTAATGATTCGAATCATGGATTAGGAATTTGATGAAGCAATTAAGGGTGGAATGTACTCTATAGCAAAGTTAAGTCCAAATGGGAAGGTGACGCCAAAGGATGTCCCAGATAAGTCAAAGTCGGTAGTTTAAGTGAGAGCGTTTGTTGAGGAACCCGAACGAAATTATCACGGGTAAGTTAATCATAAACGCTTACGAAGTCTATACCTTATTCGATACGGTTCTACTTACTCTTTTATTTATCATACTTGCGCTTAACATTTAAATTTGACTCCGGAGAAATTAGACTTTGACTTATCTGTTGAAACTCCATTGGGAGAAACCATCATTACATCCACTGTTTATAAGTCTTGTTTGGTTCAAATCGGTAACCTCACATTACCTGTCAATCTTATTTCATTAAAAATACTTGCATTTGACGTAATTCTAGGGATTGATTGGCTAACTACTCATCATGCAAAAATTGATTATTTTTGTAAGGTTGTTATCTTTCATATTCCTAACCAACCTATTACGCAAATTCAAGCAACCAAACCATTAAAATCAATCACTGTCATCTCAAGCCATAAAGCTATTCGTTTATTGAAAAACGAATGTCAAGATTTCTTAGCTCATGTCACAGATTTAAACAAAAATACGTCAATTTTGAATGATATTTCTATTGTTAATAAATTTCCTGATGTATTCCCTGAAGAACTTCATGGCCTACCCCCAGAGTGTGAAATTGAATTTTGTATCGACCTTGAACCTGGTACAAAACCCATTTACAAAGTTCCATATCGAATTGCTCCTATTGAACTTCAGGAGTTAAAGACCCAACTGCAGGAATTGTTAGACATCGGTTTCATTCGTCCTAGTACGTCTCCTTGGGGTGCTTCTGTTCTATTCGTGAAGAAGAAGGATGGGAGTATGCGACTTTGTATTGATTATCGGGAGTTGAACCATGTCAACATAAAAAATAGATACCCGTTTCCTCGCATTGATGACCTGCTTGACCAGTTGCAAGGCGCCAAAGTCTTTCCAAATACTGCTTTCAGAACTCAGTACGGGCATTACGAATTCCTAGTCATGTCCTTTGGATTGACTAATGCTCCTGCTGCCTTCATGGATATAATGAACCGAGTATTTAAGGAATATTTGGATCACTTTGTAGTCGTCTTTATTGATGACATCCTTATTTACTCCAAAAACCGTGAAGATCATGAGCAATACTTGATGCAGATACTCCAAAAGCTTCGTGAGAATAAGTTATATGCCAAGTTGAAGAAATGCAAGTTCTGGCTTGAGGAAGTAGCATTTTTCGGGCACATGATATCCAATCACGAAATATCTGTTGACCCTGTGCGGAGCTCATTGATGTCCAGGGGCGGACCTTCCTGTTGCATTCCTCCTCCTTGTTCGGCGAGCAGGAGTTGCAATATCTGCTGGTTTTGCATAGCCAACTGCTGCATGGTCTCCAGCATCTGTTGCGGATTTGGAGCAGAAGTATTTGGTGCAGGGTTGGTGTGCGGAGGGGCACCCTCTTCCAGCCGTGGATTGTCTTCAGGTTGGTTCATTGACCTGGTTGTAATCATCATTGATTTAAATGTTTGATGGTGAAAATCTTTTCGATTCCCACAGACGGTGCCAAACTGATGATGCACAAAATAGACTTTGTACAAACACCAATCAAGTAATTATAAAAACGGTAATTAAAGTAAGAAATAAGACAAGTACTAAAGTGGTTCGGTCAAGTTGTCCTAGTTCACTGTTGAATGGATATAGTCATCTAACACTCTATTATATCAAGGGTGTTGAAGAGAGTACAAAGAGTACAAGCTTAAAGATATCAAAGTAAGTTGGTTCCCAAAGATGGTGAGGCGTTCTATTTATAGCCGACCCCATGACAGTTTTGGGGTGGACAAGTAGCCACTAAGACCACTACTTTAGTAGAGCTCCCCACTTCTTCCTGACGTGCAAGATGGTCGTCGTGCTCTCCTTGAGATATGGGGACAAGGCCAGACCACTCCTTTCGTTGGCGTGCGAAATTTATTATTGATGGGCTCAATTAACCCAACCGTGATGGACCACATCTGTTGGGCTCGCCAGACTCTTTGAACTTGGGCCTCTATTCCGTATTGGGTTTACGAGATGGGCTGGATCCTTGGACTAAACCCATCAAATAGAATGCTGGTAAGTATCTAATAAACTCTTCTCATCTTAAATTTCTCTGTTTATTTACTGAAAAAGTGTGAAATAAGTGCTGCATTTTCTGGGTTTTGTGTGTGAATAATTAAGTCGAGTTTTGTGGCTTTTCAAGTGTTTGTTCCACCGCATCCATTGATTAAGCACTGGGTTTCGGTTCTTAGAAATGAGCAGACTCCTTGCCCTGTTTTTAGTAAGTAAGAAGGGACGAAAGAATTCAATCTTTTTTTAAAAAAAAATTACTTTTTTTTGGCCTTTTCATAAGTTAATTTTCAGTGGAATATCTGAATATGCTGTAAACATCAATTAAAAGTTAGAACTTGCCTTTCTTTTGATTTGTTTGTGCATTTTTTCGGGTTATATTGAAATAGCATAAATTTAGTATTCTGAAATAATTTTGTGGTGGAATGATACAGGGTTTTGCTTATACCCTGATTTTTAACACAAGCACATCTCTCAAATGTGTTGGAATCACATTCTAAGGAAAATTGCCCAGTCATCGCCAAGTCATCATTTGCATCTGACCTGTCAAATTTTCAAACAAAATAATGATGAAACCCTACTGTTTAACGGAGTGTAACATTTTTCAAGTACCATCACCAGCTTATAACTTTTTTCAATTCGGGTACTAAATTGTAAGTCGTGTCCTAGTACAGGTATCAAAAGTTGCTTTATTCCCCCTAATTAATAGCTTGGTTAACCAAGTATATTGAGAGGCAAATTTTTAGCATAAAATATGCTAGCCAACTTTCTTATCTTTATAATGATCTATAATTAGCCAATATATTCAATCCTGGCCATTAAATTATGTTCACATATACAACCATATAATATTATCCCAAAACAAATTCCATGCAAAACCATGCAAGCACACATAATTTTGTTATCATTCAAAACATCAAGAATTCGAAAATTAACAAAAATATCATTAACAACAATGTAGTGAAAGAGTATTACAATTACCCATTATCTAAATAACTAATGCTTCACTTAAAGTAAGCAAATTAATAATCCGTTGATTAATTATTGATGGTAATATAATTACCCTCTTTCCAAGATAAAATAGTTAATTAAAAACAGATTAATTTGTTTAGTAGCCATATTAGTATGCATGTATGCATGTAGATATGTGCTTTTGGAAACAGGTGAGCCAAAGCACAAAGTCGTGCAGGATAACTGAGCTGGTGACATCTGCCAATTGACTTTTATTTGCAAATTAAGACAAGAAAGGGTCTCATTTTTATGCACTAGAGCTTGAAATGGGGAACCATTTATTCAAAGAAAATGATTATTAAAAAAATTACTGATAATGCCTGAGCAATAATTTTCGCTAGAAGTTCAAAATGTAGTTAAAACAAGGGTAAAAGTGTCGCAAAATGTATATTTGCTGTGACATTATCAACTGCTAAAAAAGAAAAAGAAAAAGAAAATAGCCTAGTGTTAATGCTGCTAATGTCCAAAAGTATGATTTGCTATTCAACTGAGGAGACATTTTGCGGCTATTAAATCAAAGATACGTGCTTCTATGAAAGTGGGCATATTCACACAACAATATCGCAGTCAACTCCACTGCACATGCCACCAAACAAGTTGTGAATATCCTAGTAAACGTTGAAATGGTCTACATCTGCTTCTCTTAATCTAATATTTCCTCAATTCCTTAATATAAATCGTTTTAGAAAATTATTTTTATTCCTTAATATAAGTCGTTTGAGAATTTCAACTAAGCATTAATTGCTTTGTTTCTAATATTATCTCAAGTAATAAATATAACTTTAGTTCTCTCACTACTTTTTGTCCAAAAAATAACACTCTTTTTTTTCAATACAAGGGCAATATAGACAATTAATATTATATTTAATGTTATACAATTATTTTTCTTAATATTTGTGCACAACTCTAAAACGACTTATATTAGTATAAGTTGAATGTGAATTAATGTAATTTTTACATAATTTTAATTAATCCCCTCGTAATTGAAGTCGAGACCACGACTTGAATCCAAAGTCAACTCTCATTTGATGAGGGATCATTTCTCTAGTTCATTCAATCCTTGTATATAAACTTCCAAATTTTAACTAATTAAGCAGCATATTGCATATACACAGAACTCCAATCATGGTAGGTGCACCCATCTCAGCTTCTGCTCCTCAAGGCCAGTCCTCCCAGGGCAGTGGTATGTACTTCTTTTCCTCATCTACAATGTAACGGATTTTGATTACGGACAGTTTGAAATGGACTGTTTATTTGAACAGTCTATACAAACGAATTGCATTAATATATAACAATGGTCGGTCTGAAGTGCAATTTTTTTTGTTTCTATAGATTGTCCGTTTTGAACTTCTGATATCAATAAAAAGTTGTGCTAATTAAAATATAACTAAATGACTATATTTGATTGCAGCTACAAGCGAAAATACAAAATATGCGCCAACAGGAACACCGTATGCAACACCAAATCAACCTCTTTCCACTGTCCAGCCATCAGCTCCTTATGCCCCTGCAGGGTACCCCGCCCAACCTCCAAAAGGGCCTAATCCAGCCACGCATTCTCAGCCACCCCAATTCCCTCCTCCGGCAGCAGGATCTGCTTACCCTGCATATCCTACGTATTCAACCACACCAACGCCCTCATCAGCACCATATAGCGCAACGCCTTCAGCAACACCATATAGCGCACCTGCACCTTCAGCAGCTCCTTTTCCTCCTTATACAACACAACCTCCAGGAACACCATACGCCCCTAATACAGCAGCACCGTATGCCCCTAATACAGCAGCACCGTATCATCCTAATCCTAATACAGCAGTTCCATATCCGCCTAATTCAGCAGCACCATATCCTCCTAATTCAGCTGCGCCGTATCCTCCTAATAACACATACCCTCCATCAACTTACCCACCGACTGATCAATATCCTCCTCAGCCATATCCTCCAGCAGGACAAGGATACCCTCCTGCTCCTCCAGCCTCAAGTCCTTATCCGCCAGGTACATTTTCCATTATTCAAATTCTGATCCATTAATCAATGCCTGTTAGTAATATAATTGATTTCTACTGCCTTTTATAAATTTTCAATTCCAAATTACAGAATGTATACCTTCTAAAAGCAGTAGGATCTCTTGAGTTTCAATATTTACTACAAAACAAAATTAAATCTCCGATATAAAAGTACCTAACATGTACTATTGCAGCTTCATCCTCTGCAACGTATCCACCAAGTCCATTTCCAGGACTCTATCCACCAGCAGCTCCATCATCTCCATTTCCGGGACTCTATCCGCCACCAGCATCAGCAGCTCCATCATCTCCATTTCCGGGACTCTATCCGCCACCAGCATCAGCAGCTCCATCGTCCCCATTTCCGGGACTCTATCCACCAAATCCAACCGTGTACCCGCCACCTCCATACTAAGTAAACACGCGCTATTTTATATTGAGTAATCAAGGTTCATATACTTCTTGTTTGAGCGCTGTATTACTTCTGAATTGTTTTTCATTTATTTAAATTATTGCTGAATTTTACTGGTATAAAAACATTGGTATTACTATTCAAGATTTACAATATTGTAAGATCAAACAGAATTTATTCATTTTTCGTGTTCATGCCTTTCAATATTCCAAGTCATAATGGTCATCTCGCTGCCATATATTTTAAGTGCTTTCTGATGATGCACAAAATGGATTTAATGCAATCACCAATCAAATAATTATAAAACAGTAGTTAAAGTAGGAAATAAGACAAGTATTAAAGTGGTTCGGTCAAGTTGACCTAGTCCACTGTTGAATGGCTATGGCAGCCTGGCACTTTATATTATATGCGTTAGAGAGAATACAAGGAGCATAAGCTTTTGAGATACGAAAGTGAGTTTTTCTCTAGTGATGGTAAGACATTCTATTTATAGCAAGCAGTGACGGTTATGGGATGAGCACGCAACCACTACTTTAGTGGAGCTCCCAACTTTCTTGTATCGTGCAATGTGATGTACGTGCTTTCCGTGAGGTCCGGAGACGAGGGGACGAAGCTTGACCACTTCATGATGTGGGCGTGCCCAATTAACCTGACTGTGAGGAATCACATTTATTGGGCTCGTCAGGCTCCTTGAGTTTGGGCCTATCATACGGATCTGTGAGATGGGCTGGAGCACGAGACCTGTGGGATAGACCGCATCCTTATACCAGACCCCATCATTTGCCCCCCAATGCCCTGCGTCCAACAGAACTTGGAAAGGAGGGCATTCGGCTAAAATTTGAATTTCCGACAAAATTAGAAAAAACTTCAAGGGGCCAGAACATGAACTTCGGAGGCTTTTTTGGTCTTTTAACAGCATGCGTCATGGCCGTAGGCGATGACTTTTGTAGAGCTCGTCGATACGGTCGTTTTGATATATTACGGGCCCCGATCGGAGTTACGAGCCAAAAGTTATAACTGAAATAGTAAAAATACCTTTAAACCCATTTTTTCCTTGAAATTCCTTTTAATTTATGTCCTTCCCCTTCTCAGATAAGCTTCTCTGTTTTGTGGGACTCGTTCTCTCTCATTCTTGAAGAACTTAGGTCGTATATTTGGGAGTTTTGTGTCTCGTTCTTCTCAGATTCTCAAGAACCTTTCAGAGATTAATGTCGAACAAAGGAAGAGATAGCCATGGGAGTGGACTGACTGATGAAGTGAGCTCTCAAGAAGCTGTCATGGTGGATAACGCCGTGCACGGCGCTGCTAGAGGTGCAGATCCGTTTGGGCTTCGTTGCAGAGCTAGGCAGGGGCGATCTAGGCGAGCTGGGCAGGTCCTAAGTGAACAGAGGCAAGCCAGATCGGTCTTGGGCGAGCAAGATCTAATCTTGGGCGAGCAGGGGTCAGTTTTGGGCGAGCAGAAGCGTGGTTTGGGCGAGCATGGGCGAACAAATTTGGCCTTGGGCGAGCAGAAGTTGGTATTGGGCGAGCAAGCTGTTGGGTCAGCCATGGGCGAGCGTGGGCGAGGAGGACCAGCCTTGGGCGAGCAAGGGCCTTCTTTGGGCGAGCAAGAGTTAGATGTGGGCGAGCAGGAGCTGGTTTTGGGCGAGCATAGCCAGGCGGAGCAAGTTTTGGGCGAGCAGAGGGTTTCGGATGTCACTCTAGGCACTGGGCAGAGCGTTGCAAAAGCGCCCCATTCTTTAAGACCCAGGAAGATGAAGCATAAAAGCAAATTGAGCCCGGATGATAATAGGCTTAAAGTAAGTACCCTTTTCAGTTCGCTCAATTCTGATGGTGAGATTTCGAGGCTTATTTCTACTTATCATATTCCGTCCACTGTGTCGTGTCGCCGGGCCAAGAAGGGTGAATGTGCTTGCGACGATTCCTCTGGTGATATTGTCATTTACGAGGAGATGCTCGAGGTCGGACTTAGGTTCCCCATGTCCCCTCCCATTTGTCAGATTCTGCACTATTTTTCTCTCACTCCAGGACAGTTAGCGCCCAATGGTTGGAGAGTCTTGTTGGGTTTTCTCACATTATGGAAGAAAGTGCACCATGAAGATGTTTCTCCCAAAGAGTTCCATGGGGCTTATAATTTGAGTGAGACTCCTGCACCAAATAGGGGATGGTATTATTTTACTTCAAAGAGTGGCATGGTGTTCACTGGGTTACGTTCCAATTGTCATGACTGGAAATCTCGCTTTTTCTTTGTCTGTGGAGAATGGGCTGCAGAGGCTGATAGAGCCTTGGTTTCAATGCGCTGGAGTGTTGCCAAGAAACCTGGTGCGTTTTTGAGTATACTGCACTTTTTTTTCTTTTTTTTTTTATATATACATGCTTAGTATCTCCTTGCAGGTATGCCGGTGCTCTCCAAGGAACAAGAGTCGAAGCTGCAGGCTGTGAAGGCTCACCCTGACAAAGATCTGGGCGTTCTTCTGCCTAAGTACGGCAATAGAGCTGGAGGTTCTTCGCCGAAATCAGGTGGTTCTTTGTTAAAGAGAAAAGGTATGTTGACTTACCTTTACAACTTATTTTTGAGAGATGGTGGTTACTCAGATAACGTTCTACCTCATTTGCTGCAGTGGACAGGGCGATGATTGGATCAATCCTTTCTGGGGGTACTGGTAAGGGTGCTCATCCTCCCAAGGTGGCGAGGACGGATGATGTGCACATCGAGGTGAGCGTTCATCAAGCAATACCTTCAGATGTGCCTTCCCAGTTAGTGACTTTGAGTGCTACTCCCGAGACTTCCCCGCCTATACCTTCTGCCCCCCGGCCGTCCACGCCTCCTGCAGGAGCTCATTTTGGGGCACCGATTCAGTCTGGTTCTATACTGGGGGATCCTCAAGTCATTAGGGAACGGCTTGGGAGATTTGTGGTTCCATCTGATATTCAGCGGATTAGTGCTTTGGGCACTGAGGGGGTCATCAACACATTTCTGGAGGGCTTGGCTCAGGTAAGAATTTTTTTTTTTTTTTTTTTTTTTTTTTTTTTTTTTTTTTTTTGCGCTTGGTCATTCTTTGTCTTTTGTCCTCTCCAGATTTCTACAGCATCTGTATGCTTATTCTCGAGGGCTCATTTTTACGGTCAATTGAAGCTTAACCATGAGGCTGTGCAGAGGGAGCTTCTTGCTGCTCAGGGGAGGATTGTCGAGCTCGAAGCTGCTGATAGGGCTTCTCGGGCTGAGATTTTGGCGACCCGTGGGAAGGCAGCACTTAGTGAAGCAGCTTGCTCGAAGGTTGAAGCAGATCTTTCGGCTGTTCGTGGGAGGACAGTTAAACTTGAGGCTGAGCTTTTGGCAACCCGTGAGAGAGATGCGCTCAGAGAGGTGGAGCTTGTTGAGGCCCGTGGGAGGGCGACCAAGCTTGAGACTGAGCTCCGGGCGGCCCGTGAGAGGGACGCGCTCAGGGAGACCGCCTGTTCGAGAGCGGAGGCAGAATTGAAGGAAGCTCAAGAGAGAGCTTCTCAGGCTGAAGCGGATCTGGAGTATGCCGTTGCAGGTGCTTTCATCGATGGCTATGAAGAGCTTCGGGGGAAGATCTCTGCTTCTTTCCCTGATATTGATTTCTCAGGCTTTGTGCCAACTGAGGCGCCTGACGGTGGGGGTTCTGAAGACGCTAAGGATGATGATGATGATGAGGACGACCATGAAAGTGGTTAGAGTACTAGGGACTTTTGAATTTTTTTTTTTTTTTTTTTTTTAAGAAAGGAAGGTAGTATGTATCCTTACTTTTGTACTGATACTCCTTTTTAATTGAATGAAAAATGCAATCTTTTGGAGTAAAATAAAGGAAATTTCATTGCTGGGCCAACAAAAAGATTTTAAACACAGAATAATAATCTTAAAAAAGATAAGTGCAAGTAAAACCAAGTCCCTAACTATACTACTGTTACTTCTTCGAGGTGTCACTGATAATACCTCTTCAAGTGCTCAGCGTTCCATGGGTGAGGTAGGACTTTCCCTTCAGAATTTTGGATTTTGTAAGTGCCTGGTCTCACCACTTCTGTTACAAGGTACGGTCCTTCCCAGTTTGGTCCCAATTTTCCCTCGTGTGAATCCTTCGTGGCGAGGATCACCTTCTTAAGGACCCAGTCTCCTGGTTGGAAGGAACGAGGCTTCACCCTTGAATTGTAATACTTTGTCATGCGACGCTTATACTCTGCGTTGCGGACTACGGCCATCTCCCTTGCCTCCTCTACCAAGTCGAGGTTGATACGAAGTCCTTCCTCATTGGAGGTAGGGTCGTGGTGTTGGACCCTTAGAGAGTTCACCCCGATCTCTACAGGGATGACTGCTTCAGTTCCAAAGGCTAGGGAAAAAGGGGTTTCCCCAGTTGGAGTTCTTGGTGTGGTTCGGTAGGCCCACAGTACACCTGGGAGTTCATCGACCCAAAGCCCCTTCGCCCTTTCAAGCCTTGTCTTTAAACTGCGTAGCACTGTTCTCACCATAACTTCTGCTTGTCCATTTGCCTGCGGGTGAGCTGGGCTAGAGTGCGGCTGCTTTATTTGAAGGTCGGAGCAGAAGGAGTTTAGCAGCTTGTTGTCGAATTGTTTTGCGTTGTCACTGACAATGGCGTGGGGTATGCCGAAACGACATATTAGATTTTTCCAAATAAAATCTTTAACCTTTGCATCTGTGATTTTTGCTAAGGGTTCGGCTTCAGCCCACTTGGTGAAATAATCAACTGCTACCACTACAAACTTGCATTGTCCTTTGCTTAGAGGCAACGGGCCTAAGATGTCGATGCCCCACTTGGAGAAAGGCCATGGACTTGAAATGATCGTTAATTCTTCTGGTGGTTGCCTCGATACAGTTGCGAAACGTTGACACTTGTCACACTTTCTGGAGAATTCCTGGGAGCCCTTTGCCATAGAGGGCCAGAAATAACCTTGCCTGAGGGCCTTTTGGGCAAGGGATCGTCCTCCGGAGTGATTTCCACATATTCCCTCGTGGATTTCTCGCAGGGCATAGCGAGCTTCTTCGGGTGAAAGGCATCGGAGCAATGGCAAGGAATAACCCTTCTTGTACAGAGTGTCCTGCAGGATGGTGAACTTAGAAGCTCGCATTCTTAGCTTCCTTGCTTCCGAAGGGTCGGTTGGCAGCACACCTTCTTGGAGATATGATATTATTGGGGTCATCCAGTTCGGTTCCGCCGATGTACAGTTGACGTTTGGGGTTTCCGAGTCCATCGTGCTTGGTTCGAATTGGTGACCAATAAATGTTGGTCCTCCTGGTGGGGTTTCCAAGGACGAGGCGAGCCTTGCGAGTGCATCGGCGGCCATGTTGTCCTCCCTGGGAATGTGGTTAATCTGGAAGTGTTTGAACTTTGTTAGCATGCTTCTTACCATACTGAGATATTCTTGCATTCTGGTTCCTTTTGCTTCAAATTCGCCCTTCACTTGATTTACTATCAACTGAGAGTCGCTGTAGGTAATGAGGTGCTGAGTTTCCATCTCAATTGCCAACCTTAGACCAGAAAGAAGGGCCTCATATTCTGCCTCATTGTTTGAAGTGGTGAAGTGGAGCTTCACCGCATACTTGAGAGCAGTACCATCTGGACTGATTAGAATCAGGCCTGCTCCACCTCCATCACTGGTCGAGGAACCGTCTACATAGAGCTTACAGGATGGAAGTGAGCAGGGCTCGAAGATTACAGAGGGAGTTTGGGCTCCAAGATTGGGAACTGGGGCTCCAGTATGGGTCCTTTGGAGCGTCTGGTGATCTGAAAGAGCTGTTTGGACGTCTGAGGAGGGAGTCTGGATGCTCAGCATGATGGTCCGGTCGCCAGGGAGGTCCTGTGTACTCGGTTCGGGTGCCTGATCTTCGTTATGCTGTTGTGCGCTTCCATCACCCATCTCTGAACTAGGTGAGTTGGGAGTTTCGTTGTTCTCCGTCTCTACTGGTGTCAGCTCTGCAACGAAATCCGCCAGTGCTTGTGCTTTGATGGCTGACCTTGGTTGGTACTGTATGTCAAATTCACCAAGCTCCACTGCCCATTTAAGAAGCCTCCCAGATATGTCGAACTTTCCCAGGACTCTTTTCAGGGGTTGGTCTGTGATGGTAACAATGCTGTGACTTTGAAAGTAATGTCGCAACCGTCTCGCTGTTGTTATTAAGGCGAGCGCCAGTTTTTCTAATCTCGAGTACCTAACTTCTGCTCCTCGGTATGCTCTGCTTACATAGTAGATCGGCTTTTGGGCTCCGTCATTGTTCTTGACGAGTACTGAGCTTACTGCCGATGGGGAGGCAGAAAGATATAGATATAACACCTCGCCTGGTGTGGCATACGAAAGGAGAGGAGGTGCGGCCAAGTAGGCTTTGAGTTTTTGGAATGCCTCCTCTGCTTCATGTCCCCACTCAAAAGTTTTTCGGAGAATTTTAAAAAAGGGCAGACACTTATCTGCAGATTTGGAGACGAACCTATTGAGTGCTGCAATTCTCCCGTTGAGGCGCTGGAGCTCTTTGGTTGAAGTGGGTGATTTCATGTCGAGGATGGCTTTGATCTTGTCGGGGTTTGCTTCGATTCCCCTCTGGTTGACCATGAAACCCAGGAACTTTCCCGATCCTACGCCGAAGGCGCACTTTTCAGGGTTCAGCTTCATTTGGTGGGATCTAAGAACATTGAAGGTCTCTTGGAGGTGATTAATGTGATCTGCTGCACGGAGGCTCTTTACCAACATATCGTCAACGTAGACTTCCATCGTCCGCCCAATTTGAGACTGGAACATTTTGTTCACCAGTCGTTGGTAGGTTGCTCCTGAGTTCCTCAACCCGAAGGGCATGGCCCTGTAACAATAAGTTCCTTTGGGAGTGATGAACGATGTCTTCTCCTGGTCTGGGGGGTACATGCTAATTTGGTTATACCCAGAGTACGCGTCCAGGAAAGTGAGTAATTCATGCCCTGCAGTGGCATCGATGAGGAGGTCAATCCGTGGTAGGGGATAGCTATCTTTCGGGCACGCCTTATTGAGCTCTGTGAAGTCAACACAGAGGCGCCACTTCCCGTTAGCTTTTGTGACCATTACCACGTTGGAGAGCCATTCTGGATACGCTACCTCTCTAACCGCTCCGTTTTCTATTAACTTTTTAACCTCCTCGTCCATGGCTTGGGCTCTTTTAGTGGAGGCACTCCTTAGCTTTTGGCGAACTGGTTTGTAACGTGGATCAACATTGAGACGGTGCGTGGCTACTTCCGGATCGATGCCCTCCAAATCTGCATGTGACCATGCGAAGACATCCATGTTATTCTTTAGGAAATCTATTAGTTGATGAACCAGGTCCTTACTGAGGGAAGAACCAATGTACACCCTTTTGTCTGGGTGTTCCTTGTCCAAGACTACGGGGGTGAGCTCTTCAACGGGCTCTCCTCTTTCTATGGTGGAATCATCCCTTGGGTCAAGGACTTCTACTTGTAATGCTTCCTCTTGCTTTCTGGTCTTCATGGAGGAGACATAACACTCCCTTGCTGCTACTTGGTCGCCTCTGATTTCTCCGACTCCATGTGGGGTTGGAAAGCGGAGGACGAGATGATAGGTAGAGGGGACGGCCCTCAATGTGTTAAGAGCTGGTCGCCCTAGAATAATGTTATAAGCTGACGGACAGTCTATGACTAAGAAGTTGACCATAACTGTAGATCTTTTTGGTGTTGCTCCGGCTGTGATTGGTAGGGTGATGGACCCTAGGGGATATACCTTTTCTCCTGAGAACCCCGTGAGGGGGGACCTGATAGGCTGCAATCTTTCCCTGCCGAGGTTGAGCTTGTCATAAGCTTCTGCAAACAAGATATCGGCAGAGCTACCACTGTCCACTAGGATTCTGCGTACTTGAAAATTGGCTACGGTCATGGTGAGCACCAGGGGGTCATCGTGCGGGTGCTGAATCCCCTTCAAATCCTCATCTGAGAAGGATATGACTTCATTAGCATCTTTCTTGGGCATCTTGGATGGGCGCCCCCCTTCTGGATGCCTTGCTTTTCTGACATGTGCCTTCATGGCAGACAACGACTCTCCCCCTCCTGCAAATCCTCCCGAGATGGTTTGGATCTCCCCCACTGGATTTTGATCTTCCTGATTGCGAGTTGGTGATGGCGCCTGCCTTCTACCAGAAACATACTGGCGTAGCTGACCACGTTGAATGAGATCTTCAATTTGTTTCTTGAGTTCGTAGCAATCGTCAGTGTCATGACCGTGGTCGCGATGAAAACGACAATACTTGTTCGGGTTCCTGCGGTTTGGGGGAGACTTCATCCTCGCCGGCCACTTTATGGTGGGGTCATCTTGTATTTGTAAAAGAATGTTCCCTATGGTGGCATTGAAGGGAGTGAATGGCCGTTGATCTCTTTGAGGAGCGGGGCCGAGTCTGTCCTTGGCGGATACCCTCTCTGTCTTGCTTGATTTGCTGTCAGCCTCTCTCTTATCGTCTCTATCTCTTCCTTTTCTCTTCTCTCCTGCTTTGGATGATTCACCACGTCTGGCCTTAGTGACGTCTTCAGCATTCATGTATTTTTGGGCCTTTGCTAGAAGCTCAGTCATGTTCTTTGGTGGACGCTTCATTACTGAGAAAAGAAAACTTGACGAGCGGAGACCCCCCAAAAAGGCGGTCATGGTTACCTTATCATCTGGTTCTTCTACTTGAAGAACCTCCTTGTTGAAGCGAGTGAGGTAGTCCCTTAGGCTCTCGTCTCTGTCTTGTCTTATGCTGAGAAGGTGCGTGACGGGTTTTTGATGACGTCGTCCCCCAATAAAGTGGGATACAAAAGACCTGCTCAGCTCAGCAAATGTGGAGATGGAGGCTGGAGAGAGCTTGGCAAACCACTGTCGAGCGGAGCCCCTTAAGGTGGTTGGGAACGCCCTGCACATGATTTCATCAGGAATGTTATGGAGCTGCATCAGAGTTTTGTAGGTTTCGAGATGGTCAAGCGGATCTTTCGTTCCGTCAAAGGTCTCCACGGATGGCATTTTGAACTTCAGAGGGAGTGGATAGTTCGCCACGTCAGGTTTGAAGGGCGTGTCTGTTCGCCCCACAAGATAGTCTACAGTCTCTGGTCCTCGAGCCTTCATGGCGTTGAAGACATCGCCTAGTTGATTCTGCACTTCCTTGATTTTCTCGTCCCAGTGATTAAGGGCTCCCCTGGAATGATCATGGGGGTGACTCCCATGCTCCATGCTTTGGTTCTCGCCTTCGTCCTCTTGGAGATGAGGACCTCCTCCTTGGGAAGGAGGAGGAGGAGGTGGATCATGGTGTGCTCCCCGATGCGGAGCTCCTTGATGCCCAGGGGGTGGACCTCCTTGTTGCATTCCTCCTCCTTGTCCGGCGAGCAGGAGTTGCAATATCTGCTGGTTTTGCATGGCCAATTGTTGCATGGTCTCCAACATCTGTTGTGGGTTTGGAGCTGAATTATTTGGAGCAGGGTTGGTGTGCTGAGGAATACCCTCTTCCAGCCGTGGATTGTCTTCCGGTTGGTTCATTGACCTGGTCGTAATTGCCATTGATTTGAATGTTTGAAGGTGAAAATCTTTTCGATTCCCACAGACGGCGCCAAACTGATGATGCACAAAATGGATTTAATGCAATCACCAATCAAATAATTATAAAACAGTAGTTAAAGTAGGAAATAAGACAAGTATTAAAGTGGTTCGGTCAAGTTGACCTAGTCCACTGTTGAATGGCTATGGCAGCCTGGCACTTTATATTATATGCGTTAGAGAGAATACAAGGAGCATAAGCTTTTGAGATACGAAAGTGAGTTTTTCTCTAGTGATGGTAAGACATTCTATTTATAGCAAGCAGTGACGGTTATGGGATGAGCACGCAACCACTACTTTAGTGGAGCTCCCAACTTTCTTGTATCGTGCAATGTGATGTACGTGCTTTCCGTGAGGTCCGGAGACGAGGGGACGAAGCTTGACCACTTCATGATGTGGGCGTGCCCAATTAACCTGACTGTGAGGAATCACATTTATTGGGCTCGTCAGGCTCCTTGAGTTTGGGCCTATCATACGGATCTGTGAGATGGGCTGGAGCACGAGACCTGTGGGATAGACCGCATCCTTATACCAGACCCCATCACTTTCCTTTCACTCCTAAACCAAAAATAAGTGTTCTACAGAGGAATGACGAATACTCCTATAAAATACTTCCTTCGTCCCATAGTTATAGGCTGATTTTTTTTGGCACATAGTTTAAAAAAATTAGTTAAGTGACAATTTTTAACATAAATTTTCCACATATACCCCTTAATATGGAATTAATAAATAAGTTAATTACTCCTTACTTATCACACTGCAACTCTCAACTTTATTGATTGACGTGTACTGACCACTAAAATCCATAACCAAAGAAATTTAACCAAAGAGAATACAACAACATTAAATGTAGTGATAAAAATAATGACATTGAATGTTGTTTATTCAAAATAAGAGTAATGGTTGAATATTTATTATAAGGGCATAAAAGTAAAACAATGAACCAACTAAATTTTATAAATAGTAAGTAGCCTATATATTGGGACATCTTAAAATGGAAATCAGCCTAAAACTATAAGACGGAGGGAGTAAGTAAATAAACCAGTAGAGAACTCCAAAATATAGCCTTACATCCGTCTAAAATTGAGTTTTAATATTTTTATGACTTTGTTTTTAACAAAGAGTAAAGTTCTCTTGGAACACATTTATGCACAGGGAATTCTTATTTTCATAAGGAAATTTAATATTTTCACAAATTCTTACTCACATTAATGTGGGTCTTATTTCCTATTCAGCCAAGAAGAATCTTCTAAAGCTATCAAAGTGAAAATATCAATTTCCTTATACTAATAATACTCCCTCAATTCCTAAATAAGTGACGTTTTAGAGAGTTTAAAACTTTCCAATATATTTGACGTTATCAAATTTCTAGGAATCATTAATTATAATTTTTCCTCTATTGCCGTCAAGTATCTTTCTATCTCATTTATCTAGGCAACTATATACTCCATCCATTCCTATATTTAGGTCGTTTTAGACTTTTTTTGTTATTCCTAATTATTTGTCGTTTGTGATTATTTAGGAGAATTGATTATTATTTTTCCCAAATTGCCTCTTATTATTCCACCTAATTTTTTGACTCATATTTATAGGAAACTGTTATTGAAGAGAGAGTATGAGATAAGTGAGGTGAAGTGTATTATAGAAAATTGATAGTATAGTTAATGATTTTCAATCATTTCCTTAATTCGTGTGCACATGTCTAAAACGACCTATATTAAGGAACGGAGAGAGTAGTACATTTTTTCTTAATTAATGCAGGGATAATTGTGATAATACATATTAATCTTAATGACAGAATCGAAGTAATAAATGACTTTCTTAATAAGTGTGAAACCCTTCAAAACGTCACTTATTCAGAAATATAGAGAGTATTTTTCAATATTTTTTTTGAATCATCCTTTCCGGACAAAAGTACTTTATCTTTTTACTTAAAAACATAATTATTGCACTAATCTATATATCTATATAAATATATAATTTTACAAAACTTCATTTTTTTGGTCTCATCTTTGGTCTTTGGTATATGCCTATAATTTTAACTAGAAGTAAACCAATTTTTATACTCTTATATAATATTAGGATTAATTTAGGAAATTGATTATATTTCCACAATATTTTTTGATATTTCTACACGAAAAGTGTCGTTATAGATGTATAGCGACGGTAAAAAAATTGGTATAGGTTCTATAACGACGACTTCCGTGTGGAAATATCATTTTATGTTATGCATTTATCAGTTTCCATTATTTAACTAGAATTAAAAAACACTTTATGGTCCTTCAAACTTTAATACGAACATCTTATTATGTAATAATTTTATTTTTTATAAGAGTTTTTTAGTTACTTAGTCATATAATAAATTTTAACTTTAAAATCATATTTCGAATTTTAGTTTAAGTTTCTACATACAAAAGAAAGAACGAAACAGAAGAAGAGCAACCAAGAAATAACGGTATAAGAATAATAACAACACGAAAAGGAAAAAGAGAGGAAGGAAACAACTTACTTGCGATAGATTTCAAAAATATTGGGGATGATGAAAGATTTGAAGCCCTAAGAGTTCAACTGTTAACAAATGGTCATAATCATATAAATTAATTGTCTGTCAGTGCATTACGGCTAGACCTGGCAAACGGGCGGGGCGGGGCGGGTCTGGCCAAAATTATGACGCCCCCAAAACAGGTATACATCACCTATTCTGAGTTGCCAAATATATAGTACAAAATACAAATACAACTTAATTATACAAATGTCGTGCAAAGTACGACAAAACATAAGCTGTGAGTTTTAATACAAATATTGTCGTCTAGACAATATACAAACTCAAATTCAATATTATTACATTTATTTTCCCACTATTTCACTAAATAGTGAGGACTACTAATGCTATCATCTGGTCTGTCACTCCGTTCCCTGACTAGTCCCTGCTACGTTCTCATTTCCTAAAGAGAACAATGAAAGTAAAAGGGTGAGCTCAACTAGCCCAGTAGAAAATATTATGACTAAGATAATGCAGAATATATTATCGTTAGCCTTCAACAGTGTTAAACTGATATAATATAACAATCATCAAGTTTAACTGCAGCGGAACAAGCAATCCATTAAAAGAGTCAAGTAGAGAATAAAATCTACTATCTTTTATTATTTAAAAGGTTTTTCAACACTTTTATCGTTGAGACTCAGCTTAATAAATAATCCACATCACTGAATCACCCCTGTAATACGGCCAAGGATATTCTTTAGTATCACGACCACAATTATCCATGAACTACTAGCCAAGAATAGTTGTGTATTCATTAATGGTCATGATCATGCCAACAACTGTCCATCAATGCATTACGGGCCAATGAGGACTTTTACCACATCATTTGTAACATTACGGTTATGATTACACTGAATAATCTTTGGTCATAATCATACCAAGTCCATCTATGCACTACAGGCCACATATGACTTTTAACAAAACATAAACATGAGGATGATGACAATGATATAAGAATTCAATAAAATAAGTTCAAGAATTATTTTATCCAGGAATCAATAACGTCCAAATTGTCAACATGATATTGCTTTGTGGAGTAAAATTCAAGAATGCTCAGAAGAATATTTCAATGAAAAGATACTGGATGAAGCGCAAATATTAAAGATATTCCACTAATTTCATGGAGTATAGAAGTCAAAACTTTAACCAACTGAGTATAACAAGGAATAGAATAACAAAAGAAATGACCAGGGATGCGATAGACCGCACAGACAGGTTATTCCAACAGAATAATAAATAACGAAATCAGGTCCGGCGTAAAACGTACAGACAGGATATTCCAACAGAATAATAAAGACGGAATCAGGTCCGACGTAAAATGCACAGACATGATATTCCAACAGAATAATAAAGACGGAACCAGGTCCGGCGTAGAACGCACAGACAGGATGTTCCAACAGAATGATAAATAATGGAACCAGGTCCGGCGTAAACGCACAGACAGGATGTTCCAAGAGAATGATAAAGAATGGAATAACAGAAGAATTTCACCAAGTATAGGGTAGCCCGTGTATACAGGTTATTCCAATAGAATAATAAAGAATGGAATAATAGAAGTTCTCTTCATGGATAAGAAAGAAATAATACTCCCTACCTTGAAAAAACTGGATACTGGAATAGTGAGGTAGCAGACTTCTCTTCTTCTTTCTCTCTATAATTTCTCTCTACAATAATCGCTCTAAAGCTTTTGTGAATTAATGAGAAATGAAGGAAGAATAAGCTTCTATTTATAGGAAAATATAGTTTCGATAATTGCACGTTTTGGGGCTCGAAAAATTACAGTACAATACCTCAAACTTTTCTTTTATTTTTAATTTAGTCCTACAAGTATTATTAAACTTGCACCACCTCCCCTAATATTAAATAATGTGATTTAATAGTAAACACATGTGAACAAAGAGTTATATAAGCATGTGAATTAGTAGCAATTAATTGCTCATTTATCCGATAAATTACCCGATTTATCAATATAACCCCTAGACATCAATTATCATCGGAATAGATGTTGATTTCCACTAGCACTAATAATCCCAACACAATTAGGGCTGAGCATTCGGTTATAACCGAACCGAATAGTTTATTCGGTTATAACCGAAAACCGAAATTAACTCACTTTTGATATCCGAACTACTAACCGAATTAAGAGATAACCGAATTACCGAATTACCGAATAACCGAATTTACTATTCGGTTATTCGGTTAAAAACCGAAATGTTCTGAATTATGTTTCTTCAATAGAGTTGCATTGTATATATCCAAAGAAATAGCCAAACAGACCTCCCAATACAGATTCATTTTGGATATTCAAATAATATTTGAATGAAGCATAGTACCAGAAAAATTATGAACAATTATATAAAGTTTACTCTATGGGACTGGGGGTAAAACGGAAAACAACAACTACCCAAAGCACAAATTACAATAATCAATTGATCACTCTAATTAAGCACATAAGGAGGATCGAGAAAACAAATACTCTCACACATCATATATATATATATATATCAAACAGGTGAAGATGAAGAAGAAGCGGAGTGTAGGCGGAGCCACGGAGAGGCAGAGAGGCTGCGGAAGGTGAGGGCCGCGAGGCTACGGAAGGCGAGGGCCGCTAGGCTGCGGAAGGCTAGGCCCGTGAGACTGCGGAAGGCGAGGTCGCGAAGGACCGTAGGCGCTAGGCGGAGTCGCGACTCGTGATTTGGGGTAAGAGTGAGAGATTTTAGATTTTGGGTTTTGGGCAGAACTTCAAAGAGGTAAGAGTAGAGAGAAATTTGAGATCTGAGTGAGATACTGAGACACTGTTGGACTGTAGGAGATGGGAGATACTGAGATGTCATCGGGACTGTAGGAGATGAGGAGATACTATGATGAGTCATGAGAGAGAGAGATCAGATCTTGAAGAATGAAGACTAAAGAGTGGGAAAGATTACCTTTGACTCAAAGATAAGATCCTGAAGACTAAACGCTTTAAGGCTTAATTTTTTTTTTATAACTGGTTCGGTTATTCGGTTAACCGAACAGTATAAATTTTAAAACCAAACCCGAACCCGAAAATCGTAAAATAAAACGGGTATAACCGAAATACAAAAAATAACCGAATAACCGAAAAAAATCGGTTAAAATAATTCGGTTCGGTTCGGTAATTCGGTTTTATCCGTTTTTTGCTCACTCCTAAACACAATGGAACTATCAAAATTCATTTTTAATTAACACAACTTATTCATCATTAATATTATAACTCATAATATTTAACAACCAGGTCGTTCTCAGAAAAGAGGGGGGTTTTCGATAAGGATTTCTCCTTATTGACGCGTAATTAGGTGACCAAACCTCTCCTTGACAGAACTTCTAAATATTGTCAATATTGCAAATAATAATATGAATAACTTTGTCGTCTCAATTATTGATTTAATAATATAAAATATTATGCAAATGATACTGTGATAATAATTGAATCAATAATATGAGAGATATGATGCAGCAATTACTATAGCAATAATTAAGTATAATTGAGTGACTTCTCACGTAAGCATCAATTATCAATACCGTGTGCTACTATGCAACCACACGTATTACTATACTTTTAACACCGGGTGTTTCAACAGTTAACGGTAAAACTTCCGCCGTTATTTTCATAAAGTATTTTTGTCGTTTTCTCAATTCGACAATAATTTCGTTGTGGGGGTCCACCAATGATTGTGTCGTTGTACGAATATTCTCTGTTAAAACGAATATTCCCTGACCAATCGAATATTATATAACAACTTGCGTACTTTGCAAAATTTGTAAATATTACCCACAACTATAACATTATATCAAATCAACACCATAATATTCAAAAATATATTTCGATAAAATTTAATCGTTATTCAAAAAGTTGGGGTCTTACAACCGCCCCTTCTTATGAAATTTCATCCTCGAAATTAGGGTGCGTACCTGGTATGTCGAAGAGGTAAGGATATCTTGATTTCATCTCAGATTTTAACTCCCAGGTCATTTCTTCCACATCGTGATTTCGCCCCAAAACTTTGACTTGAGGTATAACCTTGGAGCGTAGAATATGATCCTTTTTATCCAAGATTTTAACAGGTAACTCTTCATATGTTAAATCTTCCTCTATCTCGTTTGGTTCTAATTCAATAATGTGGTTCGGGTCTTTCACATATTTACGTAACATAGATATGTGTAAAACGTTATGAACACGAGACATACATGGCGGTAAAGCGAGTCTATATGCCACAGTTCCTACTCGATCGAGGATTAAAAATGGGCCAATGAATGGAGGGTTGAGCTTTCCTCTCTTTGCGAATCTTGTAACTCCCTTCCATGGAGCAACACGTAATAACACATGATCTCCAATATCGAATTCCACGTCCTTTCGATGAAGATCAGCATAACTCTTTTGTCGATCTTGTGAGGTTTTTATACGTACCAACTCCGGTCCCAACAACGTTGCTTCACCAACCTCATCCCAGCATACTGGAGAACGACACTTTCTTCCATACAACGCCTCAAATAGAGCCATGCCAATACTTGCTTGATAATTGTTGTTGTAGGAAAACTCCACCAATGGTAGGAACTTATCCCAACTTCCCTTGAAGTCAAGGACACAGAGTCTTAATAGATCTTCAAGAGTTTGAATGGTCCTTTCCGACTGCCCGTCCGTCTGAGGATGATATGCCGAGCTAAATAGTAAATCTGTGCCCATAGCTTTTTGCAAACTAACCCAAAATCTTGAAGTGAATCTTAGGTCTCGATCAGAAATTATGGATACTGGCATACCATGCAGTCTTACAATCTCGTTTATATACATACGAGCAAGACGTTCAAGTGTTTAAGTTTCTCATATAGGTAGGAAATGAGCAGACTTGGTCAATCTATCAACAATGACCCAAATTGCATCTATGCCTTGAGAAACCTTGGGAAGACCAGTAACGAAATCCATGGTAATGTGTTCCCACTTCCATTCTGGAATTTCAAGTGGTTGCAATGGACCTTTTGGTACTTGATGCTCTGCCTTGACTCGTTGACAAGTTAAACACCTTGAGATAAATTCTGATATCTCTCTCTTCATATTGCTCCACCAAAATGTATGTCGAAGATCACGATACATTTTGGTACTCCCATGATGGATTGCAAATGGTGTGTTGTGCGCCTCCATCGTGATTTTATACTTTAAATCAGGGTTGTTAGGAACACAAAGTCTGGAGTTGACTCGAAGTATTCCTTCTTCATCGATTCTTGCTTCCGGCATAGCACCTTCTTGTACTTTCTTCCTCATACGCATCAGCTCCAGGTCTGTAGCTTGAGCAGCTTTAACTTTATCAATTAAAGTCGGTTCTACTCGTATATTCACCATCATCACTGTAGATGACAAATCCCTCCAAGCCAGATGGTATTGTCAGAACAGGTGCTGAAACGAGTCTCCTCTTGAGTTCTTGAAAACTTTTCTCACATTCCACGCTCCAACCGAATTTTGTATCTTTTCGAGTCAGCTGAGTTAATGGAGTAGTGATTCGAGAAAACCCTTCTACGAATCTCCGATAATAATCAGCTAAGCCGAGAAAGCTACGTACTTTGGTCACTGATTTAGGTTGCTCCCAGCTTTGAATTGCTTCAATCTTTGCCAGGTCAACAGATATCCCATGATTTGATATCACGTACCCAAGGAATGCAACTTCCTCAAGCCAGAACTCTCATTTCTTCAACTTGGCATATTGCTTGTTTTCACGAAGCTTTTGGAGTATCAGCCTAAAGTGTTGCTCATGATCTTCACGGCTTTTTGAATATATGAGGATGTCATCAATAAAGACGACCACAAAATGATCTAAATATTCCATGAATACTCGGTTCATCATATTCATGAAGGCAGCAGGAGCATTAGTCAATCCAAAGGACATGACTAGGAATTCATAATGCCCGTACCGAGTTCTGAAAGTCGTCTTTGGAATGACATCGGTTCTAATCTTTAATTGATGATATCCTGAACGAAGATCAATCTTCGAAAAGAATTTGGCACCTTGCAACTGGTCAAACAAGTCATCAATACGTGGCAATGGGTACCTATTTTTGATGGTGACATGATTCAACTCCCGATAATCAATACAAAGTCGCATACTCCCATCTTTTTTCTTCACGAATAAAAAAGGAGCACCCCAAGGAGACGTACTAGGATGAATGAAACCAATGTCTAACAATTCCTGCAATTGGGTCTTTAACTCCTGAAGTTCAGTAGGAGCCATTCGATATGGGGCTTTAGAAATGGGTTTTGTATCGGGTTCAAGGTCGATACAAAATTCAATTTCATGCTCTGGAGGTAGGCCAGGAATTCGGAGAATACGTCAGGAAATTTATTAACAACAGAAATATCATTCAGAACTGACGTATTTTTGTTTAGATCCGTGACATGAGCTAAGAAAGCTTGACATCCATTTTTCAATAAACGAATAGCTTTATGGCTTGAAATGACAATGATTAATTTTAATGGTTTAGTTGTTTAAATTTGCATAATAGGTTGGTTAGGAATATGAAAGCTAACAACCTTACGAAAACAATCAATTTTAGCATGATGAGTAGTTAACCAATCAATCCCTAGAATCATGTCAAATGCAAGTATTTTCAATGAAATAAGATTGACGGGTAATGTGAGGGTACCAATTTGAACCAAACAAGACTTATAAACAGTGGATGTAATGAAAGTTTCTCCCAACGGAGTTTCAACAGATAAGTCAAAGTCTAATTTCTCCATAGTCAAATTTAATCGTTGAGCGCAAGTAGGAGAAATAAAAGAATGGGTAGAACTGGTATGATATTCCAACAGAATAATAAAGACGGAATCAGGTCCAGCGTAAAACGCACAGACAGGATATTCCAACAGAATAATAAAGACGGAATAATAGAAGAATGTCACCAAGTATAGGGTAGCCCGCGTATACAGGTTATTCCAACAGAATAATAAAGAATGGAATAACATAAGTTCTCTTCATGAATACAAAAGAATAACACCCCTTATGAGTACAACAAATAATATTCCCTACCTTAGAAAGAAGAGTACTGGATATAGAAGTAGTAAAGTAGCAGAACGCTTTTCTTCTTTCTCTCTATAGTTTATCTCTCTAGAGTTTCAGTGAATTCGTAAGAAATAATGAATGAATGAGCTTCTATTTATAGAAAAATGGACTGCATAGTAACTAACTCATGAACGGTCCAGATTGATTTACTTTAATCTGACGGTCCATATTTAAAGCAAAATCTTTTAAATAAAATATAATATATTCTATTTATAATCTAATAAAACGAATAACTTTATAAAAGATTTTACTATGCAAATACTATGCAGGCACTATGCAAACACTATGCATAATAAAATATAATATATTCTAATTATTGTCTAATAAAACAAATAACTTTATAAAAGTATTTTGTTTTATACAAAAAGATTTTACTATGCAAATACTGTACAACACTATGCATAATAAAATAAAATATATTCTATTTATAGAATAACTTTATAAAAGTATTCTGTTTTATATAAAAAGATTTTACTATGCAAAACACTATGCAGACACTATGCATAATAGAATATAATATATTCTATTTATAGAATAACTTTATAAAAGTATTCTGTTTTATTACATTAATAATACCAATAAAACAAAACTGAGTGACTTATCACATAAGCATCAATAATCAATACCGTGTGTTACTATGCAACCACACGTATTACTGTACTTTTACTACCGAGTAGTTCAACATTATTAACGGTAAAACTTCCGCCGTTATTTTTAATAAAATATTTTTGTCGTTTTCTCATTCCGACAATAATTCCATTGTGGGGTCCACCAATGATTGTGTCATTGCACGAATATTACCTGATAAAATAAATATTCCCCGACCAATCGAATATAATATGACAACTTGCACAATTTATAAAATTTATAAATACTACCCACAACTAAAACATTATATCAAATCTACACCATAATATTCAAAAAAATTATTCCGAAAAAATTAAATCTTTATTCATAAAATCTGGAGTTTCACAAAAATCAAATAACAATAAAGTCACAAAGATGAGTTTGTGAGGAAGGAAGCGGGTTCATGATAAAATATGGAATTAAGTTTGATTTTTCATAATTAATTTAAAAATTATTTTTAAATAAAATTGATATAATTTATTTAATTTTTAAACACAATAAATTTAATAATTAATAATACTACTTAAATAGTATACAATGTTTATAACAGTATTATTTAAAATTAAACTAATTTTAAATTTAATAATATTTTAATTAAATTTAAAAATTAATACTAATCTTATATTTTAGAATGAGTAGGAGTACTATATTTAATAAAATATTTTAGTTTTATGAATTTAATATTAATTCCCAGTTAGACATGATAACTAAGGGTATAAACAAATCGAGTCGATCCGAGTATTGAGTTGTTCATATTTGGTTTATAAAATTTATCGAGTATAAAATAAGGTTTGATTGAGGCTCATTTAGCTACCGAGTCACGATTCTGAATCGAGCTTGCAGTTTAAACTTTTTGAACGAATATGATCCGATTATCAATAAAAAATTATAATGTGAGGAGATTCGGATAATTTATCAAACTTTAAAATGTGTTTATATTTGAGTTATTTATATTTTGAATCGATCTCGAATCAAATTTTTAGTCAAATAAATACGAATCGAATCCGAACTGTTTGATCATTTTAAAACTTTAATGACATCATAAGATAATTTGACATACATATAAGCTTTACCCGTTGAGACCTGAGATGTTTGTTTTTTTTCACTTTTTTTAATATAAATAATGAAAATGTAAATTCAATTAATTGACAGTGAAAAAAAAAAAAAAGTTCAATTATTTAAATGTGATGGTCGAAGGCAAAACACAGTCTACACCATTTTCACATGGCATTTAATAGGATGGCTGCTCCCCTGCTTCTAAGAGGACTCCCCCTCCTCCGACTCCAACACCAAAGACTCGCTGTCGCCGTCAATTTGCTGACCCGCCGGCCGTGGTCCAGCTCCGCCGAGCTGACCCTGCCGGACGAGAACTTATCCTCTGCGGTGAACACCTCGGTACCGAGTGCCAAAGAGCCACCCAGTTACCCGAGGATAGACGATCCAGATTTTAGGAAATGGAAAGATAAAGAAGAAGAGATACTCAAAGATATAGAGCCCATAGCTTTACTCGTCAAAGAAATTCTTCACTCTCGAAGGTCCCATTTTGAGCCCTTTTATCACTTTATAAAACCACTAGCTGGGTCCCGTGCCTCCGGCACTGTATGGGCAGTGAGATTTATCTCAAATTTAGAACGGCTCATATGATTTATTAAGTGAGCGGAAAATTCAAAATTATTATTAGATAGATTAGATAGATAGATGTATTTTATTAGATAGATGTATGGACGGTGAGATTTATTTCAAACTTTGGACGACCCAGATGATTTATTGAGTGAGCGGGAAATTCAAAATCATTTGTATTTTATTAGATAGATTTGAGATTTTACGGTTTTGTGATTTGTGTCAATTATGTAATAGCATTTATTTTTATGGAATTTAATAATTTACTTTTGGGCTCAATCATTATTTAAGAATCTATACATATAAATATGTGATATACGGTCTCTGTATTGTTAAATGTTAATGATGGAAAAGTGTCATTATTTTAACACACCTGTTTTGGGGAGGTACTGAGTTTAAATTTATACCTTTTAAACTAGTGTGTTATTATTTGAATCAGTTCAGATGGTAGTGGCTTCCAATCTGAATGCCAATCACCAAATCAACACTCTGTTTGACATTTGAAATGAATTTTGATTAAAAATGCCACACATATTTACGTTTATTAATATGGGGACTGGGGAGGTCCAAAGTACATACTGTGGTCTTAGAATAGTTGTGACGTAAGTGGACTATTTCTAATGTTGCAGAAGGAAACCAATGGTTAGGATTGTAATGTGCAAATTATATGGTATTGGAGAGACTTTGTTCAAGTGTTTTTAGTCTGAGCTCAGTTAACTTGGGTTCTGCAATATTTTTCTGTATTTAATTTGATGTGTGATATATGTAAGTTGACATGCGTTGAGCTAGTAACCATTTGCCCCTTGTCCCAATAAATTAGCCTTAAAATTTGTGTAATTATTCAACCTACAATTTAGTTATCCAATACCAATATACAAGAGTTATTACCTTTTGGCATAGATTATGTGACTAATAAACTTCATCTATCGCGAACTTCAAAGTATGATTATCTAGGTATTAAATCTGTAATTACTTAAATAATGTTCATCATCTTAGTAATATATTTCGGCCATTGAAATCAACTTTCTAACAATATTACTCTTTTTCTCTTTGGTCTGTAGAGGTGCATGATTGAAAATATTTCAAGGAATACATACACATGTAACACACAGTTTAATTCAAAACTTGATTGTAGTATGATGAGGGATAAGTAGCGGTACAAAAAAATTCACTGGCATTTTAGCAAAATTTGGTTACTCAATGTTGGAAAAGCCGTGTTAGTTGATGTAGTGCAAAACTTAACTGGTGTTGTAGTATCAGTTGTTCTTTGCTGGCAGGGTCTCTACCTTGTTTAGAATTGAAACTGGAGCACAAAGGTTATCTTTCTGGTGATCTCATAAGAGATGCTCAATTTAGCCTATACTGATTGCTCTATATTGTAATGTTTGAAAATTATGCTTCTCTCGTGAGTGATTCTTTTTAAAAATTCGATATATTGAATGCTATTCTTTCCCTTAGGTATATTGATGGAGAAATTCTTACAACAGAAGATGAGAAAATTGTGGTAGAGAAGCTTCTAGCATATCATCCTCATTCTGAAGATAAAATTGGATGTGGACTTGATTCTATAATGGTAAGTTGCACAAATATTTCATGAAATATTTCCTTTATTTATTTTACTTAAAAGGAGAATATTTCTTTATTGGCTAAGTTCACTAGAAGTTTAATCATATTAAAGTTCTTTTTACATGCTGTAATCATGTCATATGCAAGATCATTTTTTATGTTATTCTTCATCAGTTTTATTTTGTCAAGGCCACAATTTGTCTTTGTTGACTAATCGTTCTCAACATTTCTGCTCTGTGCAAATGTGTATCTTTGGTTGAACAAAAACTTATAAACAAGTAAATAAATAAATCTTTGCAGTGATAATGACTAAATGAAGTATCTCTTTTTTTTTGGCGCACCATCTTACCTTATTTGGTCCCAAACAAACTTGATTGGTGGGGAAAATTGATCCTTTGTAGTCTTTGATGGATTTGCAGTACTATAAAACCTGTTAGTTGGAGCCTGGTTGTATTTCTGAAAAATCACAAACAGGAATTCATATAAATTTGGACCCCAGATATGATCATAAGAACAATGCATCTTTGATTTACATATATGGACCATCCGTCATGATAGATTGAAGTGATCCTACAATTTTGAAAATAAACGAATGTAATATGTAAGCTTTTCATATGTGATGTAATCAATTTGATCCTTAGCGCAATGGTTTTCAGACTATTATATTGTGGTCTGCTGGTTTTAAGGTAATATAATTACCCAGCTTTTCTCCATCAGATTATGTTAAGCTCCTTTTTTTTCCTTTCAGTTTCTTATGAATATTTTTACCCATCCTTTTTGTAAGAAGAATTATGTTAGCAAATCAATTAAGAACCTTAGTGATGAATAAAAGGTATACACGAACTGTATGCTTCTACTTACCTTTTTATTTTATTTTAATAAAACCTTTAAATATATATACTCTCTCACACATGCCAAACGTAAAAGTTTCCTGAACAATTCCTGATTATATGAACTCATATTGGGATAACCATGCTATCCCTCCCAAAATTTAAAAATAAAATAAAAAACAAGTTTTTTTTTCAAGGGTAGATCATTGAACATTTTGAAGTCTCGAGGCCACTGCATGACACAAACATATTGTACAAGTTCTTTTGATGCTTCACTACGTAATTTAGAGTCCACATATATCCACTTATACATTAACCACAAGAACAGTATCCAATGCATTCGTTGAGCCATTTTATTTTTTCTTACCCCCATCAAGTGAATAGTGATGAACTTTGCAATTAGCTAACAGTAGCGGAGCTAGACTTTTCATAAAAAGAAGGGGGGGACTGTTAATATTTTCAAGGAACTACAGAAAAAATAAAATTAGGCAACGATGTTGGGCAGTTTTATTTTTTCTTTTTCTTGAAAAATGGGGTATCTATTTTGACTCATTTATAAATTCTGGTACTTATTTTAATGATTTTATAGATTAGAGATATCATATTTATTAAAATTGGGGGTACCATATTAAAAAATTTCAATGCTAAATTGGGTTTAAAATTCTTTTTTTGAGGGATAATGGTACTCCCATCCCAACATGTTGCTCCGCCACTGCCCACCAGTCGAATGCTCCTACATGGGTTAGATATTTGATATTTTTTTTATATTTGGAGAAAGGCCAGGGAGGCCAGAGCATACATATAACAGGAGTAATTAATAGAACATATAACTATTTTATGTTAGAATTTAGATTCATCTCAAAAGAATTTATGTTGAAAAGCTTTAGCCAATATTCTCATTGCAAGTATATGAAACATGAACAGTATACCATGTGTCTAGTGGGAATTTCTAATGGGTACGCAAGGGTCAACCGTTCTTTGACATTAAACTTGCAGCTTGCGCCTCCACTTTAAATTGTTGTGATGGATATAGAACCAAGAGTTGCTAACCAAGACTAAAAAGAAAGCTTTTGAGGAGCTCGTGCCCTCCAAATGCTTTTCCAAGGAAAGTCTCCAGCTCTGCTTTCCTAGAGAATGCATAATTAGACTTAATTGAGAAAGTTCTGAACCCTCTTCTCTTCCCCAGTAATCTCATCTTGAGAGAACTCAACCTCTGACAGACGAAACAGCAAAAAGTCGAACCTTTTCAACTTCGTATCCTGAATTCCTCCTATGTTGTGTTACCAATAATGCCTACCATCAATCACAGTCGCATAATCTGTCACCATAGCTTATGTATCCATAGCCATCTTATGCAAGTTCAAGATTCTCTGCATAAAGCACCCCCCTATCACACAGACCACACATCTATGATCCACCCCATGACTTCAGTTTTTCACCAGATTTTTCCGATTAGATTTAGCCTTGATTATCGCTTTTGCAACTCTTTCTACTATTTTTTTTCTTTACGCGCCAACATAAAAATCAGTATTACCATAATATATTGGTACATTATTGATTATTCCCTAACCTTTTTCCCAGTACCCTTCTTAATAAGAATATTTTAGGTTGTCACAATCTGAAGATAGGTATACATGATGCCTATCAGAACATAAAATAAAAATAGATATACATGATTAAACATGGCCTAGGACAATGTTACTTAAATCGTGGTTCGATGCGGCACGTGGAACAAATTAAAGAATGAAAACATCACTTTTCATGGTACGGAGTAGTATGGAGTGCGGTAGGGATAGTTTTTTTTTTTTTGAATTTCTTAGTGGGTAAAAATACATTTATTTGGAATATGGAATAGTTGTGATACAATTAAAACTAGTTAAGTCGTTTCTAAGTGTAGTGTCACAACAAGATCATCTCAACGAGATTATGCTATGTCATCATTTGACATCCACAAGGCACTCATTTGGCTACCTTAGTTGATATGCTGATGTAAGATAAGATGAAAATAAGGAATAAGAGTAGCTATGGCCCTAGAGAAACACATAAAAGCATGAAATTTAAATTTCAATCAATAATTTAATAATCTGAAAAGCAATGAAGAATGCAACCCTTTATGTAGGAACTCTACAACTTAATGACCAAGTAAAAAATCTTAATATAAAAAAAATAATCTCCTAATTAAAATCTACTACTATAATTAAAACTCCTAGAATATCTGACTTAATATAAATAATAACAATACAACAATAGTTATAAATTTCTTAATTTTCCTGTTCCCTCCCACATCACATTCCCAAGAATCTTCTTTTATATATTACCTAATAAACTGTTCTAGATTTACTCATGTGATTATTATACTTTGTAAATATTCTTGATATTTTAGAGGATGATTCCAGATAGTCGATCTTAACCGTCCTTTAGATTTTAACTTTTTCATTGATTGTATAGCCCAAGGGCTATATAAAGTATGCTTTTCATTTACAAATCATAAAGCAAAGTTGCAATCATGCTTGTTGAATAGAAATTTAAGTAAATTAGGAGAAAAAGTTTTGGATCTCCATATTTAATGTTCCAAAATGAAAGTGTACTATGTTTTGAATGTTCAGACAGTAGGAGGAGTCAGAATATTTCCGGTCTAAATTAGACCAGCATGATAACTTATCAAGTGAATTTACCTTCCTAAAAGCCTTTAAATTACAATAAGTCTGGGTGAGGGGTCACACAACATCACCCAAATTTCAAGTCACAAGTCCTTCTTTCTCATAGGACACTCACATGTGGTTTGTTATTTTCATCTTATTAGCCAGGTTAGTTTATCAAATGAACATTTATGTTTAGTTAATCTTTTCGTATCTCTCTATGATGTGTCAAGCTAGTACACTAATTAACATTTATGTTTAGTTAATCTATATAATATAAGACTAATTTTGCCCCTATGAGATTAATTGAAGTCATTTTCAAATTCAAAAATGATATGAATTCATTTAATATTAGTCAATACAATTATGAATATTAATAACTTTCTAACAAAAAATACTAATATTACAAGATTTATTAATTTAAAATAAATTTAAATGTATCACGTCAATTTGGAATTTGAAAATGTCGTAAAATAATCTCAAAGAGCCAAAATTGATCTTATATTTTGAACAGAGAGTATAATGATTAATACATGTAACATTTTTTATCCACATTATGGGGCAATTGATGAATTGATAGATTTTGTAATACGTCGTTGTTGCAGTTTTTTAACTATGATGGTTCAGTATTGTTTTGGATAGTTCAGTCCTTTACCCCCTAGGATCCTATTAATATAATAATGCTGAGAGCTAAAGGGCTCTTGTTGTCTGGTTTACTTCAGATTTGAGCTGTTTTTATGAGGAACCTAGCAAAATGCTTGGCCAACACTGGCGGACAGATATTGATCATTATATTGACTACTCCCTCCATCCCAAATTATCTGTTGTTCTAAAGTTCTACACAGATACCAATATGTGTGATAAAAATACTAAAATACCCTTATTGGTGGGAATATGAAAAGGGTGTTTAAAAAAGAGTGCATGAAATAGTCTGCAGAGAGAGGAAGAGAGAGAAAGTATGAGTGTATGAAATAGACGAAATAGTCTGCAGAGAGAGAAAGTATGAGTGCATATATATGTGTGGAGAGAGGAAGAGAATTGGGGAAAAGAGAGGCGTGAATCCTTATTGGTAGGAATATGAAAAGGATGTTTAAAAAAGAGGAGAGGCATGAATGAGAATAATGACTATCAACAATTAGGGTAAATGAACAAACTTGGAAAATAAAGAGAAAAAATGCATTGAAATCTTAAAAAAGCAGATATTTTGGGACATTTTTTTTGCTAAAACAACAGATAATTCGGGACAGATAGAGTATTTTTTTTATTAGCATTTGAAGTTATATTAGTAGACTAACATGCTCTTAAACTTTTCTTTCTTGTCCTAGGTTGATCGACATCCACAGTTTAGACGGTCAAGGTGCTTATTTGTAATAAGAACTGATGGTGGATGGATAGACTTCTCTTACCAAAAGTGTATTCGAGCATACATTCGACAAAAGTATCCATCTTATGCAGAAAAGTTTATCCGAGAACATTATAAACGTAGTTCTTAATCTTTATCTAGGAGTGTCGATCCTAATGAATACATTTTGGTTCAGCAAATTTGGGTATCATCTTCGCCATCTTAATACTGTTGTCGATCCTAATGAATACATTTTGTTGTACTTGATAAATGATGACCGGTGCCTTGTCTTTATTAGCTTCTTGGTTTGAAGGAGAAGAATGATTCAAGGGAATATTAATATGTGGAGTTGTCTTTTGTGTTCGTGAACATAGTTTGTGTTTGCGAACAAGCTTATGTTCAACTTGTTCACGTACTCGATCATGTTTGTGAACAGTTCGCAAACACCAAACGATCTGAACTCGTACATAGCTGTTGATTCGATCAAGTTAGTCAAACATGTTCGAGTTCGATTAAAAGTATTAGAGTTCGGTTCGAGTTCGATAAAGTTCAGTTCGGTTCGTTTGTAGACCTGTTTGTTTTAATGCCATCAACACAAAATGGGAGCCCAATAATTCATTTACATACTCATTTGATGAAATAATTATTGTTCAATGTGAACATCTTTGTGATTTTAGAAGTCAAATCCTACAATTAGGCGAGGCAATGTCACCACCACGCTTATCTGCTATATCAAGTTTACATAAAATTACGGTATATTGTGATGAAATTATGTAGATTTTTGTTGCGAGTAGTTGCAATGGTATGGTCTAATACATACTCTCTCCGTCCAGTAGTCTCATGTTAAATATCCATTTTTCTTTAATAACCAAATTTTTATACATATTTTCTTATTATACTCGTAGTATTAAATATCTCATATTCTTATTATTTTAATTCTGTCTCTATATTTAATGATATTATTATAGACAATTTTATCATTTTATTTATCTGGGACGGAGGGAGTATATAATTATATAAATAATTTATTATTACGAATACTCGCAACGAAGGTATATTTCATGGCTCATTTATTAGGTTGAGTAGCAGACGTCTTGGGAGTAGATTGTGTTGTATCCCAAAGGCACTAAGATCTAGAAGAGGTGGTTGATAGATCTTTTAAAAAAAATTCTTTTAAGGAATTATTACTAGCATATAAATTAAGCAGGTTAATTTAACTATGCACAACGGAATAATAATTTGAAAATCTCCTTCAAAGATTTAAAAGAATTTGCAATTCTGATAAAATCAGTGGAATTAGTCACAAACAAATTAAATACTCTTTCCGTCCCAGAATAAAAGTTTTGGTAGACTTTTCACGCATATTAAGAAGATGAATAAAATGACAAAATTGTCCATAATAATGTCATTAAATATAGAGAGAGAATTAGAATAAGAAAGGTATGAGATATTTACTGCTACGGGTATAATAGGAAAATATGTGTAAAAGTTTGGTTATTAAAGGAAAATAGACATTTAACATGGGACTATCCAAAATAGTAATAAGGACTTTTATTATGGGACGGAGGGAGTACTTTACAAAAATGTAAATGCATAAAGTAAAGAAGATAGAGAATTTTAAGTGGTTCATAGCACAAAGATCTCTTTGTTCACTTTTCTACTCTTCGAGTAAGTATAATCCACTAAAGATGTGCGATCACCAAGATTTGTTCACGAAGAATAGTTACACAAGTCACTTAGACCGGTTCACATAGAACCCTTCAAGTCACTTAAACTTGGTTACTTATGGTCACTAAAACCTAAACAAACACAAATAGAACGAGTGATTTGGAGGTGTTACTAAGTGGCTTTAAGTTAGTGATGAAAGACTTGGCAACAAAAAAAGTCGTTCTAGATTGTAGAGTAGAATTCTTGAGATTTGAGCTGCGATTCAACTTGTATATTCGATCAAGGATTGAATTTGTGTGCCTTTTATAGACGTTCTCGAGATTTTCCTGTTGGAAAGTTGTCGTTGCTCATTTAATACTCCGATCCTAGAAGACCTCTACTTTTCGAGAGTATGCGTTGGCTTACTTTCGTTTGTGATGTGTCAAATTAGACTGCTTCAGTGACATTCACACGGATTGTTGTCACTTCACCCAACTAGTTGTTAAACACAATTCGACCTGATCTTATTTTTAATCTTAAGATGTTCAGTAACCATCTTAAGATCTTCACTCTACGAGTCTTGACATTGTCAGAGCTGATATACTCTACGATTTTCCTAATCGTAGGATTTCATGTTCATCGTAGAGTATTTGACTAGACTAACTCAACTATTGGTAAACTCTACGATCTTCAATGTAATTTTTGATATCAAATTATAACAGTTGAATTCATAACTAATATTAAGGTTATAATTAAGAACATAAAATTATCCTTAAAAATTATTTTACAAATGTATCTCTAATTTTAAAACAAAAAATAATATTTAATGAAACTTAATAGATCAAATGTGCTTATCCAATCTAATAGAATGATTTTGTTGTATTCATACTAATACCAATTCAACCCTTTTCATTAATAAAATGCGACAAATTAACCAACCAAGAAAATTACGTGATATAAATAACATTTTATTGTTGCATCGAAACAAATAAATGTTGACAAATCTAAAATCTAAAATCTAATGGAAATTATAAAAAATGATGTACAATCAACAAAAATCACCTTGATGTATTGAATGACTGGACACAAATATAAAACTGCACATATTAACTAGGAAAATAAAATACACAACCGAGGGTCAGAGTAACCCAAGATCAAGTACTATATCTTTTCTGTATCAAGTACTATATCTTTTCAGTTAGCCAAATGTCACACCTCCTATACAGAACATAAACAAGATATGTTGATATTGGACTCATGCTTTTGTGAGGAATTCAATAACTTGAAATCAAAAACCCAGCCAATACAATTTATAGTCTGGTTCATTATACAATATGGGCAAACCCAGAGACATGCTACTAAAATCAAATCCATTAACTTACATATCTACAGCCACTCGCTTGTACAGCTCTCTTGGCAACCTTGGCGTGGGGACCGCCTGTAGTGGGTTCCTCATGTATGTGACCAATCCAGGGCTCTCTGCCATATCAATCTCTTCTGGGCCCAGTCCATTTGGTGGGCCCCACGAATAATGGTGCAAAAGGTGGCCCAACATAGATGTCACCAAGTTGATCCCTAATTGTGCCCCAGGACAAACTCTTCTTCCAGCTCCAAATGGTAGTAGGCGAAAATCATGTCCCTTCATATCAACATCCTCCTCTAAGAACCGTTCGGGCTGGAATTCCAACGGGTTTTTCCACATGGCTGGGTCATGGGCCACGGCCCAGACGTTTACGTGCACGTTGGAGCCCTTAGGGATGTCATAGCCACCAACCTTGACATTGGCATTGGCACGGTGAGGGAGCATCAATGGGGTTGGGGGGTGTAATCGCAGTGCCTCTTTTGCCACTGATTGAAGGTAGGGGAGATTCAAAAAGTCTAATTCAGTTAAAACACGTTCATATCCAATCACACGGTCAAGCTCCTCTTGGGCTTTTTCTTGGACCCTAGGGTTCTTAATCAGCTCAGCTATTCCCCATTCAACTGAGATTGCAGTTGTATCCATTCCTGCTGTGATCATATCCTGTTTCATTTAACAAAAAATAATTATCAGCTTTAGCCTCCAATTATATGTTCATAATCTCATGAGAGCATTTTTTAGTTGCTTATAGTCAAATTGAAATTAAGGGCCCAACAGCCAGTGTCATTGTATATACTCTTTTTACGATTTAATAATAACTACACATCCCAAGTTAGATAATGGGCCTGTTTACTCCTATTTAAGAATCCTACTTATTGGCAACCACCCCTCTCGGATTTCTATGATGGTGCAAGCTTAGAAGAGTTCAAATATTTCAACAATGAAAATTTAGAAGAAAAATGAAGTAGAGAAAAAAGGTCATAGAAATAGAAATAATTGAAAAAGTGAGAAATATACCCAAAGTAGACCAATTATGGTGTCCTCACTAAGGTCATATTTACTTTGAACGGTAAGCAATGCATCAACAAAATGTTGCTTGGTGCCACCAGTCTTTTCACGAGCAAGGGTGTGTTCCTCCATGATAGCTCGGGTGAGATTATCCCTACGTGCTCCATGCTTGGCGAATGCCTCCTCCTCGAGTGGAAACAACCATCGGAGCCATGGGATGTGCTCGGCCATTGCAAGAGAGGCACCAAGTTTCAGGCCATTTGCAACAATAGCCTTGAACTCTTTGCCTTGCTCATCCATCACGCCCTCGGAATTCACAAATCGCTTCCCAAAAGCAAGCCTGGTGATGTTATTGAATGCTACTGCTCCTAGATACTGCCTCACTAGCAAACTCTTCCCCATGTTATCTGTGCATACAAACGTTGTCTCGTATCATGTTTCAAAACACTTAACAATCGATTGTTCATGGATGGCATATGGAGTAGAATGGAATCTTAGGCCCAAATAAAATTTCAACAGCTGAATAAGAGTAAAGCCCGTAGGAGTCTCGGCTATTTTGGGCTTGGACATAGTTATCATTGACCTAGGACATAGTGTAAAAGCCTTGCGCTTCTAAACTAAATCATACAACTTCAAATGTCATCTGAACAAACAAATATGATAACTAACCTTGAACCTCTACTTGGTTATTCGCACTACTATTGTGTAACTAATTTTTGTAAGTGAAGTGGAACATGGTTTGTACTGCTCGTCTTTATACTGATTCCTGATAATTCCTCCACTTTAGTACAAGTAAAAGATCCAATTTACAGTTTGACTCCTTTAGTCCAGAGAATTTCTCAAACGTATACTCCATGATATATCACCAGCCTTCATATATACATTTAAGATCTTCAGAATAAATTAATTTTCATCCGTTACACAGAACAGAAGAAGCTAGAACTTTTTTAAAAAAAACAAATCGTCCAAAAATTTATTTTTATCAGTTGGTTCATAGAAAAATACAAAACAAATACTACGGAAGTGGTTAGCATGAAGTTCATTTTTGAGTAAGTTGGTCAATTAGCCAATAGAGTGCTGACACGCAGGCGACACTCTATGTGTGTCAGCATTCTATTGACCAATTGACCAACTTACCAAAAAATAAACTTCATACTAACCGGATCCAAATACTACATGTATGCCTGTTACTTAAAATTAACTCCATAAATATTATTTTTCGACCATTTTTCCTAATAATGGACTTACTGCCATTAGATACTGCCATGAGAGATGCACAAAATATATGTAAAAAAAAATCATTTGTATAACTTATTTATGAGGAACAATAACACTTTTTTCCCCTAAAAATAAACTAAAATGCACAATATCATACTCTCTACTAAGGGTTACTACTAGGGCCAACTATGTTGTTTCCAGATCCGGTTAGGGTGAAAAGTTGGCACCAACTTAACCCTAGTAAGCTCATATAACTTTGCATTGCATTGGATATAGAAAATGTTGGCATTAACCATTGTAATAAAAAGCTATAGAACTTATCAATACAATTGTTTCTATACCGGATGCAATAATTAGTTATAGAACTTACTAGGATGAAATTGGTGCCAAATTCACCCTAACCAGATCCATTATTTCCACAATAGAGACTTCCTGCCCGTCCAAACTTAATGGGGTTGAATCAATGTCATTAATATATTGAATTTATTTGTTATGAAAAGGGATAAATTTGTAGTTTGCCACCATTAAGATAACTCTAGGTCCAATTGGGTTCCTAAAAAGAATGAGCTAGAAGCTGTGAAAATGCTTTTTAATTATTCCAATTTATTATTATTATCATTATAACTTTAGGTTCCATTGTGGTTTACCAACCCAACAACTCACAAACACACATATAATTTATATGTATTCATAAATATATATATATATATATATATATATATATATATATATATATATCAAAATTAAAGTCTGATTGGATTATTCATTTTTATTTTACACATAACTATCAACCATACATTTAAACATTTTTTTGTCCAAGGAAATCTCATAAAAGAAAAAAAATAACAATAAAAAGGAGTATTTAAGAGTAAATATATCAAACAAAAGATGGTATGAATAATGAATATGATATAACTTCATAAAATTTATGGATTAAAATTTCTATGAAAGCAGTTGTAATTTTTGAAAAGTTTCTATTTTTAAAACAATCAGCCCTTTAAATTTATGCAGTGACTGATTAACCAAAATAAACATTCCAAAGATTTCTATTTTCAAACTAATATGAAATAAACCGAAAATGAACTATATTTGCCAAATATTTCTATCTTTAAGCCGATCAAAACTATAAATATATATACCTGGATTAGTGCAATCTTTATAAATAGACTCCACCATAGCTGTGACTTCATCTTCCCTAATGGGCCTGAGAGCTTCAAGCCTCTTAGGAGAAAACAGCTCAAGCGTACAAACTTTTCTAACTTTAACATAGTGAGGCCCGTAATCCGCCCAAATCAAATCCTGCCCTTCCCTGCTAAATTTAGCTGCCGATCGGCTCCTGTGCCGGTCTGCTAACTGCTGATCATTCTCCTTGAGCACTTCTTTGGCAAGTTCTGTGTTATTTACGATAACGTTAAGGGTCGACCCGAACCAGACCGATATGATTGGGCCGTAGGACTGGGACCAGTCGTTGAAACATCGGAACCTCACCGGTTTTATGTCGTAGAGGTTGCCGACGACAGGCCAGGGCCGTGGGCCGGGAGGGAGCTTGAATTTTAGCTTTTGGTAGAGTTGATATGTGAGGAATATTATGGCGAAGGAGATGAAGAGAAGGAAGAAAGCCATGGAGGAAGACTGAGGCGGTGTGACTGGCAGTAGACGAGATGTATAAAAAGGAGAGAGAGGGGAGTTGGTGAAGGGTATTTTTGTACATGAATAAATGGAGGTTGTAGGTAGAACTTGTAATTACTATCAAATACTTATGAAACCACGCTTGCATTTAAATATTAAATCTATCTAATAAAATACAAATAATTTTGAATTTCCCGCTCATTCAATAAATTATCTAGACCGTCCAAAATTTAGGATAAATCACACCATTCATCTATCTAATAAAATACAATCTATCTAATTCTATCTATATCTATATTCTATATATCTAATTATATCTAATAAAATATAAATGATTTTGAATTTTTCGTTCACTCAATAAATCATCTGGGACGTCCAAAGTTTGGGATAATTCCCACCATCCATCTATCTAATAAAATACAAATGATTTTAAATTTCTCCCTTACTCAATAAATCATCTGGGTCGTCCAAAGTTTAGAATAAATCCCAACGTTTATAGTGCCGGAGGCACGGGACTGTTGCTAGTCACTTAATATTTTAAGAAAGGCTTAAATATGAATTAGTACCCTAAACTATAGATCATATTTCACTTCGATGATTCATCTTTTAATTTTATCAATTTGATAATTAAATTATCAATTTTTTTCAATTGGATCAAATTGAACATACCACGTCAGAAATTGCTGACGTGACTAATTATGTGGGGGCTTAAGAAGCTTATGTGGCAAAAAAACTACTCCCTCCTATTCAGATTAAATGACATTTTAGAGGTAAGCACACTTATTAAAAAATAACACAAAATGTCTTTTGTATCCCTAATTAATTATTTATCTCTCTACAATTGTCTCTTCTCATTCTCTACAATTGTCCCTAATTAATTATTTCTCTCTCCACAATTGCATTTACTAAGCATATTAAATAGAGAGGTAGATTAGGAAAAAATAGTGAAATATTGCATAGAGATTCGAAAACGACACTTATATAGAATAAAATTAAACTCTCTAAAACGTCATTTAATCTGAACAGGATGGAGTATTTTTTAATTATAAAATAAATAACTCTGTTTAAATAAAGGGTAAAATGGTCAAAACCTAAATTAACATTTCTAATTAAAATAAAACAAACATATATCAGATGGTAGACCATTACAATCGATCGAAGCTCTCCCCAAATCGAACTGTAAGACCCCAACTTTTATAAATAAAGATGAATTTTTTAGAAATGTTATTTTTGAATATTATGGAGTAAATTTGATATAATGTTATAGATGTTGGTAAAATTTATAAATTTTGCAAAGTAAGCAAGTTGTTATAAAATATTCGTTTGGTCGGGGAATATTCTTTTTGTCGGAAAATATTCGTACGACGGCACAATCATTGGTGGAACCCACAACAGAATTATTATCGGATTGAAAAAATGACAAAAATACTTTATAAAAATAACAGCGGAGGTGTTACTGTTAAAACTGTTGAACTACCCGGTAGTAAAAGTACAGTAATACGCGTGGTTGCATAGTAGCACACAGTATTGATTATTGATGCTTACGTGAGAAGTCACTCAGCTATACTCAATTATTACTACAGTAATTGCTGCATCATATCTCTTATATTATTGATTCAATTATTGTCACAGTATCATCTGTATAATATGTTATATTATTAAATCAATAATTAAGACGATAAGTTATAAATGATTAATAATTGTTGAAAGATTAAATATGCGCATTTTACACCGGACATGGTTCTGTCTTTATTATTATTCTATTGGAACATCCTGTCTGTGTGTTTTACACCGGACCTGGTTCCGTCTTTATTATTATTCTGTTGGAACATCATGTCTGTGTGTTTTACACCGGACCTGGTTCTGTCTTTATTATTCTATTGGAACATCCTGTCGGTGCAATTATTATTCTGTTGGAATAACCTGTCTATGCAAAGTACCGCATGCATGGTGATTTCTTTTGTTATTCCATTCTTTATTATACTCAGTTGGTTAAAGTTTTGACTTCTATACTCCATGAAATTAGTAGAATATCCTTGATATTTGCGCTTCTTCCGGTATCTTTTCATGGAAATATTCTTCTGATCATTCTTGAATTTTACTCTACAAAGCAGTATCATGTTGACAATTTAGACATTATTAGTTCCTGGATAAATTAATTCTTGAACTTATTTTATTAAATTTTTATATCATTGTCATCATCCTCGTGTTTATATTATGTTGAAAGTCATCTATGGCCTGTAGTGCATAGATGGACTTGGTATGATTATGACCAGAGATTATTCGGTGTAATCATGACCGTAATGTTACAAATGATGTGGTAAAAGTTATCATTGGCCCGTAGTGTATTGATGGACAGTTGTTGGCATGATCATGACCATTAATGAATACACGAATGTCCTTGGCTGTAGTGTATGGATAATTTATGGTCGTGATACTAAAGAATATCCTTGGCCGTATTGCATGGGTGATTCGATGATGTGGATTATTTATTAAGCTGAGTCCCAGCGATAAAAGTCATGAAAAACCTTTTAAATCATAAAAGATAGTAGATTTTATTCCCTACTTGACTCTTTTAATGGATTGCTTGTTCCGTTGTAGTTAAAATTGATGTTGTTATATTTTATCAGTTTAACACTGTTGAAGGCTAACGATAATTTATTCTGTATTATCTTAGTCATAATATTTCTTACTGGGCTGGTTGAGCTCACCCTTTCTTTCACTGTTCTCTTAAGGAAATGAGAACATAGCATGGACTAGTCGGGGAATGAAGTGACGGTCCAGAGGATAGTATTAGTAGTCCTCACTATTCTGTGAAATAGTGTGTTAATAATTGTAATGAGGACTCCTTTTGAGTTTGTATAATCTCTAGTAGACAATAATTATATTCAAACTCATATTTATGTTTTGTCGTATTGTACATGACAGTTGTATTAGTAAGTTGTATTTGAATTTTGTACCATGTATCTGACGACCCAAGATGGGTGATGTATACCTAATTTTGGGGGCGTCACAGTTGGTATCAAAGCTTAGAGATATGATCTCTGGCCAAGATGTGAGAATAGTACTAGGAGGGGAGAGACGGGGAATTCCTTCGCTAGTATGACCTACCTAAGTTTATGTGGTATTTAATTGGTCGGTCAAATTTTAGGGATAATATGTTACATGTCAATTAACCTTTGTTTTGTGGCAGTATCTGAAAATGACATCCGAGAATTTTGAGAATAACAATGGAGCACAGGCGACCGTTGATTCACCACATATCAATAATTAGGATAATGTGCATCAGGAAGGCGACAATCCTCATGCAAACAACAAAACTGACCAAATGATGAATGATCAAATGTTCAGGGGCTTTATGCAATTCATGCAACAGCAGACGAGAGTAGCTCCTGTCCAAAATATAGGTGGAAACACTGGAAACTCTCGGGCGGTCACCACTAAACAGTTCAAGGAGCTGGGACCACCAGAGTTTAAGGGAGAGCCAAAACCACTTATGGCGGAAGCATGGATAAAGTAGATCACCAAGATATTTGATGTCTTGGGATGCTCCGAGGAGCAAAAGGTTCCCTTTGCCGCCTTTATGTTGCGTTAAGGGGCAGATTACTGGTGGGAATCGGTAAAACGTACTCAACCTGCCTTACTGAAGATGTCTTGGGAGAAATTCCAAGAGCTGTTCAACGACAAATACTTTCCCGAAAGTATTCGTCATATGAAGGAGGTGTAGTTCATCAAGTTGGAACAAAACAATATGACTGTGTCGCAATACGAGACTAAATTTGCGAAGTTATCCCGGTTTGCGTCCCACTTGGTGGATAATGAAGAGAGAATGACACGGATGTTTTTAAGAGGTTTGAAGCCGGAGATACGTTAACATCTTATTTCTCATAAACTGTGTTTATATTCAGATGTTGTAAATAGGGCCCAGTTAGTGGAGCGCGATAACGAGTCAACGCAACTAAAAGAGAACAGCCGGCAAAATGATAATACCAGTGAGAGCAGTCATCGAAGCAGTGACAACAAGCGTGGAGGGAATCAACAGGCTAGAAATGGTAACCACTTCGGTGGTAATCAGGGCCAAAACAATAAGAATGGATATTTCAAGAAGAGGAGATTCAACAATGATGGAAAGACGTCAGCACCAGCACCTGTCGTTAAGGAAGGAGAACAACCACCTATCATAAGTTTTAAATGCGGAGGGGAGGGGCACATCAGTCCAAACTGCGTGATGCCGTCCAAAGCATGTTATAATTATGGAAGAGAAGGTCACTTAGCCCGATTTTGTCGTTCACCGAAGACAAATTCAGCTAGGATGGAGGCACCAAAGGCCGTCCCAGAAAAGTCAAAACTAGTAGTGCAAGGGAGAGCGTTTGTTGTGACCTCCCAAAAAGCAAGGAACCCGAATGAGGTCATCACGGGTAAGCTTATCATAAACTCTAACGAAATCTATACTTTTTTTGATACCAGTTCTACCCATTCTTTTATTTATCCTACTTGCGCTCATCGATTAAATTTGACTCCGGAGAAATTAGACTTTGAATTATTTGTGGAAACTCTGTTGGGAGAAACCTTCATTACATCCACTGTTTATAAGTCTTGTTTGGTTCAAATCGGTACCCTCACGTTACGTGTAGATCTTATTTCATTGAAAATACTTGCATTTGACGTGATTCTAATATTGATTGATTAACTACTCATATGCAAAAATTGATTGTTTCCGTAAGGTTGTTAGATTTCATATTCCTAATCAACCTATTATGCGAATTCAAGCGACCAAACCATTAAAATCAATCACGGTCATCTCAAGCCATAAAGCTATTTGTTTATTGAAAAATGGATGTCAAGCTTTCTTAGCTCATGTCACAGATTTAAACAAAAATACGTTTGTTTTGAACGATATTTCTATTATTAATAAATTTCCTGACGTATTCCCCGAAGAACTTCCTGGCCTACCCCCTGAACGTGAAATTGAATTTTGTATCGACCTTGAACCCGGTACAAAACCCATTTCCAAAACCCCATATCGAATGGCTCCTATTGAACTTCAAGAGTTAAAGACCCAACTGCAGGAATTGTTAGACATTGGCTTTATTCGTCCTAGTACTTCTCCTTGGTGTGCTCCTGTTCTATTCGTGAAGAAGAAAGATGGGAGTATGCGACTTCGTATTGATTATCGGGAGTTGAATCATGTCACCATCAAAAATAGGTATCCATTGCCACGTATTGATGACCTGTTTGACCAGTTGCAAGGAGCCAAATTCTTTTCAAAGATTGATATTCGTTCCGGATATCACCAATTGAAGATTAGAACTGATGACATTCCAAAGACGACTTTCAGAACTCGGTACGGGCATTATGAATTCCTAGTCATGTCCTTTGGATTGACTAATGCTCATGCTGCCTTCATGGATATGATGAACCGAGTATTCGAGGAATATTTGGATCACTTTGTGGTCATCTTTATTGATGACATCCTTATTTATTCAAAAAGCCATGAAGATCATGAGCAACACTTGAGGCTGTCACTCCAAAAGCTTCGTGAATACAAGCTTTATGCCAAGTTGAAGAAATATGAATTCTGGCTTTAGGAAGTAGCATTCCTTGGGCACATAGTATTAAGTCATGGAATATTTGTTGACCCAGCAAAGATTGAAGCAATTCAAAGCTGAGAGAAACCTAAATTAGTGACCGAAGTATGTAGCTTTCTCGGTTTAGCTAGTTATTATCGGAGATTCGTGGAAGGATTTTCTCGAATTGCTACTCCATTAACTCAGCTGACTCAGAAAGATACAAAGTTCGGTTGGAGCGAAGAATGTGAGAAGAGTTTTCAAGAACTCAAGAGGAGACTCATTTCGGCACCTGTTCTGATAATACCATCTGGCTCGGAGGGATTTGTCATCTACAGTGATGCTTCGGGCAAATGGTTGGGATGTGTTCTCATGAAACATGGAAAAGTCATAGCCTATACCTCAAGACAACTCAAAGAATATAAGAGGAATTATCCTACTCATGATCTAGAGTTGGCAGTTGTTGTCTTCGCACTAAAGATTTGGAGGCATTACTTGTATGGTGAGAAGGTCGAGATCTTTACGGATCATAAAAGCCTCAAATATTTCTTTACTCAAAAGGAACTCAACATGCGACAACGACGTTGGTTTGAACTGTTGAAAGATTATGATCATACCATCCAATACCATCCTGAAAAAGCGAACGTGGTAGCTGACGCATTGAGTAGAAGATCATATTCAAGTACGAGTGCGATATTGTTAACGCAAAGGCCCATTTTGTGTGACTTGCAAAGTATGGAGATAGAGTTAAAGACTCCAGGGACCCATGTGATGATGACGAATATACGAGTAGAACCGACTTTAATCGATAAAGTTAAAGCTGCTCAAGTTACAGACCTGGAGCTGATGCGTATGTGGAAGAAAGTGCAAGAATGTGCTATGCTGGAAGCAAGAATCGATGAAGAAGGAATACTTCGAGTCAACTCCAAACTTTGTGTTCCTAACGACCCTGATTTAAAGTATAAAATCATGATGGAGGCGCACAACACACCGTTTGTAATCCATCCTGGGAGTACCAAAATGTATCATGATATTCGTCATACATTTTGGTGGAGCAATATGAAGAGAGAGATAACGTTGTTTATCTCAAGGTGTCTAACTTGTCAACGAGTTAAAGCGGAGCATTAAGTACCAAAAGGTCCATTGTAACCACTTGAAAATCCAGAATGGAAGTGGGAGGACATTACCATGGATTTCGTTACCGGTATTCCTAAGGTTTCTCAAGGCATAGATGCGATTTGGGTCATTGTTGATAGATTGACCAATTCTGCTCATTTCTTACCGATACGAGAATCTCATACACTTGAACGTCTTGCTCGTATGTACATAAACGAGATTGTAAAACTGCATGGTATGCCGGTATCCATAGTTTTTGATCGAGACCCAAGATTCACTTCACGATTTTGGGTTAGTTTGCAAAAAGCTATGGTCACAGACTTACGATTTAGCTCGGCATATCATCCTCAGATGGACGGACAGTCGGAGAGGACTATTCAAACTCTTGAAGATCTATTATGACTCTGTGTCCTTGATTTCAAGGGAAGTTGGGACAAGTTCTTACCATTGGTGGAGTTTTCCTACAACAACAGTTATCAAGAAAGTATTGGCATGGCTCCATTCGAAGCGTTGTATGGAAGAAAGCGTCGTTCTCTAGTATGCTGGGATGAGGTGGGTGAAGCAACGTTGTTGGGACTGGAGTTGGTTTGTATGACTACGGAAATGATTCAAACGATCCAACAACATATAAAAACCTCACAAGATCGACAAAAGAGTTATGTTGATCTTCATCGAAAGGACGTGGAATTCGATATAGGAGATCATGTGTTTTTGTGTGTTGCTCCATGGAAAGGAGTTACGAGATTTGGAAAGAGAGGAAAATTCAATCCTCGATTCATCGGCCCATTTTTAATCCTCGATCGAGTAGGAACTGTGGCCTATAGACTCGCTTTACCGCCAAGTATGTCTCGTGTTCATAACATTTTTCACATATCCATGTTACGTAAATATGTGAAAGACCCGAACCATATTATTGAGTTAGAACCGAACGAAATAGCGGAAGATTTGACGTATGAAGAGGTTCCTATTCAAATCATGGATAAGAAGGAACATATTCTACGCTCCAAGGTTATACCTCAAGTCAAAGTTTTGTGGAGAAACCACGATGTTGAGAAAATGACTTGGGAGTTAGAATCTGAAATGAAATCAAGGTATCCTTACCTTTTCGACATACCAGGTACGTACCCTAATTTCGAGGGTGAAATTTCATAAGAAGGGGATGTTGTAAGACCCCAACTTTTATAAATAAAGATGAATTTTCTATAAATATTATTTTTGAATATTATGGAATAAATTTGATATAATGTTATATTTGTGGGTAATATTTATAAATTTTACAAAGTAAGCAAGTTGTTATAAAATATTCGTTTGGTCGGGGAATATTCTTTTTGTCGGAGAATATTCGTACGACGACACAATCATTGGTGGATCCCACAACAGAATTATTATCGGATTGAAAAAATGACAAAAATACTTTATGAAAATAACAGCGGAGGTGTTATTGTTAAAACTGTTGAACTACCCGGTAGTAAAAGTACAGTAATACGCGTGGTTGCATAGTAGCACACGGTATTGATTATTGATGCTTAAGTGAGAAGTCACTCAACTATACTCAATTATTGTTACAGTAATTGCTACATCATATCTCTTATATTATTGATTAAATTATTGTCACAGTATCATCTGTATAATATGTTATATTATTAAATCAATAATTGAGATGACAAGTTATAAATGATTAATAATTGTTGAAAGATTAAATATGTGCGTTTTACACCGGACCTGGTTCCGTCTTTATTATTATTCTATTGGAACATCATGTCTGTGTGTTTTACACCGGACCTGGTTCCGTCTTTATTATTATTCTGTTGGAACATCCTGTCTGTGTGTTTTACACCGGACCTGGTTCCGTCTTTATTATTCTGTTGGAACATCATGTCGGTGCAATTATTATTCCGTTGGAATAACCTGTCTATGCGAAGTACCGCATGCATGTTGATTTCTTTTGTTATTCCATTCTTTATTATACTCAGTTGGTTAAAGTTTTGACTTCTATACTCCATGAAATTAGTAGAATATCCTTGATATTTGCGCTTCATCCAGTATCTTTTCATGAAAATATTCTTCTGATCATTCTTGAATTTTACTCTTCAAAGCAGTATCATGTTGCCAATTTGGAAATTATTAGTTCCTAGATAAATTAATTCTTGAACTTGTTTTATTGAATTCTTATATCATTGTCATCATTCTCATGTTTATATTATGTTGAAATTCATCTGTGGCCTGTAGTGCATAGATGGACTTGGTATGATTATGACCGGAGATTATTCGGTGTAATCATAACTGTAACACTGTTGAAGGCTAATGATAATTTATTCTGGATTATCTTAGCCATAATATTTCTTACTGGGCTAGTTGAGCTACCCTTTCTTTCACTGTTCTCTTCAGGAAATGAGAACATAGCAGGGACTAGTCGGGGAACAGAGTGACGGTCTAGAGGATAGCATTAGTAGTCATCATTATTCTGTGAAATAGTGTGTTAATAATTGTAATGAGGACTCCTTTTGAGTTTGTATAATCTCTAGTAGACAATAATTGTATTCAAACTCACAGTTATGTTTTGTCGTATTGTACAAGACAGTTGTATTAGTAAGTTGTATTTAAATTTTATACCATGTATCTGACGACCCAAAATGGGTGATGTATACCTAATTTTGGGGGCGTCACACGAACGATAAACCCTAGCTCAACTGAAGCGACTTCATCATCTTCGTTTTCTTTTTCTCTGTTTGAATTCATCCTTTTCGTTTTCTTTTCAACCAACCCAAAATGGACTCACCATCAAAGCCTGAGCAACAGCTTCCCCAGTATCAGTCCCTGCAAAACCCGACCCACCAAAAACCCCAACCTTCGGCGCCATTATCGTCCCGTTAATGGACTCGATCGCCATCGGAATCATCATCTGGCTAATTCCAGTCCCGACCGGCGTCACCCAAAACGCGTGACAACTACTGTAATGCCCCCAAAATCGGTATACTCACCTATTCTGAGTCGATAAATACATGGTATAAAATTCAAATACAACTTAATTATACAACAGTCGTGTAATATATGACTAAACATATGATATGAGTTTTAATATAAATATTGTCATCTAGACAATATACAAACTCAATGGGGTCCTCATTACATTTATTATCACACTATTTCATAGAATAGTGAGGACTACTAATCCTATTATCTGGACCATCACTATAAGACACCAAATTATTAATAAATAAAATTTAATTTTCTCTATTTATCATTTTAAAATAGTAAGGGTTGATGTGGTTAGTTATGGGTAAAATGCGCAAATATTTTAAAATAAGCAGGTGGTCATAAAATATTCATTGTTGTTGTGGAATATTCTTGCTGTCGGGGAATATTCGTACGACGGCGCAGTCTTTTATGGGCCCCATAACGGAAAGCGATTGGATGAAGAAAACGACAAGTATAAGTTGTTTATAAATAACGGTGCAGTTGTTACCGTTAATACTGTTGGAATACCCGGTGCTTAAAACACAATAATACGCGTTGTTGCATAGTAGCACACGGTATTGTACCAATTATTGATTCTTACGTAAGAAGGCACTACTTAATAATTGTTAGAATAATTACTGTTCAGTATTTTATTGATTCAATAATTGTTGCATTGATATTCTATTTTACTGTTATTTCAATAATTATCACTACACGGTATTTTCTATTATCGAAGCAATAATTCATATTATCTGAATAATATTATTAGATAAGATTACTGGCAATATCTAGAAAGTTATGTCTAAGGAGAGGTTTTGTCACCTAATTGTTCGCCAGTAAGGAGAAATTCTTATTGGAAAACCCCCTCTTTCCTAGGAACTGCCTGGTTGTCAGTATTGTGATTCTGTAATATTATTTGTGAATAATTAATTATTGATTTATATGATGAGGAAAATATTCATTTTATGTGGATATAGATGGAGAAAATTTTTAAAGTGACAATTGTTGAAAATCGATATTTTATCTTTTCTGATAAAATAATATTTTATTATATTATTATAATATAATAATGATGATATTTTACAATGAATGTGGGATATATGAGTATATGAGGAGAAAGAGTATTTTTATAGCAAAAGTTGTTAAAAACATGTTAAACATGTCTATGGGCCCATTTTTTGACTGAAATTTGATTATAACCTATAAAATCGCTCGTTTATGGATTTCGGTCAATTTCTGTTTGGAATTTGGAAAAACTTTCTTTTGCAAAGTTGTAGAGAATTGAATTTCCTATAAAAAACGTAAGATTCGAATTTTCTGATAAAAGGACTATTTATTATGAATTATTGAAGTTCCGGATTAATTAATTATTAATTGTTGGAAGTTTTAAATATTTATAATTAGAAAAACATTTTTTTTGTTTTTGTTGGGTGAGTGGCTGATGTTGTCGACTAAGTTTGTGTGCGAAGGAAATTTAATAAATTATATTAATATTATATTAAATTTTCTACTTTGGTGTTCTAAGCATTTTCCTATAAATAGGGTGCTTAGGTTAGAAATGAAAATAACACCAGAAACTAAAGATTTCTCTCTCGATATATTGAGCGTATTTTTGTGAGTATTTTAGTACTTTGAGTATTACTATACGGTGCAAGTTCTTTCAGCACTATATCCACTCAAAAGTACTATCCTTTTGAGGTAAGAGATATTTTTTTTAAAAAAATGATATTATTTATTCAATATCATTATGCCGAAATATTGATCGGAACTTTTTATTAAATTTGGAACTTTTTCATGTCGGGGTTACTATTCACGAGTTACTATTCATGAGTTACTATTCACAAGTTACTATTCATGAAACATGATGATGTTTTTTGTGAAATTTCTATCTTTTGGTGTCGGAGTTACTATTCACGTATACGGCACTATTCACGAATACGACACTATTCACAAAAAAATTAAATTTTCTTTTCTATGTCCAAGATTGTCTGTTATAGTTCCTATCTTTGATTGGATCTATTTTTGGTCTTCATTCTTGAATTTTACTCCACTCTGGTTATTTATGAAGTATTTTCGAACTTGAGTTATTTAAAGTATGAATCCTTAATACTTGTTCTTATGTTTCAATAGATTCATTTTCTTTAAAATATTTTTCCTCATCCTCAATCCAAAATGATGATATTACTGAATATCTTTGGCCTGTAGTGCAAAGATGAATGATTTTTGATGAATATCTTTGGCCTGTAGTGCAAAGATGAACAGGTGTTTAGATGAACATGACCAACTGATGAATATCTTTGGCCTGTAGTGCAAAGATGAATATTTGATTCCAGATATATATTAATTGATGTTACAGGGATAAAAGATAAACGATGAACTTTTATATTCATATATAGAAGATAGTAGATTTCATTCTCTACTTAACTCTTCTAATGAATTATTATTTCCGCTGCGAATATTGATTTAAAACTTGTTGTCTATTGTATTCTATTAGATTTTTTCCTGTTGAAGACTAACGATAATTTGTTCTGTATTATCTTAGTCATAATGTTCTTTACTGGGCTAGTTGAGCTCGCCCTTTTCCTTTTGTTCCATTTTTCTTCTCAGGAGGCGAGAATTTAGCGAGTACTAGTCGAGGTATGGAATGAAAGTTCTAGAAAGTCGTTTTAGTAGCCCTCACTATTTTTGTAAAATAATGTATCAATAATTGTAATGAGGACTTATTTGAGTGTGGAAATTGTCTAGATGACAATATTTGTATTTAAACTCACAGTTTTTATGTTGTATTGATAAAGTTGTAGTTGCATCTGTACCATATATTTTGACAACTCAGAATGGGTGTTATATACCTATTTTTGGGGCGTCACAGTTGGTATCAGAGCTTAGGAATATGGTCTCTGGCGGAGATCGGGGAATAATACTAGGAGGGGAGAGACGAGTAATCCTTCGCTAGTGTGTCATACCTAAGCTTATTTGTTGGTCAGTTGAAGCATATGGTTAATATGTGATGTGATATGTTAAATTATTTAATTAACCCTTGTTTTATGGCAGTATTTAAGAATGGCAGCTGAGAATATTAACGGTGGAGTTAATGATACCGTGGAAACACCTTTAATCACCACCCAGGGGAACGTGCAATAGGAAGACAATATTCCTCCTGTAAACAACACCATTGAGAAGACGATGAACGACGGGATGTTTAGGAGCTTTTTGCAGTTCATGCAAAACCAGATGAGGGAGACTCGTGTACAGAATACGGGTGGAAATGATAGCAATGCGCGGCTTGTCACGGCCAAGCAGTTTAAAGAGTTGGGATCACCAGAATTTAAGGGAAAGCCAGATCCGATCATGGCGGAAACGTGGATCAAGCAAATTACCAAGATATTCGATGTCTTGGGATGCACAGAGGAACATAAGGTTCCATTTACCACCTTTATGTTCCGTCGCGAGGCAGACTACTGGTGGGAGTCTGTGAAACGGACCCAGCCTGCCGCACTCAGCATGTCTTGGGAAACGTTTCAGAAACTTTTCAATGAAAAATACTTTCCTGCAAGTATTCGCCATATGAAGGAGGTAGAGTTTATTAGACTAGAACAAAACAACATGACGGTGTCCCAATACGAGGCGAAGTTCGCAGAGTTATCCAGGTTTACACCTCATTTGGTAGAGCATGAGGAACGAATAACGAGGATGTTTCTGAGAGGTTTAAAACCCGAGATTCGGTAATATCTTATCTCTCATAAATTTTCTTTATATTCAGATGTTGTCAACAGGGCTCAATTACTAGAGCGAGATAGGGAGTACGTTCAACCAAGGGACCGCAGCCAGGGTCATACTGGTGGCAGCAGTCATCGGAGCAATGAAAACCAGCGGGGAGGAAAATATTCAGACAAAAGCGGTAACCACTCTGGTGGTAATCGTGGCCATGAAAATAGAAGAAGCGAGTCGGGGGTATGTTATAATTGTGTAAAGGAAGGACATATCGCTCGAGATTGTACTGTAGCGAAACCAAGTCTAGCGGGGATGGTGACTCAAAAGGCTGTCCCATAAAAGTCAAAGTTAACGGTTCCTGGAAGAGCGTTTTTCGTGACTGGTCAACATGCGAGGAACCCAAACGAGGTGATCACGGGTAAGCTAATCATAAATTCATGTGAAGTTTATACATTACTTGATATCGGTGCTACCCATTCATTTATCTCTCCTGCTTGTGCTCAACATTTAAACTTGACTCCGGAGAAATTAGACTTTGATTTATCTGTGGAGACTCCGTTAAGAGAAACTTTCTTCACATCCACTGTTTATAAATCTTGTTTGATCCAAGTTGGCACCATCACATTACCTGTTGACCTTGTCTCTTTAAAGATACCTGCTTTTGATGTGATTTTAGGGATTGATTGGTTAACTATTCATCATGCCAAAATTGATTGTTTTCGTAAGGTTGTTAGTTTTCATATTCCTAATCAACTTGTTGTTTGAATTCAAGCAACTAAACCATTAAAATCAATCACTGTTATATCAAGTCATAAAGTTATTCGTTTAATGAAAAATGGATGTCAAGCATTCTTAGCCCATGTTATGGATTTGAATAAAGACATGTCAGATTTGAATAATATTCCTGTTGTTTTTGACTTTCCTGACGTATTTCCTGAAGAACTTCCCGGTCTACCCCCAGAGCGTGAAGTTGAATTCTTTATTGACCTTGAACCTGGTACAAAGCCCATTTCTAAAACCCCATATCGAATGGCTCCTATTGAACTTCAGGAGTAAAAGGTCCAACTATAGGAGTTGTTGGACATCGGTTTCATTCGTCCTAGTACATCTCCTTGGGGTGCTCTTGTTTTATTTGTAAAGAAAAAAGACGGGAGTATGCGACTTTGTATCGATTACCGAGAATTAAACCATGTCACTATCAAGAATAGGTATCCGCTACCTCGTATTGATGACCTGTTTGACCAGTTGCAAGGAGCACAATTATTTTCAAAAATTAATCTTCGTTCTGGATATCATCAGCTGAAGGTTAAAACTAAGGATATTCCGAAGACTGCCTTCAGAACTCGGTACGGGCATTATGAATTTCTAGTCATGTCCTTTGGATTGACTAATGTTCCTGCGGCTTTCATGGATAAGATGAACCGAGTATTCAAGGATTATTTGGATCAGTTCGTTGTTGTCTTTATTGATGACATCCTCATATATTCCAAAAGCCGTGAAGATCATGAGCGCCATTTGAAACTGGTACTGCGAAGGCTTCGTGGTAACAAGCTATATGTAAAGCTGAATAAATGCGAGTTCTGGCTTGAGGAAGTAGCATTCCTTGGGCACGTGGTATTAAAACATGGAGTATTTGTTGACCCGGCGAAGATTGAAGCAATACAAAGTTGGGAGCAACCAAAGACGGTGACCGAAGTAAGTAGCTTTTTGGGCTTAGCTGGTTATTATCGGATATTTGTGGAAGAATTTTCTAGAATCGCTACTCCGTTAACTCAGCTGACTCGTAAAGATATAAAATTCGTATGGAGTGAGGAATGCGAGAAGAGTTTCCAAGATCTCAAGAGGAGACTCATTTCGGCACATGTTCTGACAATACCATCTGGTATGTATGGATTTGTTATCTACAGCGATGCTTCAGACAAAGGGTTAGGATGTGTTCTCATGCAACGTGGGAAAGTCATAGCCTATGCCTCGCGACAACTTAAAGAATATGAGAGGAATTATCCTACTCATGATCTAGAGTTGGCAGCAGTCATTTTTGCGCTAAAGATCTGGAGGCACTATCTATATGGGGAAAAAGTGGAGATATATTCAGACCATAAAAGTCTCAAATATTTCTTCACCCAAAAGGAACTTAACATGCGGCAACGATGTTGGCTCGAGCTATTGAAAGATTACGACCACACTATTCAATACCATCCTGGAAAAGTGAACGTGGTAGCTGACGCATTGAGTAGAAGATCATACGCGGGAACAAATACTATGTTGTTAAAACAAAGGCCCATTTTGTGTGGTTTACAAAAAGATGAAGATAGAATTCAAGACTCCGGGGACCTATGCAATGATGTCAATTATGCGTATAGAACCAAATTTAATCGAGAAAGTTAAAGTTGCTCAAGCTACAGACCCGGAGCTGATGATTATGAAGAAGAAAGTACAAGAAGGTGTTATTCCAGAAGCAAGAATCGATGAAGAAGGAATACTTCGAGTCCACTCCAGACTTTGTGTTCCTAACGATTCTGATTTGAAGTACAAGATCATGATGGAGGCACACAATACACCATTTGCAATCCATCCTGGAAGTACCAAAATGTATCGTGATCTTCGACATACATTTTGGTGGAACAATATGAAGAGAGAGATTGCAAAGTCTATTGTAACCACTTGAGATTCCGAAATGGAAGTGGGAACACATTACCATGGATTTCGTTACGGGTCTTCCCAAGGTTTCTCAAGGCATAGATGCGATTTGGGTTATTGTTGATAGATTAACCAAGTCAGCCCATTTCTTGCCTATACGCGAGACTTATTCCCTTGAACGTCTTGCTAGTATGTACGTGAATGAGATTGTGAGGTTGCATGGCATGCTAGTATCCATAGTTTTGGATCGTGACCCAAGATTCACTTCAAGATTTTGGGTTAGCTTGCAAAAAGCTATGGGCACAGATTTACGATTTAGTTTGGCATACCATCCTCAAACGGACGGACAATCAGAGAGGACTATTCAAACTCTTGAAGATCTATTAAGACTTTATGTCCTAGATTTCAAAGGAAGTTGGGATAAGTACCTACCATTGGTGGAATTCTTCTACAACAACAGTTATCAGGCAAGTATAGGTGTGGCTCCATTTGAAGCATTATATGGACGAAAGTGTCGCTCTCCAATATGTTGGGATGAGGTGGGTAAAGCAACATTGTTGGGACCCGAGTTGGTACGTACGACTACAGAAAAGATCCAAATGATTCGACAACGTATATAAATGGCTCAGGATCGACAAAAGAGTTATGCGGATCTTCATCGAAAGGACGTGGAATTTGACATTGGGGATCATGTATTGTTGCGTGTGGCTCCATGGAAGGGAGTTACATTATTTGGGAAGAGCGGAAAGCTCAATCCACGATTTATTGGTCCATTTCAGATTCTTGACCGAATAAAAAATGTGGCCTATAGACTCGCGTTACCTCCAAGTATGTCTCGTGTTCATAATATTTTTCATATATATGTGCTTCATAAATATGTGAAAGACCCGAACCACGTCATTGAGTTAGAACCGGATGAGATAGGCGAAGACTTAACGTACGAAGAGGTATCTGTCAAGATCTTGGATAGGAAGGAGCATGTCCTACGCACGAAGGTCATACCACAAGTTAAAGTTTTGTGGAGAAACCATGCTATTGAGGAAATGACCTGGGAGTTGGAAACGGAAATGAAAGCGAGGTATCCTCATCTTTTCGAAACATCAGGCACGTACGTCAATTTCGAGGACAAAATTTCATAAGGAGGGGAGGTTGTAAGACCCCAAATTATTAATAAATGAAATTTAATTTCCTCTATTTATCATTTTGAAATAGAAAGGGTTGATGTGGTTAGTTATGGGTAAAATGCGCAAATTTTTTAAAATAAGCAGGTGGTTATAAAATATTCATTGTTGTCGTGGAATATTCTTGTTGTCGAAGAATATTCGTATGACGACGCAGTCTTTTGTGGGCCTCATAACGGAAAGCGATTGGATAAAGAAAATGACAAGTATAAGTTGTTTATAAATAACGGCGAAGTTGTTACCGTTAATACTATTGGAATACCCGGTGGTTAAAACACAGTAATACACGTTGTTGCACAGTAGCACACGGTATTGCACCAATTATTGATTCTTACGTAAGAAGGTACTACTCAATAATTGTTACAGTAATTACTGTTCAGTATTTTGTTGATTCAATAATTGTTGCATTGATATTCTATATTACTGTTGTTACAATAATTATCACTACACAGTATTTTCTATTATCGAAACAATAATTTATATTATCTGAATAATATTACTAGATAAGATTACTGGCAATGTATAGGAAGTTATGTCTAAGGAGAGGGTTGGTCACCTAATTGCGCGCCAGTAAGGAGAAATTCTTATTGGAAAGCCCCCTCTTTCCTGGGAACTGACTGGTTGTCAGTATTGTGATTCTGTAATATTATTTGTGAATAATTAATTATTAATTTATATGATGAGAAAAATATTCATTTTATGTGGATATAGATGGAGAAAATTTTTAAAGTGACAATTGTTGAAAATCGATATTTTATCTTTTCTGATAAAATAATATTTTATTATATTATTATAATATAATAATGATGATATTTTATAATGAATGTGGGATATATGAGTATATGAGGAGGAAGAGTATTTTTGTTGCAAAAGTTCTTTAAAATATGTTAAACATGTCTGTGGGCCCATTTCTTGACTGAAATTTGATTATAACCTATAAAATCGCCCATTTATGGATTTCGGTCAATTTCTATTTCGATGATGTGGATTATTTATTAAGCTGAGTCCCAACAATAAAAGTGATGAAAAACCTTTTAAATCATAGAAGATAGTAGATTTTATACCTTACTTGACTCTTCTGATGGATTGTTTGTTCCGCTGCAGTTAAACTTGTTGTTTATTATATTTTATCAGTTTAACACCGTTGAAGGCTAATGATAATTTATTCTGCATTATCTTAATCATAATATTTATTACTGGGCTAGTTGAGCTCACCCTTTCTTTCACTGTTCTCTTCAAGAAATTAGAACGTAGCTGGGACTAGTCGAGGAATAGAGTGATGGTCCTAGATTGTGCATTTGTAATCTTCATTATTCTGTGAAATAGTGTGATAATAAATGTAATGAGGACTCCATTGAGTGTGGATATTGTCTAGATGACAATATTTGTATTAAAACTCACAGCCTATGTTTTGTCGTATTTTACACGATTGTTGTATAATTAAGTTGTATTTGTATTCAGTACCTTGTATCTGGCGACCCAAGATGGGTGATGTATACCTCTTTTGGGGGTGTCACATTTGGTATCAAAGCTTAGGGATATGATCCATGGCTGAGATGTGAGACAAGAACTAGGAGGGGAGAGATGGGGAATTCCTTCGCTAGTATGACCTACCTAAGTTTATTTGATATTTAATTGGTAGTCAGAGTATATGGATAATATGTGACATGTTAATTAACCCTTGTTTTGTGGCAATATTTGGAAATGACATCCGAAAATGTTGGGATAAGCAATGAATCACATGGGACCGTTGAGTAAGCTCAACCAAAAGGTAACGAGCAACAACACGATAAAAATCATACCGGTGGCAACGGCCATCAGAACAATGATAACCATCGTGGGGGAAATTATCATGCCAAGAATGGTAACCATTTCGGTGGTAATCATGGCCAAAATAATAGAAGTAGAAATTTTAAGAAGAGAATGTCATTTAGCTCGATTTTGTCGTATAGTGAAGTCAAGTCCAGCTGGAACGGTGGCACCAAAGGCGGATACGGAAAAAACAAAGTCGGTGGTTTTAGGAAGAGCGTTTTTCGTGACTTCTTAAAAAGCGAGTAACCCGAACGAAGTTAGCACGGGTTAGTTAATTATAAATTCTTGCGAAGTCTATACCTTATTAGATACTGGTTCTACCCATTCTTTTATCTCTCTTGCTTTCGTTCAACGTTTAAATTTGACTCCGGAGAAGTTAGACTTTGACTTATCGGTTAAAACTCCGTTAGGAGAAACCTTCATTACATGTACTATCCGAGTCTTGGAAGAGGGTCACAGTTTTGAATGATATTTCTATTGTTAATAAATTTCCTGACGTATTCTTGAAGACTTCTTAGCCTACCCCTAGAGCGTGAAATCGAATTTTGTATTGACCCCAGTACAAAACCCATTTCTAAAACCCTCAAATATTTTCTTCACCTAAAACGAACGTGTAATGTGCCAAAGACGTTGGCTCGAGCTGTTGAAGATTACGATCGTACCATTCAATATCATCGTGGGAAAAATGAACGTGGTAGCTGACGCGTTGAGTAAAAGATCGTATGCGTTTACGAGTGTGATGTTGTTAACACAAAGACTCATTTCGTATAACTTACAAATGATGGAGATAGAGTTAAAGACTCTAGGGACCCACGTGAAGATAACGAATATATGATTAGAATAGACTTGAATCGATAAAGTTAAAGCTACTCAAGCTACATACTCAGAGCTGATGAATGTGAAGAAGAAAGTTCAAGAGGGCGTTATTCTAGAAGCAAGAATCAATGAAGAGAGGAAATCTCAACCCTCGATTTTATTGGCCCATTTGAAATCCTTGATCGAGTAGGAACTATGGCCTATAGACTCGTTTTACCGCCAAGTATATCGCGTGTTCATAACATTTTTTTCACGTATCGATGTTACGTAAATATGTGGACGACCCGAACCACATTATTAAATTAAAACTAGACGAGATAGCAGAAGATTTAACATATGAGGAGCTACGTGTTAAAATCTTGGATAAGAAGGATAATATTCAACACTCAAAGGTTATACCTCAAGAGTTATAATCTGAAATGAAGTCAAGGCATCCTCACCTATTCGGCATAGCAGGTACGTACGTAAATTTCGAGTGCGAAATTTCATAAGGAGGGGAGATTGTGAGACCCCAGATTTTATGAATAAAGATTTAATTTTCTCGAAATAATTTTTTTTAATATTATGGTGTTGATTTGATATAATGTTATAATTGTGGGTAATATTTACAAATTTTGCAAAGTAAGCAAGTGGTTGTATAATATTCGATTGGTCGGGGAATATTCTTTTTGTCGAGAAATATCCGTACGACGGTACAATCATTGGTGGACTCCACAACAGAATTATTGTCGGATAGAGAAAACGACAAAAATACTTTATGAAAATAACGACGGAAGTTTTACCGTTAACTGTTGAAACACCCGGTGTTAAAATTACAGTAATAGGCATGGTTGCATAGTAGTACACGGTATTGATTATTGATGCTTACGTGAGAATTCACTCAGTATTGTTCAATCGGGTATTCGGGACACTTTTCATGTCAGATTACTATTCACGAGTTACTATTCATGAGTTACTATTCATGCGTTACTATTAACGAGTTACTATTTATGAGTTACTATTCACAAGGTACTATTCACCCATAAGATATATTTCTTTTTGGTCCAAATCATTTTTTGATACAATATTATTCCATGAGAAGATGTGCTAATTTTTCAGACCGTTAGTTGAAGATATAATAGGAAATCAATATACACCGCTGGTGGAAAGTTATAATAGTGAATCAATATGGATCGCTGGTTTAAAGTTTTAATAGTAAATCAGTATGGACCGTTGCTTTAAGTTTTAATAGTAAACCAATATGGACCGTCCATTTAAAAGTAAATCAATCTGGACCGTTCATGAATTAGTTACTATTAAGTCCATTCTCCTATAAATAGAAGCTCATTCCTTCATTATTTCTTACGAATTCACTGAAACTCTAGAGACAGAAACTATAGAGAGAAAGAAGAAAAGTATTCTGCTACTTCACTACTCCAATATCCAGTTTCTTCTAAGGTAGGGAATATTATTTATTGTACTCGTAAGGGGTATTATTTCTTTTGTATTCATGAAGAGAACTTCTGTTATTCCATTATTTATTATTCTGTTGGAATAACCTGTATACGCGGGCTACCCTATACTTGGTGAAATTCTTCTGTGATTTCATTATTTATTATTCTGTCGGAATATCCTGTGTGTACCTTTACGCCGGACCAGGTTCCATTATTTATTATTCTGTCGAAATATCCTGTCTGTGTGTTTACGCCGGACCTGGTTCCATTCTTTATTATTCTGTTAGAATATCCTATCTGTGCGTTTTACGCCGGACCTGGTTCCGTTTAATTATTATTCTGTTGGAATAACCTGCCTGTGCGGTCTATCGCATGCATGGTGATTTCTTTTGTTATTCCATTCTTTATTATACTCAGTTGTTTAAAACTTTGACTTCTATACTCCATGAAATTAATGGAATATCCTTGATATTTGCGCTTCATTCAGTATCTTTTCATGGAAATATTCTTCTGAGCATTCTTGAATTTTACTCTACAAAGAAGTATCATGTTGACAATGTGGAAGTTATTAGTTCCCGGATAAATTAATTCTTGAACTTGTTTTATTGAATTCTTATATCATTATCATCATCATCATGTTTATATTTTGTTGAAAGTCATCTGTGGCATGTAGTGCATAGATGGACTTGGTATGATTATGACCAGGGATTATTCAGTGTAATCATGACCGTAACATTACAAATGATGTGGAAAAAGTCCTCATTGGCCAGTAGTGCATTGATGGACAGTTATTGGCATGATCATGACCATTAATGAATACACGAATGTCCTTGGCCCGTAGTGTATGGATAATTTGTGGTCGTGATACTAAAGAATATCCTTGGCCGTAGTACAAGGGTGATTCGATGATGTGGATTATTTATTAAGCTGAGTCCTAGCGATAAAAGTGATGAAAAACCTTTTAAATCATAGAAGATAGTAGATTTTATACCTTACTTGACTCTTCTAATGGATTGCTTGTTCCGATGCAGTTAAACTTGATGTTTATTATATTTTATCAGTTTAACACCGTTGAAGGTTAATGATAATTTATTCTGCATTATCTTAGTCATAATATTTCTTACTGGTTAGTTGAGCTCACCCTTTCTTTCACTGTTCTCTTCAGGAAATGAGAACGTAGCTGGGACTAATCGGGGAACAGAGTGATGGTCCTAGATGGTGCATTAGTAGTCCTCACTATTCTGTAAAATAGTGTGATAATAAATGTAATGAGGACTCCATTGAGTGTGGATATTGTCTAGATGACAATATTTGTATTAAAAACTCACAGCCTATGTTTTGTTGTATTTTACACGACTGTTGTATAATTAAGTTGTATTTGTATTCAGTACCTTGTATCCGGCGACCCAAGATAGGTGATGTATACCTGTTTTGGGGGTATCACACCATACAAGTAATGCCTCCAAATTTTAAGTGTGAAGACAACAGCTGCTAACTCTAGGTCATGAGTAGGATAATTTCTCTCATATTCTTTGAGTTGTCTTGAGGCATAGGTTATGAATTTCCCATATTGCATGAGAACACATCCCAACCCTTTGCCTGAAGCATCACTGTAGATGACAAATCCCTCCGAGCCAGATGGTATTGTCAGAACAAGTGCTGAAATGAGTCTCCTCTTGAGTTCTTAAAAACTATTCTCACATTCTTTGCTGCAACCGAACTTTGTATCTTTCTGAGTCAACTGAGTTAATGGAGTAGCTATTCGAGAAAATCCTTCCATGAATCTCCGATAATAACCAGCTAAGCCGAGAAAGTTACGTACTTCGGTCATTGATTTAGGTTGCTCCCAACTTTTGTCGGGTCAACAGATATTCCATGACTTAATACTACGTTCCCAAGGAATGCTACTTCCTCAAGCCAGAACTCATATTTCTTCAACTTGGCATAAAGCTTGTACTCACGAAGCTTTTGGAGTGTCAGCCTCAAGTGTTGCTCATGATCTTCACGGCTTTTGGAATAAATAAGGATGTCATCAATAAAGACGACCACAAAGTGATCCAAATATTTCTTGAATACTCGGTTCATCATATCCATAAAGGCAGTAGGAGCATTAGTCAATCCAAAGGACATGACTAGGAATTCATAATGCCCGTACCGAGTTCTGAAAGCCGTCTTTGGAATGTCATCGGTTCTGATCTTCAATTGGTGATATCTGGAACGAAGATCAATCTTTTAAAAGAATTTGGCTCCTTGCAACTGGTCAAACAGGTCATCAATACGTGGCAATGAGTACCTATTTTTGATGGTGACATGATTCAACTCTCGATAATCAATACAAAGTCACATACTCCCATCTTTCTTCTTCACGAATAGAACAGGAGCACCCCAAGGAGACGTACTAGGACGAATGAAACCAATGTCTAACAATTCTTGCAATTGGGTCTTTAACTCCTGAAGTTCAATAGGAGCCATTCGATATGGGGCTTTGGAAATGGGTTTTGTATCGGGTTCAAGGTCGATACAAAATTTAATTTCACGCTCTGGGGGTAGGCCAAGAAGTTCTTTAGGGAATACGTCACAGAATTTATTAACAATAGAAATATCATTCAAAACTGACGTATTTTTGTTTAGATCTGTGACATGAGCTAAGAAATCTTGACATCCGTTTTTTATTAAACGAATATCTTTATGACTTGAGATGACCGTGATTGATTTTAATGGTTTGGTCGCTTGAATTCGCATAATAGGTTGATTAGGAATATGAAAGCTAACAACCTTACGAAAATAATCAATTTTAGCGTGATGAGTATTTAACCAATCAATCCCTAGAATCACATCAAATGCAAGTATTTTCAATGAAATAAGATCGACAGGTAATGTGATGGTACCGATTTGAATCAAACAAGACTTATAAATAGTGGATGTAATAAAAGTTTCTCCCAACGGAGTTTACACAGATAAGTCAAAGTCTAATTTCTCCGGAGTCAAATTTAATCGTTGAGCGCAAGTAGGAGAAATAAAAGAATGGATAGAACCGGTATCAAATAACGTCATTCGGGTTCCTTGCTTTCTGGAGGTCACAACAAACGCTCTCCCTTGCACTACCGGCTTTGATTTTTCTGGGACACCTTTTGGTGCCTCCATCCTAACTGAACTTGTCTTCGGTGAACGAAAAAATCAGGCTAAGTGACCTTCTCTTCCACAATTATAACATGCTTTGGACGACATCGTGTAGTTTGGACTGATGTGTCCCTCCCCTCCGCATTTGAAGCATATGATAGGTGGTCGTTCTCCTTCCTTAACAACGGGTGCTGGTGCTGACGTCTTTCCATCATTGTTGAATCTCCTCTTCTTAAAATATCCATTCTTATTGTTTTGGCCTTGATTACCACCGAAGTGGTTACCACTTTTGGCCTATTGATTCCCTACAAGCTTGTTGTCACCGCTTCGATGACTGCTCTCACTGGTATTATCATTTTGCTGGCTGCTCTCTTTTGGTTGCGTTGACTCGTTATCTCGCTCTAATAACTGAGCCCTATTTACAACATCTGAATACAAACACAGTTTATGAGAAATAAGATGTTGACGTATCTTCGACTTTAAACCTCTTAAAAAATATGCGTCATTCTCTCTTCATTATCCACCAAGTGGGACGCAAACCGAGATAACTCGGAAAACTTAGCTTCGTATTGTGACACGGTCATATTATTCTGCTCCAACTTGATGAATTCTACCTCTTTTATGTGACGAATACTTTCGGGAAAGTACTTGTCGTTGAATAGTTCTTGGAACTTCTCCCAAGACATCTTCAGTGCGACAGGTTGAGTACGCTTTACCGATTTCCACCAGTAATCTGCCTCTCCTCGCAACATAAAGGCAGCAAAAGAAACATTTTGCTCCTCGGAGCATCCCAAGACATCAAATATCTTGGTGATCTGCTTTATCCATGCTTCCGCCTTAAGTGGTTTTGGCTCTCCAATAAACTTCGGTGGTCCCAGCTCCTTGAACTGTTTAGCGATGACCGTCTGAGAGTTTCCAGTGTTTGCACCTACATTTTGGACAGGAGCCGCTTTCGCCTTCTATTCCATGAATTGCATAAAGCCTCTGAACATTCCATCATTCATCATTTGGTCAGTGTTGTTGTTTGCATGAGGATTGTCGCCTTCCTGATGCACATTATCCTGATGATTATTGATATGTGGTGAATCAACGGTCGCCTGTGCTCCATTGTTATTCTCAACATTCTCAGATGTCATTTTCAGATACTGCCACAAAACAAAGGTTAATTGACATGTAACATATTATCCCTATATTCTGACTGACCAATTAAATATCAATTAAACTTAGGTAGGTCATACTAGCGAAGGAATTCCCCGTCTCTCCCCTCCTAGTTCTATTCTCACATCTTAGCCAGGGATAATATCCCTAAGCACTGATACCAACTATAACGCCCCCAAAATCGGTATACATCACATATTCTGAGTCGACAAATACATGGTACAAAATTCAAATACAACTTAATTATACATCAGTCGTGTAAAATACGACTAAACATATGCTGTGAGTTTTAATACAAATATTGTCATCTAGATAATATACATACTCAATGGGGTCATTATTACATTTATAATCACACTATTTCATAGAATAGTGAGGACTACTAATGCTATTATCTGGACCATCACTCTGTTCCCCGACTAGTCCCTGCTACGTTCTCATTTCCTAAAGAGGACAATGAAAGCAAAAGGGTGAGCTCAACTAGCCCAGTAAGAAATATTATGACTAAGATAATACAGAATAAATTATCATTAGCCTTCAACAGTGTTAAACTGATAAAATATAACAAACATCAAGTTTAACTGCAGCGGAATAAGCAATCCATTAGAAGAGTCAAGTAGAGAATAAAATCTACTATCTTCTATGATTTAAAAGATTTTTCATGACTTTTATCGCGGAGACTCAGCTTAATATATAATCCACATCATCCCTGCACTATGGCCAAGGATATTCATTAGTATCACAGCCACAAATTATCCATACAGCACATCCAAGGATATTCGTGTATTCATCAATGGTCATGATTATGCCAACAACTTTCCATCAATTCACTACGAGTCAATGAGGACTTTTTCCACATCATTAGTAATATTACGGTCATGATTACACCGAATAATCTTTGGTCATAATCATACCAAGTCCATTTATGTGCTACAGGCCATAGATGACTTTCAACATAATATAAACATGAGGATGATGACAATGATATAAGAATTCAATAAAACAAGTTCAAGAATTAATTTATCCAAGAACTAATAATGTCCAAATTGTCAACATGATACTTCTTTGTAGAGTAACACTCAAGAATGCTCAGAAGAATATTTTCATGAAAAGATACTGGATAAAGCGCAAATATCAAGGATATTCCATTAATTTTATGGAGTATAGAAGTCAAAACTTTAACCAACTGAGTATAATAAAGAATGGAATAACAAAAGAAATCTCCAGGCATGCGATAGACCGCACAGACAGGTTATTCCAATAGAATAATAAATAATGGAAATAGGTCATGCGTAAACGCACCGACAGGATATTCCAACAGAATAATAAATAATGGAACCAGGTCATACGTAAACGCACCGACGGGATATTCCAACAGAATAATAAATAATGGAACCAGGTCATGCGTAAATGCACAGACAGAATGTTCCAACAGAATAATAAACAACGGAACCAGGTCATGCGTAAATGCACAGACAGGATGTTCCAACAGAATAATAAATAATGGAATAACAGAAGAATTTCACCAAGTATAGGGTATCCCGCGTATACAGGTTATTCCAACAGAATAATAAAGAATGGAATAACAAAAGAATTTCATCAATAAGAAAGAAGGAATACCCCTAACGAGTACAATAAATAAATCTCTTACCATATTAGAAGAGTATTTTGACTGGTAGGGTTAACTGCAGCGGAACAAGCAATCCATTAGAAGAGTCAAGTAGAGAATAAAATCTACTATCTTCTATGATTTAAAAGATTTTTCATGACTTTTATCGCTGAGACTCAGCTTAATAAATAATCCACATCATCCCTGCACTATGGCCAAGGATATTCATTAGTATCACAGCCACAAATTATCCATACAGCACAGCCAAGGATATTCGTGTATTCATCAATGGTCATGATTATGCCAACAACTTTCCATCAATTCACTACGAGTCAATGAGGACTTTTTTCACATCATTAGTAATATTACGGTCATGATTACACCGAATAATCTCTGGTCATAATCATACCAAGTCCATTTATGCGCTATAGGCCATAGATGACTTTCAACATAATATAAACATGAGGATGATGACAATGATATAAGAATTCAATAAAATAAGTTCAAGAATTAATTTATCCAAGAACTAATAATGTCCAAATTGTCAACATGATACTTCTTTGTAGAGTAACACTCAAGAATGCTCAGAAGAATATTTCCATGAAAAGATACTGGATAAAGCACAAATATCAAGGATATTCCATTAATTTTATGGAGTATAGAAGTCAAAACTTTAACCAACTGAGTATAATAAAGAATGGAATAACAAAAGAAATCTCCAGGCATGCGATAGATCGCACAGACAGGTTATTCCAATAGAATAATAAATAATGGAAATAGGTCATGCGTAAACGCACCGACAGGATATTCCAACAGAATAATAAATAATGGAACCAGGTCATACGTAAACGCACCGACGGGATATTCCAACAGAATAATAAATAATGGAACCAGGTCATGCGTAAATGCACAGACAGAATGTTCCAACAGAATAATAAACAACGGAACCAGGTCATGCGTAAACGCACAGACAGGATGTTCCAACAGAATAATAAATAATGGAATAACAGAAGAATTTCACCAAGTATAGGGTATCCCGCGTATACAGTTTATTCCAACAGAATAATAAAGAATGGAATAACAAAAGAATTTCATCAATAAGAAAGAAGGAATACCCCTAACGAGTACAATAAATAAATCTCTTACCATATTAGAAGAGTATTTTGACTGGTAGGGCGAGGATATACTCAAAGAAAACTTGCACTACGCTCAAAGCTTTCTTAAACTCTAAATAAATACGCTCAAGATTATAGAAAAAAACTCTCTCTATAATTTATCTCTCTAGAGTTTCAGTGAATTCGTAAGAAATAATGAAAGAATGAGCTTTTATTTATAGAAGAATGGACTGCATAGTAACTAATTCATGAACGGTCCAGATTGATTTACTTTAAACGAACGGTCCTGATTGGTTTACAATAAAATATAATATATTCTATTTATAATCTAATAAAACGAATAACTTTATAAAAGTATTATGCTTTATATAAAAAGATTTTACTATGCAAATACTATGCAAACACTATGCATAATAAAATATAATATATTCTAATTATTGTCTAATAAATAGATAACTTTATAAAAGTATTCTGTTTTATATAAATATATTTTACTATTAGTCTAATAAAACGAATAACTTTATAAAAGTATTCTGTTTTATATAAAAAGTTTTTCTGTTTTATTACATTAATAATACTAATAAAACAAAACTCATCATCATTATTATAATTCACAATATTAATCGACCAGGTTGTTCCCAGGAAAGAGGGGACTTTCCAATAAGGATTTTTTCTCATTGGCGCACAATTAGGTGATCAAACCTCTCCTTGACAGAACTTCTAGACATCGTTAATATTGCAAATAATAATATTAATAACTTTGTCATCTCAATTATTAATTTAAATTATTGATAATAATTGAATCAAATAACGTGAGATACTATGCAACAATTACTGTAACAATAATTGAACAAAACTGAGTGACTTCTCACGTAAGCATCAATAATCAATACCGTGTGCTACTGTACAACTACGCGTATTACTGTACTTTTAATACCGCGTGTTTCAACAGTTAACGGTAAAACTTCCGCCGTTATTTTCATAAAGTTTTTTTGTCGTTTTCTCAATCCGACAATAATTCCGTTGTGGGTCCACCAATGATTGTGCCGTTGTACGAATATTCCCTGTTAAAACGAATATTCCCCGACCAATCGAATATTATATAACAACTTGCGTACTTTGCAAAATTTATAAATATTACCCACAACTATAACATTATATCAAATTCATTCCATAATATTTAAAAATGATATTTATAGAAAATTCATCTTTATTCATAAAGTTGGGGTCTTACAGCTACCAGGGGCGGAGCCACGTATAAGCTATGGTGGGTTGTAGCCCAGGTGATTTTTTTGCCAAATATTTAGTACATATATTATATATAACCCAAATCGCAGCTTTCTTCTTCTGCAGCCGCCCGCCTTCTTCTTCCTTTCTTCTTCTGCAGCAGCTAGTTTTTTTTAAATCTTACATGAAACGACGTCGTTTCATGTAAGATTAAAAAAAAAACCTAACTCCTATTCAAAATCGCCTTTGCCTGACTGCCTCTGCTCTGCAGTCTGAAGCCACCCCCTTTTTTTCCTCTTCTGCCAATCTGCCTCTGCCTGACTACCTCTGCTCTAATTTCTGAAGCTCCTGAGTCGTGGTAACTGGTAAGCAATTATCTCCCATTCAATCTCCAAGTAATTCTCTCTCTTCCTTTTGTATTTTCTATCTTTTCAGTGGTATAATTTCTTAAAATTTTGAGTCAGTTTGGTTGTTTTCTTCTTATAAATAAAGGGATGTGTTTGCTTTGTTTAGATATGAAGGATAAGAGTATGTTCAGAATTTCAGAAATATGTTAATTTTTAACTTTTATGTATTTTTGGTATTTGATTTCATTATACTAAAGGCTATTCTAAAAAATATGAAATTTATCCATGCGATTATTGTTATTAGAATTCTAGATGCATTTGTCGGTTGGAATACAGATGGTCTAGGACAACTTTAAATCATTCAAAGTTGATGATATTTGCAAGCTTACTGAGAAATTTTATCCAGAAGATTTCATTGAGCAAAAAATGCATTATTTGAGATGTCAACTAAATCATTATACAATTAATGTGCTCCGTCATCAGAGCTTTCAAAATATGTCTACCATCACTGAATAGTGTCGCGGATTAGTTGAAACAAATAAGTTGTAGATTTATAATTTGATTGATAGATTGATTCGTCTTGTTTTGACTCTACCTGTTTCCACAGCCACGACAGAACGAACATTTTCAACAATGAAACATGTTAAAACTGCTTTTCGCAATAAAATGAAAGAGGAGGTTTTAGCAGATTCTATGATGATTTACATTGAACGAGAGCTTCTTGAAGATATCGATTCAGATTCCATAATAGACGAATTCTATTCTACAAAGCATAGAAGGATGCAGCTTAAATAGTGTGTTTTATTTTCCTTTTTTCTTGCATGTTATGTACCTTTGAACCTTACTACTATGTATGATTTTGAATTTGTGATTAATCTTGGTGGGACAATTTTTTTATGGATATAATTGGTACTTGGTAGTCCAGTAGAAAATTAATTCCTGGCTCCGCCCTTGACATCTACTCCATTTTTCTAGCTACAATCGTTGGAATCATCACCCAACCTCTGCCGCTTGGTGCTGGTCGTATCTTGACGACAATGATGAAGAAATTGCTGAATATGATGATGATGGAAGTGTGTGTCCCAAAATTTTCGGCTCCGACAGCACACTTAATGCATGGATACCCATTTCCCGCTCCGGCACTCTGCTTTTATAACCCATATCAGTACTACCAGCCTAGTAGCTTGGAGACTTATTACGGACCCGACTTTGTACACGAACTCATTTGTGGAAGAAAAATGAGGCAAAATGGGTATAAACTTGTACCCAATAGAATGAGAGGTTTGAAGGGAGGAAAGGGGGTTATCATAATGGGAAAATGAGCCGCAGGTTTGTTCCACAAAGGTTAAGGTTCAGTAATTTAAACAATGGCAGAACAGTACTGATGAGCAAATAATCAGGGGAAAAGTTTGTCGGCTTCAATGGAGACCCAAGAAGGCAAATTCAATGGAGACCCAAGAAGGCAAATTCAAGGTTCAGTAAGTTTGTCGAGATCGGTGGAGATGATTGAGCGGCTGCTGAGGGCGGGGATGAATGTGGCCAGATTCAATTTCTCACATGAAAGCCAGATTCAATTCCTTTTGTTTTTTATTAGTATTAATATTTAATATAATGTGATTTGACAAATTTACACCTTAATGTATAATAAATATTTAATCAAAAATTAAAATATTCTTTTTTGTTACACATCAGCCCAACTATGACCCACCCGAACGATCGCGTCAGCAGTTTCTGACATGGCAGACCCAATTGAATGGAAGTGAAAAAAATTAATAGTTCAATCATCTAATTGACAAAATTGAAAGGTGGATCACCGAAATAGAATATGACCTATAATTTAGGATAGTAAATCATATTTAAGCCTTTAAAAAATGAGATTTTTTTTATTTTTATAAAGAGAAATTTTCCGGTCTTGCTATCAGATTATGTCTTTCTTTTCTGAACAAACTTTAAATAACAAATTTACACATGCGGTCCATGACTCCTATATTTAATGTCATTGTAATAATTGTCTTTTAAAATTAACATTACAACAATGATGTTTATCTTGCACTTGAAGAAATATTATAGATTACTTTTTTATTACTATTATACGAAATGAATCTTTAAAGATTAGTTAACGTAGGCAAATTAAAACTATAAAACTTGTGAAAAGCTGTATTTATTTATTAAATAATTGGATATATTATTTTTAAAGCTCACTATTAGGGGAAAAAATTATGTCAATAATTGTGCTTATTGATTCTAAAATTAAAGATATATTTTTTTATTAGTTTCTTAAATATTATAGATACATTTTTTAATTTTATGTTATAAAGTATATAAAGTACTTAGCATACATTAGTTAAATTATAGGTAAACTGAAAAACTATGATTCCATTACTACTATAATTCAATAAAATATATTCTCTCTGTCCCAGAATAAAAGTTTCGGTGGACTTTTTACGCATATTAAGAAGAGGAATAAAATGATAAAATTGTCCATAATAATGTCATTAAATATGGAGAGAGAATTAAATTAAGAAAAATATGAGATATTTAATGCTACGGGCATAATAGGAAAAATGTAAAAAAGTTTGGTTATTAAAAGAAAGTGTACATTTAACATGAGACTATCCAAAATAATAATAAAAACTTTTATCCTGGAACGAAGGGAGTATTATGTTTACGTGCAAAGTACACCTAAAGACGCAATGCGACTTTACGACATGAACGCGTACCCAAGATCGGGTCATGGAACACGGGTGCGAGCGAGCGGATAGTACTTTGCACCACATATGTAAGACCCCAACTTTTATAAATAAAGATAAATTTTTTATAAATATTATTTTTGAATATTATGGAGTAAATTTGATATAATGTTATAGTTGTGGGTAATATTTATAAATTTTGCAAAGTAAGCAAGTTGTTATAAAATATTCGTTTGGTCGGGGAATATTATTTTTGTCGGGAAATATTCATACGACGGCACAATCATTGGTGGACCCCACAACAGAATTATTGTCGGATTGAGAAAACGACAAAAATACTTTATGAAAATAACGGCGGAGGTGTTACCGTTAAAACTGTTGAACTACCCGGTAGTAAAAGTACAGTAATACGCGTGGTTGTATAGTAGCACACGGTATTGATTATTGATGCTTACGTGAGAAGTCACTCAGCTATACTCAATTATTGCTACAGTAATTACGGCATCATATCTCTTATATTATTGATTCAATTATTGTCACAGTATCATTTGTATAATATGTTATATTATTAAATCAATAATTGAGATGACAAGTTATAAATGATTAATAATTGTTAAAAGATTAAATATGTGTTGATTAAAAATAAAATGATTTGTGGTAATATTTATTCAATCCTTGATGTATATAAAGAGTCTATTATGAGACGTTTGTGGTAAGTTTGGTTATTTTATGGGGGCTCATATGTGACGCCCCCAAAATTAGGTATATATCACCCATCTTGGGTCGTCAGATACATGGTACATAAATCAAATATAACTTACTAATACAACTGTCGTGTACAATACGACAAAACATAACTGTGAGTTTGAATACAATTATTGTCTACTAGAGATTATACAAACTCAAAAAGAGTCCTCATTACAATTATTAATACACTATTTCACAGAATAGTGAGGACTACTAATGCTATCTTTTGGACCGTCACTCCGTTCCCCGACTAGTCCCTGCTATGTTCTCATTTCCTGAAGAGAACAGTGAAAGAAAGGGTGAGCTCAACTAGCCCAATAAGAAATATTAGACTAAGATAATGCAGAATAAATTATCGTTAGCCTTCAACAATATTAAACTGATAAAATATAACAACATCAAGTTTAACAGCAGCGGATCAAGCAATCCATTAAAAGAGTCAAGTAGAGAATAGAATCTACTATCTTTTATGATTTAAAAAGTTTTTAATCACTTTTATCGCTGAGACTCAGCTTAATAAATAATCCACATCATCCCTGCACTACGGCCAATGATACTCATTAGGGTCACGACCACAAATTCCATGCACTACGGGCGAATGATATTTGTGTATTCATCAATGGTCATGATCATGCTAACAACTGTCCATCAATGCACTACGGGCCAATGAGGACTTTTACCACATCATTTATAACATTACGGTCATGATTACACCGAATAATCCCTGGTCATAATCATACCAAGTCCATCTATGCACTACAGGCCACAGATGACTTTCAAAAAATATAAACATGAGGATGATGACAATGATATAAGAATTCAATAAAACAAGTTCAAGAATTAATTTGTCCAAGAACCAATAACATCCAAATTGTCATTAAGGTACTTTTTTGTGGGGTAAAATTCAAGAATGCTCAGAAGAATATTTCCACGAAAAGATACTGGATGAAGCGCAAATATCAAGGATGTTCCACTAATTTCATGGAGTATAGAAGTCAAAACTTTAACCAACTGAGTATAATAAGGAATGGAATAACAACAGAAATCACCATGCATGCGGAACTTCGCATAGACAGGTTATTCCAACAGAATAATAATAACGGAACCAGGTCAGGTGAAATTCACACCGACAGGATGTTCCAACAGAATAATAAAGACGGAACCAGGTCCGGTGTAAAACACACAGACAGGATGTTCCAACGGAATAATAATAAAGACGGAACCAGGTCCGGTGTAAAATACACAGACAAGATGTTCCAACAGAATAATAAAAGAATGTCACCAAGTATAGGGTAGACCGCGTATACAGGTTATTCCAACAGAATAATAAGAAATGGAATAACAACAGTTCTCTTCATGAATAAGAAAGAATAACACCCCTTACCGTAACAGAAACTGGATATGGGAAAAGAAAAGTTAAGTAGCAAAAAGCTTTTCTTCTCTCTCTCTATAGTTTCTCTCTCTAGAGTTCAGTGAATTCGTAAGAAAATAATGAAGGAATGAGCTTCTATTTATAGGAAAATGGAATGCATAGTAACTAATCCATGAACTATCCAGATTGATTTACTTTAATCTGACGGTCCATATTTAAAGAAAAATCTTTTAAATAAAATATAATATATTCTATTTATATAAAAAGATTTTTACTATGCAATCACTATGCAACACTATGCAAAACACTATGCAACACTATGCATAATAAAATATAATATATTCTATTTATAAAATAACTTTAATAAAGTATTCTGTTTTATATAAAAAGATGTTTCTGTTTTATTACGTTAATAATACGAATAAAACAAAACGTCATCATCGCTATAATAATTCATATTATTAATCGAAAATAATTGAATCAAACTGAGCGACTTCTCACATAAATATCAATAATCAATATCGTGTGCTACTATGCAACAACGCGTATTACTGTACTTTTACTACCCAGTAGTTCAACAGTATCAACGGTAAAACTTCTGCCGTTATTTTCAATAAAATATTTTTGTCTTTTTCTCAATCCGACAATAATTCCGTTGTGGGGTCCAACAATAATTGTATCGTCGTACGAATATTTTCCGACACAAAGAATATTCCCTGACTAATCGAATATAATATAACAACTTGCATACTTTGCAAAATTTATAAATACTACCCACAACTATAATATTATCTCAAATTCACACCATAATATAAAAAAATTATTTCGAGAAAATTAATTCTTTATTCATAAAATCTGGGGTTTCACATCATATGTCATCATCTAAGAGTCTCTTCGTCAATAGTAATTACCTTCATCAATAGTAATTACATTCGTCAATAGTAATTACCTTCGTCAATAGTAATTACCTTCGTCAATAGTAATTACCTTCATCAATAGTAGTTACCTTTGTAACGACCCCAAAATAGGTCCATTCCATCCAACCCATTCTGAGCCTCCAAATACTTGGTACAGAAAATAACTACAATTTTATTACAACAATTGTCGTGCAAAATACAACAACACATGCTGTGAGTTTGGATACAAATATATACTAACTATAACTCTGGACATCAACTTTGGATAGCACATCACAATGACACCTTACATAAAGGTATAGTCAAAAACTATTTTAGAAATTAGAATATTTGGGAAGTGCTCAAGGAAACCTTCGTACATGGGAGGTCATGCTTCTAGGTTATGATAGATATCATATGGCCACAGAATTATCCTTGGTTGACCCAATAGACCCCAAAGAAAAACGAGAAGATTACTATCATATTCTTCCCAATGGCGAGTCTTCTCTTGACATATCATTATCTCCACTGTCTCTAATTGGGAATTAAACTCCAAACAAACACCAAGATTATATAGGTAGTGCTTGTAAATATACTCAGCAAGTGGATGAGCACAACCTTGTCTTATGATGACATGAGGTTGTATGTCATTAGAAATCTTGTATGATAGTGTCAAAACACCATTCCAAGTTAAATTCACCTCACCCTTAACATCTATAGACCATCGTTCTATTCCCTTGTTATCCCCCGCTCGACCCAGCTACACTTTTATTACCTGAAAGGAATTGTGAAACAAAAGGGTGAGCACAACTAGCTCAGTAAAGAATATCATGACTAAAGATAAATAAATTGTCAATAGCTTTCAACAGTAATAAATCAGAGATTTAGAACATATGGTAGATGATAAAACTTTTCAACCATAGTTGCAGCGGAACGAGCAATCCATTAGAAGAGTCAAATAGACCATAAAATCTATTATCTTCTCCATGTTAAAAGTTCACCAACGATATTTTATCCCTGTAACATTAATCAACAATTCATGTCCACAATCACGTGTATAACTCATAATCGTAATTGTAGTTCTAAATTCCTTTCGCATCTAGGACGAAGATAATTTTCATCACATGTCTTTACCTGAAACATCAAAGATCATGGTTATACCAAATCACAGTTCATGTTCATAATCATACTAATAAATTCATCTTTGCACTACGGCCAAAGATATACATCAACAAGTCATCTTTGCACTACAGGCCAAAGATATTCATCAACAAATCATCTTTGCACTACATGCCAAAGATATTCATCAGTTGGTCATGTTCATCTAAACACCTGTTCATCTTTGCACTACGGGCCAAAGATATTAATCAGAAATCATTCATCTTTGCACTACAGGCCAAAGATATTCAGTTATATCATCATTTAGAACTGAGGATGATGAAAAATATTTTAAAGAAAATGAATCCAGTGAAGCCAAAGAACAAATACTAAGTATTCGTACTTTAAACAATTTCCATTCAAAAATACTTCATAAATAACCAGAGTGGGATAAAATTAAAGAATGATCAAAACATGGATACAATCAAAGCTAGTATCCAAAATAGATATTTTGGACAAAAGAAAAAATTTCATTTTTCAGTGAATAGTACCGTATTTGTGAATAGTGTCGTATACGTAAATAGTGCCATATACGTGAATAGTAACTCCGACACCAAAAGATAGAAATTTCACAAAAAACATCATCATGCTTCATGAATAGTAACTCGTGAATAGTAACTCATAAATAGTAACTCATGAATAATAACTCATGAATAGTAATCCCGACATGAAAAAGTTCCAAATTTGATAAAAATTTCTAACCAATAATTCGGCATAATGATATTGAAGAAATAATATCATTTTCGAATAAAATAACATCCCTTACAATCCCTTAAAATCACTTACTATCCCTTACCTCGAAAGATAGTACTTCTAGTTGAAACACCGGATATAGGCTATGACTTGAACTTGCACCGTATAGCAATACTCAAAGTATACTCAAAATACTCACAAGAATAAGCTCGATAATATAGAGAGAGAAAACTTCAGTTTATGGTGTGATTTTCAATTCTAACCTAAGCACCCTAATTATAAAAAATTGCTTAGAACACCAAAACAGAAAATTTAATATAATATTAATATTTTTATAAAAATCATACGCACACTTTGACAATCCAACTTCAGCACATTTACCACACAATTGGGGCCCATCAACTCACCAAAAACGTTTTAGTGATTTAAAATATTTTAAACTTACAAAAATTAATTATTCTCGGAACCTCGGAACTTCAATAATTCATAATAAATAGCCCTTTTATCAGAAAATTCGAATCTCATGAATTTTTATAGAAAATTTAATTCTCTACAACTTTGCAGAAGAAAGTTTTTCCAAATTCCAAATAGAAATTGATCGAAATTCATAAACGGATGATTTTACAGGCTATAATCAAATTTTAGTCAATAAATGGGCCCACAGACATGTTTAACATGTTTTAAATAACTTTTGCAACAAAAATACTCCTCTTCCTCATATACTCATATATCTCACATTCATTATAAAAATATCATCATTATTATATTATAATAATATAATAAAATATTATTTTATCAGAAAAGATAAAATATCGATTTTCAACAATTGTTACTTTAAAAAATTTGCCTCTGTCTATATCCACATAAAATGAATATTTTTCTCATCATATAAATCAATAATTAATTATTCACAAATAATATTACAGAATCACAATAATAGCAACCAGATAGTTCCCAGGAAAGAGGGGGCTTTCCAATAAGAATTTCTCCTTACTGGCGCGCAATTAGGTGACCAAACCTCTCCTTAGACAGAACTTTTTAGACATTGTCAATAATATTTTCTAATAATATTAATCAGATAATATGAATTATTGCTTCGATAATGAAAAATACTGTGTAATGACAATTATTAAAACAACAGTAATATAAAATATTAACGCAACAATTATTGAATCAATAAAATACTGAACAGTAATTATTGTAACAATTATTGAGTAGTGCCTTCTTACGTAAGAATCAATAATTCAAAAATACTGTGCAATACCGTGTGCTACTGTGCAACAACGCGTATTACTTTACTTTACCCACCAGGTATTCCAACAGTGTTAACGGTAACCACTACGCCGTTATTTATAAAAACTTTAATGTGTTGTTTTCTTCATCCTACAGTAATTCTGTTATGGGGCCCATAAATGGCTGCGCCGTCGTACGAATATTCCCCGACAGAAAGAATATTCCACGACCAAACGAATATTCCCCGACAACAATGAATGTTTTTATAATCACTTGTGTATTTTGAAAAAAAATTCATATATCACCCTTAACTTTAACCTTTTATCAATTTAACCATTTACTGAATAGTAATTATAAGAAAAATTGAATACTTTTATTTCATAAAATTCGGGGTCTTACACCCTTCGTCAATAGTAACTACCTTTATCAGACGTCAAACCACTTGCCGTTTCATATTACAGGCGTGGAACCAATTGTCGTTTCACATTACAGACGTCAAACCACTTTTCTTTTCACATCACCAGTCGTCAAGCCACTTGCCTTTTCACATTTTAAGTGCTAAGCTAGAAATCTTCTATAAATAGAGGCCTAGTGCTTCATTATTTTTCACGAATTCATTCAAGCTATAGAGAGAGAAAGTATAGAGAGAATAAGAGAGAAAGAAGAAGAGTATTTTGTTACTACACTACTGCAGTATTCAATCTACTACTAATGTAAGGGGTGTTATTCTTTCTTATTCATGAAGAGAACTGTTGTTATTCCATTGCTTATTATTCTGTTGGAATAACCTGTATACGTGGTTTACCCTATACTTGGTGACATTCTTCTATTATTCTGTTGGAACATCCTGTCTGTATGTTTTACACCTGACCTGGTTCCGTCTTTATTATTATTCTGTTGGAACATCCTTTGTGTGGTTTACACCGGACTTGGTTTCGTCTTTATTATAATTCTGTTGGAACATCATGTCTGTGTATTTTACACCGGACCTGGTTCCGTCTTTATTATTCTGTTGGAACATCCTGTCGGTGCAAATTTTGCCTGACCTGGTTCCGTTATTATTATTCTGTTGGCATAACCTGTCTATGCGAAGTACCGCATGCATGGTGATTTCTTTTGTTATTCCATTCTTTATTATATTCAGTTGGTTAAAGTTTAGACTTCTATACTCCATGAAATTAGTAGAATATCCTTGATATTTGCTCTTCTTCCCGTATCTTTTCATGGAAATATTCTTCTGATCATTCTTGAATTTTACTCTACAAAGCAGCATCATGTTGACAATTTGGACATTATTATTTCCTGGATAAATTAATTCTTGAACTTGTTTTATTGAATTCTTATATCATTGTCATCATCCTCATGTTTATATTATGTTGAAAGTCATCTGTGGCCTGTAGTGCATAAATGGACTTGGTATGATTATGACCAGGGATTATTCGGTGTAATCATGACCGTAATGTTACAAATGATGTGGTAAAAGTTATCATTGGCCCGTAGTGCATTGATGGACAGTTGTTGGCATGATCATGACCATTAATGAATACACAAATGTCATTGGTTGTAGTGCATGGATAATTTGTGGTCGTGATACTAAAGAATATCATTGGCTATAGTGCAGGGGTGATTCTATGATGTTGATTATTTATTAAGCTAAGTCCCAACGATAAAAGTCATGAAAAACCTTTTAAATCATAAAAGATAGTAGATATTATTCTCTACTTGACTCTTTTAATGGATTGCTTGTTCTGCTACAATTAAACTTGATGTTGTTATATTTTATCAGTTTAACACTGTTGAAGGCTAACGATAATTTATTCTGCATTATCTTAGTCATAATATTTCTTACTGGCTAGTTGAGCTCACCCTTTCTTTCATTGTTCTCTTCAAGAAAGGAGAACATAGCAGGGACTAGTCGTGGAATGGAGTGACGGTCCAGAGGATAGCATTAGTAGTTCTCACTATTATGTGAAATAGTGTGTTAATAATTGTAATGAGGACTCCTTTTGAGTTTGTATAATCTCCAGTAGACAATAATTATATTCAAACTCACAGTTATATTTTGTCGTATTGCACACGACAGTTGTATTAGTAAGTTGTATTTGAATTTTGTACCATGTATCTGACGACCCAAGATGGGTATGTATACCTAATTTTGGGGGTGTCACAACGTAACTAGATCCAAGCATTTCCTTTATTTTTTTAACTGACAAAAATAATAATTTGGCCACCAAAGTTGGCATGTTTTACTGAATATTCGATTGAACTTTTATTTTTTCAAATTAAGTCACTGAACTAATTTTTATTTTCAAATTAGGTCATTCCGTTAAAAAAAGTTGACAGACGTTAGATTTTTGTCTACGTGGCGCTGACGTGGCAAGAAAAACTAAAAAATATTGCTTATGTGGCAAAAAAAAAATCAAAAACAGATTTTAAAAATAAAAAAAATTAACATTTTAAAAATAACAAAAACATAATAAAATAAAACAAATAAATATAGATTTAAAAAAAACAGATTTTTTTTAAAACATATTAATTTTTTTTTAAAAAGCTATTTTTTTAAAACACTGCTTTTTTTAAAAAAATGTGTTTTTAAAAAAAATGCTGTTTTTTTAAAAAAAATCTGTTTTTTAAAAAAATTGATTTTTTAAAACATACGTTTTTTTATAAAAAATCCTGTTTTTTAAAAAAATCTTTTTTTAAAAAGCTGTTTTTTTAAAAAAAATCTATTTTTTAAAAAATCTATTTTTTTAAAAAAATTTGCTTTTAAAAAAAACTATTTTTAAAAAATCTATTTTTTTTAAAAAAATATGTTTTTTAAATTTTTTTGTTTTAAAAAATAACTGTTTTTCTTTTAAATCAGTTTTTAAAAAAAATTGTATTTTTTAAAAAATTCTGTATTTTTAGTTTTATTTTATTATGTTTTTGTTATTTTTAAAACTTGAAAATGTTAATTTTTTTATTTTTTAAATCTGTTTTTGATTTTTTTTGCCACATAAGCAATATTTTTTATTTTTTCTTGCCACATCAGCGCCACATAGATAAAAATCTAACGTCTGTCAACTTTTTTTAACGGAATGACCCAATTTGAAAATAAAAATTAGTTCAGTAATTTAATTTAAAAAAATAAAAATTCAATCTGATATTCAATAAAACGTGTTAACTTTGATAGCCAAATTATTATTTTTGCCTTTTTTAAATTATCCAATACAACTATATAATGCTGGTGAGCGAGGGGGTTGGTGATGCAGGTGAGGGTTGTTGAGTGGTGTGGTGTAGTGGGTTGGGTTGGAGTGTGGTGGGGTGCGTTAGGGCGAGTCAAAGTTGGAGACTTTCTACGCAGGATGAGACGTTGTGGACCTACCGGGAGTTGATAAGACGGTTGGTGAGACATCCAAATGTAATTCAAGAAAATCTTATTGTTAAAATTAAACATGATTGTATTTATTCTATAGGATATTATCATTTTTTTTATTGTGATTCTTAAAAAATATATAATATGTATTATAATAGGATTTTTTATAAAATATAATTTTTTAAATATAATTATGTTTATATATATATATATATATATATATATCCAAATTACACTTAAAAAATTATATTTTATAAAAATTCTTGTTAAAATAAATATTATATATTTCTTAATGTCCCAATAAAAAAAATAAAATGAAAATGTCCTATTTTTTTTATCCCATTCACCGGTTTGCCAAGACTTATTGTTCATTTATTTATATTTTTAATATTAAATTTATGTCCAATTTCCATGTAGTTTTTGATAGAGCGAGAAAAAACAGATGGTTGCTCCCCCGCTTCTAAGAGGCCTACCCCGGCTCCGGCTCCGGCTCCGGCTCCGGCTCTGGCTCCGGCTCCAACACTAAAGTCTCGCCGTCGCCGTCAATTTACTGACCCGCCGGCTGTGTTCCACCTCCGCCGAGCTGACCCGGCAGGACGAGAACTTATCCTCTGCGGTGAACACCTCGGTACTGAGTTCCAAAGAGCCACCCAGTTACCCGAGAATAGACGATCCAGATTTTAGGAAATGGAAATATAAAAAAGAAGAGATACTCAAAGATATAGAGCCTATAGTTTTACTTGTCAAAGAAATTCTCCACTCTCAAAGGTCCCATTTTGAGCCCTATTATCACTTTACAATTCCATTTGAGATTTTAGGGTTTTGTGATTTTGTGTCAATTTTGTAATATTTTTATGGAATTTAATAATTTACTTTTGGTCAATCATTATTTAAGAATCTATACATATAAATATGTGATATAGGGTCTCTGTATTGTTAATGATGGAAAAGTGGCATTTCATCTAATAACATACTACTGTCTTGGGGAGGTACTCTTGAGTCTTGAGTTTAAATTTATACCTTTTAAACTAGTGTGTTATTATTTGAATCAGTTCAGATGGTAATGGTTTCCAATCTGGATGCCAATCACCAAATAAACACTCTTTTCGACATTTGAAATGAATTTTGATTAAAAATGCCACTCATATTTACGTTTATTAATATGGGGACTGGGGTGGTCCAAAGTACATACTGTGGTCTTAGAATAGTTGTGACGTAAGTGGACTATTTCAAATGTTGCAGAAGGAAATCAATGGTTAGGATTGTAATGTGCAAATTATATGGTATTGGAGAGACTTTGTTCAAGTGTTTTTAGTCTGAGCTCAGTTAACTTGGGTTCTGGTGTTCTGCAATATTTTCCTGTATTTTATTTGATGTGTGATATATGGATAAGTTGACATGCGTTGAAGTAGTAACTATTTTCCCCATGTCCCAATAAATTAGCTTTAAAATTTGTGTAATTATTCAACCTACAATTTAGTTGTCCAATACCAATATACAAGAGTTATTGCCTTTTGGCATAGATTATGTAACTAATAAACTTCATCTATCGCGAGCTTCAAAGTATGATTATCTAGGTATTAAATCTGTAATTACTTAAAGAATGTTCATCATCTTAGTAATATATTTTGGCCATTGAAATCAGCTTTCTAACAATATTACTCTTTTTCTGTTTGGTCTGTAGAGGTGCATGATTGAATATATTTCAAGGAATACATACACATGTAACACACAGTTTAATTCAAAACTTGATTGTAGTTTGATGAGGGATAAGTAGTGGTACAAAACAAATCACTGGCATTTTAGCAAAATTTGGTTAGTCAAGGATGGAAAAGCCATGTTAGTTGATGTAGTGCAAAACTTAACTGGTGTTGTAGCATCAGTTGTTCTTTGCTGGCAGGGTCTCTCCCCCTCGTTTAGAATTGAAACCGGAGCACACAGGTTATTTTTCTGGTGATCTCATAAGAGATGCGCAATTTAGCCTATACTGATTGCTCTATATTGCAATGTTTGAAAATTATGCTTCTATCGTGAGTGATTTTTCAAATGATTTCGATATATTGAATGCTATTCTTTCCCTTAGGTATTTTGACGGAGAAACTCTTACAGCAGAAGATGAGAAAATTGTGGTAAAGAAGCTTCTACTATATCATCCTCATTCAGAAGATAAAATTGGATGTGGACTTGATTCTATAATGGTAAGTTGCACAAATATTTCATGACATATTTCCTTTATTTATTTTACTTAAAGGAGAATATTTCTTTATTGGCTAAGTTCACTAGAAATTTAATCATATTAAAGTTCTTTTTGCATGCTGTAATCATGTCATGTGCAAGATCATTTTGCATGTTATTCTTCATCAGTTTTATTTTGTAAGGCCACAATTTGTCTTTGTTGACTAATTGTTCTCAACATTTCTGCTCTGTGCACGTGTATCTTTGGCTGAACAAAATAAATCTTTGCAGTGATAATGACAATATGAAGTATTTCTTTTTCTTTTTCTTTTTGGCACACCATCTTTCCTAATTTGGTACCAAAACAAACTTGATTGGTGGCAAAAATTGATCCTTTGTAGTCTTTGATGGATTTGCAGTACTATAAAACCTGTTAGCTGTAGTCTGGTTGTATTTCTGCAAAATCACAAACAGGAATTCATATCCCCAAATTTCGACCCAAAATATGTACATAAGAACAATGCATCTTTGATTTACATATATGGACCATCGGTCGTGATAGATTGAAGTGATCCTACAATTTTGAAAATAAACGAATGTCGTGTAAGCTTTTCATATGTGATGTAATCAATTTGATCCTTAACGCAATGGTTTTCAGACTATTATATTGTGGTCTGCTGGTTTTAAGGTAATCTAATTACCCAGCTTTTCTCCACCAGATTATGTTAAGCTGCTCTTTTTTCCTTTCAGTTTCTTATGAATATTTTTACCCATCCTTTTTGTAAGAAGAATTATGTTAGCAAATCAATTAAGAACCTTAGTGATGAAGAAAAGGTATACAAGAACTGTATGCTTCTATTTACCCTTTTTTTTAATAAAAAATTTAAATATATATACTCACACACGCTAAACGTAAAAGCTTCCTGAACAATTCCTGATTATATGAACTCATATTGGGATTGCCATGCCCAAAATTTAAACATAAACTAAAAAACTAGTTTTTTTTCAAAGGTAGATCATTGAACATTTTGAAGTCTCAAGGCCACTACATGACACAAACATATTGTATAAGTTCTTTTGGTGCTAATATGCATACTGCTTGACATGCTTGTTATACTTCACTCCGTAATTTAGAGTCCACGTATATCCACTTATACATTAACCACAATAACAGTATCCAATGCATTCGTTGAGCCATTTTATTTTTCCTTACCTCCATCAAGTGGATAGTAATGAACTTTGCAATTAGCTAAAAGTAGTGGAGCTAGACTTTCATAAAAAAAAGGGGGGGAGGGGGAGGGGGAGGGGGAGGGGGAGGGGGAGATTGGGGGGCTGTTCTTGAAAAGTGGGGTATCTATTTTGACTCATTTATAAATTGCTGTACTTATTTTGATGATTTTATAGATTGGAGATGCATATTTATTAAAATTGGGGTTATCATATTAAAAATTTTCAATGCTAAATCAGGTTTAAAATTCTTTTTTGGAGGGATAATTGTACTCCCATCCCAACATGTAGCTCCGCCACTGCCCACCAGTCTAATGCTCCTACATGGGTTAGATATTTGATATATTTTTTTCTTTGGAGAAAGGCCAAGGAGGCCAGAGCATACATATAACAGGAATAATTAATAAAACATATAACTATTTTATGTTAGAATTTAGATTCATCTTAAAAGTATTTCTGTTGAAAAGCTTTACCCAATATTCTTATTGCAAGTATATGAAACATGAACAGTATACCATGCGTCTAGTGGGAATTTCTAATGGGTGCGCAAGGGTCAACCGTTCTTTGAAATTAAACTTGCAGCTTGTGCCTCCACTTCAAATTGTTGTGATCGATATAGAACCAAGAGTTGCTAACCAAGACTAAAAAGAAATCTTTTGAGGAGCCCATGCCCTCCAAATGCTTTTCGAAGGAAAGTCTCCAGCTCAGCTTTCCTAGAGAATGCATACTTAGACTTAATTGAGAAAGTTCTGAACCCTCTTCTCTTCCCCAGTAATCTCATCTTGAGAGAACTCAACCTCTAACAGACGAAACAGCTAAAAGTCTATCTCCTTCAACTCCTTATCCTGAATTCCTCCTATGGTGCGTTATGCATCCATAGCCATCTTATGCAAGTTCAGGATTCTCTGCATAAAGCACTCTCTATCACACAGACCACACATCTATGATCCACCCCATGACTTCAGTTTTCCACCAGATTTTTCCAATTAGCCTTGATTATCGCTTTTGCAACTCTTTCTACTAATTTTTTTCCCTTTACGCACCAATATAAAAATCAGTATTACCATAAATAATATATTGGTACACTATTCCCTAACCTTTTCCCAGCACCCTTCTCGATACGAATATTTTGGGTCGTCACAATCTGAAGATAGATACATGATGTCTATCAAAGCATAAAATAAAAATAGATATACATGATTAAACATGGTCTAGGCCAATGTTGCTTAAATTGTGGGTCGATGCGGCACGTGGAACAAAATGAAGAAAGAAAACATCACATTTTGGTACGAAGTGGTATGGAGTGTGGTAGGGATAGTTTTTTTTTTTGAACTTCTTAGTTGGTAAAAATACGTTTATTTGGAATATGGAATAGTTGTGATGCAATTAAAATTAGTTGAGTTGTTTTTAAGCGTAGTGTCACAGCAAGATCATCTCAACGAGATTATGCTATGACCATTTGACATCCACAATGCGCTCATTTGGCTACCTTAGTTGACATTCTGATGTAAGACCAGATGAAAACAAGGAATAAGAGTACATATCCCCTTAGAGAAACACATAAAAGCTCGAAACTTAAATTCCAATCAATAATTTAATAATCTGAAGAAAATAAAGAATTATGTAGGAAATCTACAATTTAACGACCAAGTAAAAAATCTTAATATAAAAAGAAAATAATCTCCTAATTAAAATCTGCTACTATAATTAAAACTCTTAGAATATCTTATTTAATATAAATAATAACAATACAACAATAGTTATAAATTTCTTAATTTTCTTGTTCCCTCCGCATACATTCCCAAGAATCTTCTTTTATATATTACCTAATATAATGTTCTAGATTTACTTATGTTGTTCTAGATTCACTTATGTGATTATTATACTTTGTAAATATCCTTGATAGTTTAGAGGTTGATTTCAATTAGTCGATCTTAGCCTTCCTTTAGGGGGGCTGTATTCAATTAAGATTTTTAAAGACTTTTAAAGATTTTAAAAGTTTAGTTGTATTCAATCAAGACATTTAAAGAGTTTATAAAAGTTTAGTGGTATTCAATTACAATTTTTTTAATGTCTTTAAAAGTTAGGTGGTATTGAATTAAGATTTTTACAAAGTCTATAAAAGTATTTGGGTATTCATAAAGTCATAGATTTTAAAGATTTTTATCAAATGATAGACTTTGACAGACTTTAGAAGAAGAATTATAACTATCAACCCATATCCAAAGTCTTACTTCATCTCTAAAGATTTCTAAAGACTTCCAAATAAACACAAAGGTGGATAAAACTATTTATTAATTGGACTTTGTCTTTTAGTGGGTCAAACTAGTTATTTTATACGGGCTAATAAATTTATTATGTGATGGATAAATAATTTGATAAAATTTGGGCCATAAAAAAATTGAATTTATTATAATAAGAGAATTAACAAGATATATTAATAAGTAAACAAATAACTAGACCTAATCTGAATTGGTGAGAGAAAAAGTAGCCGTTCGAAAGCTTCCAATAGAAAGAGGAAAGAGATTTGTTCAACAAAGGTGAGATCATGAAACTCTCATATCAGTTGTTCAGTTGTAAAGATTATGTATATATAATATATGAAAATAGAAAATATATGACGCGTATGTGTATTTTTTTTTAGTTTTCTGACATTTTAAACGAAAGAAATTACTGTTAATTTTTGAGATACTTTAAGGGGGTGTATTCAATTAAGATTTTTAAAGACTTATTAAGATTTTAAAAGTTTAGTTGTATTCAAACATTTAAAGAGTTTATAAAAGTTTAGTGGTATTTAATTACAACTTTTTTAATGTCTTTAAAAGTTAGGTGGTATTGAATTAAGATTTTTTTAAAGTCTATAAAAGTATTTTGGTATTCAAAAATTCATAGATTTTAAAGATTTCTATCAAATAGTAGACTTTGACAGACTTTAGAAGAAAATTATAATTATCAACCCATATCCAAATTCTTAGCTCATCTCTAAAGATTTCTAAAGACTTTCAAATAAACACAAAGGTGGATAAAACTAGTTATTAATTGGACTTTTTCTTTTATTGAGTCAAATTAGTTATTTATTTTATATGGGCTATTAGGCTAATAAATATTAATATGTGATGGATAAATAATTTGATAAAATTTGGGCCATAAAAATAATTGGATTTATTATAATAAGAGAATTAACAAGATATATTAATAAGTAAACAAATAACTAGACCTAATCTGAATTGGTGAGGGAAAAAGCAGTCGTACGAAAGTTTCCAATAGAAAGAGGGAAGAGATTTGTTCAACAAAAATGAGATAAAATCATGAAACTCTAATATCAGGTGTAAAGATTATGTATATATAATATATAAAAATAGAAAAATATATGATGTGTATATTTTTTTATTTAGTTTTCTGCCATTTTAAACGAAGGAAATTACTGTTAATTTTTGAGACATCCTCCATATTCGTCTTTAAGTGTCTTTGGTGTATCATAGTCAAATAATGTAACATGTGGTTCTATTCCTGCATGACAAATATATACATGTATTATTGCATGACAAATATATATGTATTACTGCATGACAAATATATATGTATTTCATTGTCATATTATTTTGTGTAAAGCAGAGTTTAGTATTCCTACTAAAAAGCGTACGCATATGCATAAAATATATATAGCTCAATGAAAAGTGAGCTTAATTTTTGTATTGTGTATGTAGTTTCTAAAATTTTATTGGTATCCGAGTATCCAAATGTATCATGAAATGAGTAGAATAATGTGAACGCTTTCAACATATATAAAATATCATGCCACAATAATATAATGAGATTTACTCTTGTTCATGAAAAAAGAGAGAGATGTTGTACACATGGGCTAATTAACAATTAATATAAATTGCAAGATATATTAGAAGTATACAAAAGTCTTATCACATTCTTGATAAAAAGTTTATAAAAGTTTGTTACTTATTTCATGGAGTCTATAAAAGTCATTTTAAAAAAGTCTTTAAAGTCCATGAAAGTCATTAAAATCCCACAAACTCTACAAAAGTCTGTCACTTAAAAAATGTATTTAAAAATCATAATTGAATACACCCCCTAACACTAATTGGCAAAAATAATAAACAATATATGATGTGCATGTATATATGATGTATATATATACTGTTTAACAATAATAATATGATCCAAAAAGTATATACTATATATCATATATTATGATCATTAAACAGTATATACTATATATTATTTTCACTTTAAATAGTATATATTATGATCATTGTTAATTTCCTTTTACCAAATTAATAACTAATTGTTAATTTCTTTCGTTTAAAATGTATTATATATATATGATGTGTTCGCAAAAATAATTTACAATATATGATGTGTTAATTTGTATATATGATGTCATATTATTTTGTGAAAAATGATATTCCTACTAAAAAGCGTACGCATATGCATAAAGTATATATAACTCAATGAAAAGTGAGCTTAATTTTTGTATTGCGTCTGTAGTTTCTAAAGTTTTATTGGTATCCAAGTATCCAAATGTATCATGAAATGAGTAGAATAATATGAACGATTTCAACATATAAAATCTCATGCCACAATAATATAAAGAGATTTACTCTAGTTCATGAAAAAAGAGGGAGAGGTTGTACACATGGGCTAATTAACAATTAATATAAGTTGCAAGATATATTAGAAGTATACAAAAGTCTATCACAGTCTTAATACAAAGTTTATAAAAGTCTGTTACTTATTTCATGGAGTCTATAAAAGTCATTTTTAAAAAGTCTTTAAAGTCATTAAAAGTTATTAAAATTCCACAAATTCTACAAAAGTCTGTCACTTAAAAAAAGTCTTTAAAAATCTTAATTGAATACATCCCCCTTAGATTTTAACTTTGTCATTGATTGTATAGGGGGATAAATAACGTTTTGGTTACTGTACTGGGTCCGGTTTTCATTGTGGTTATCGAAACTTTTTTTGTTACAATCGAATAACTGTACTATCAAAATATTACAAAATGGTCATTCCGTTCGATTTCCGTCCAAAAATTTGACGGAAATGCTGACTGTGCATATTGACCCGTTATTTTTGCTGACATGGCCCGTTATTTGCTGACGTGGAGTGTAGAAGGCTTGCCTTAAAAATTTTCTTAAAGAAAATGTTACTAACAAGTGTTGAACTCTAGACCTCCCTAAACTTGAACCTTATATTCTAATAAAAACCACTGGACCAACTACCTATTATGCTAAAATTTATGTAACACTAATATTTAAATCACCTAGCATCGTTTATATGCATGTGAAGATGAGATAATAATAACTGTAATAATAATAATTATAATAATTATTATTGTAATAATAATACTAAATTTTAAATAATTAAAATTTTAAATAATAATTATTGTAATAATTAAAATGACATTTATATTCCTTTAAGTTAACATTCGCTTTTAAAATTGTTCTTAAAATTTATCCGGTTTTTTTGTTAAATTGGACCGGTTCGATACCTTTATGTTTATCGGCACTAATTTACTCTTACGGCATATATATATATATTTTATGAAAATTACGATAATATGTTTTCGTTCAATTAATAATAGTTTGTAGTTTCTTTTCAATTGGTATAGTTGTTTGTATATGTTAAAATATAATATTAAAATTAAAATATATTTATAATTTTAAAATAAATTCTGAGTACAAAATAAACTCTGTTTGTTTTGGATAGTTTATCTAATAATAAGTAGTTATAAAGGAAAAGGCATGCATAAAGTAAATTGGTTATAAAAATAAAGTCTGTTGTTTCTTTTGGACAAGTAAATTAGTAATTTTTCACCTTTTTTTTTGTTAAATTGGATCGGTTCGATACAAATAATGAACGGTACGATTTTGATAAATTTAAGTTATAAATTTAATCTTGAGAAAGAATTAATGAAGTGTAAATGAGAAAGAACTAATTATATTGGAACTAATTATTATTATTATTATTTTAATTATTATTTAAAATTTTAATTATTTAAAATTTAGTATTTTTATTACAATAATAATTATTACAATTATTATTATCCCATCTTCACATGCATATAAACGATGTTAGGTGGTTTAACTATTAGTGTTACATAAATTTTAACATAATAGGTAGTTGGTCCAATATAAGGTTCTAGTTTGGGGAGGTCTAGGGTTCAACACTTGTTAGCAATATTTTCTTTAAGAAAATTTTTAAGGCAAGCCTTCTACTCTCCACGTCAGCAAATAACGGGCCACGTCAGCAAAAATAACGGGTTAATATGCACAGTCAGTATTTCTGTCAATTTTTTGTACAAAAATCGAACGGAATGACCATTTTGTAATTTTTTGAGAGTACAGTTATTCGATTGTAACAAAAAAAGTTTCGGTAAGCACAATGAAAATCGGACCCTAGTACAGTGACCAAAACGTTATTTATCTCATTGTATAGGTATAGCCCAAGGCTACATAAAGTATGTTTTTCATTTATAAATCATAAAGCAAAGTTGCAATCATGCTTGTTGAATAGAAATTTAAGTAAATTAGGAGAAAGTTTTGGATCTCCATATTTAATGTTCCTAAATGAAAGTTTACTATGTTTTTGAATGTTCAGACAGTAGGAGTCAGAATATTTTTGTTCTAAATTAGCTGAGCATGATCACTATCAAGTGAATTTACCTTCCTAAAATCCTTTAAATTACATTAAGTCTGGTGAGGGGTCACACAACATCACCCAAATTTCAATCCACAAATCCTTTTATTTCATAGGACACATTCACTTGTGGTTTGTTATATTCATCTTATTAATTAAGTTAGTCTATCAAATGAAGCTTGATACCAAAGCACCCTGCATTGAAAATCTTCACTCATCTCTATTGTTTCCCATGATGTGTCAAGCCAGTAATGATGGGGACTCCAAGTCAAGAACAAAGAAGGGATTTTTCATATTTATTATTTGGAGTTTTATTATATTTAATGTAAAAGTAGTTGATGTAATTTATGCATTTTATTTATTAGTGGGGATTTAAGACATGAATTAGTGATTAGGAAATATTAATAAGGGTATTTTAGTCGTTTAGTACTTTTATTTTTTTCAAGTAATATTAGGGTTTCGTGTCTTTTAAATAGTGATGTAATCTCCACAAGTCATTTATACTACATACTATTAATATTGAAGTTGATTATTTTATTCATACTGTAGAGGTATCATACCGTAAAGGTATTTTATCCATCTTATTGTTGATACGTAGAGTTGATACACTTGAGAGATCCTAGTGGTTTAAACGTGGAGTTTAAATCCTAGTAGTATTCATCCTAAATTTTTCTTGCATCATTTTTGGTATCATAGCTTAAGGTTTCTCCATCAATTTTTTATTTTTTGGGAGAGCTTGGGTTTTCAAAAATAAAAAAATTATTCATCGTCGATTGAAATTATTGTTCATCGTGATTCACTGTTCAAAAAAAGGGAAAAAGAATAAAAGTAGAAGAGAGAAATTGTTGTCGTATGCGTCGTCTAATATGATACGAGTGGTAACTATAATATCTAACTTACAAATATCTTTTCCAAAATTACAGTTTGCTCCCCACAGTTTCATCTAATATTTCAGTTTTAGCCCATAGTTTCTATAATTTTCACTTGGCAAAAAGTATTTTTTCACCACTGTGATTGTAGTATTTTAAGTAATTAGCTATTGTGCTTTTAAAATATTCAATTAGCCCATTGTATTTTTTAAAAATTAAAAATTAGACCATTCCGTCCAATTTTCGTCACAGACGTTAAGAAATCAGTCAAGTTTTCCTACGTGGCTTTTTGAAAAAACACAACAAAACACGTCATTTCTTACTTGGCTTAAAAAAAGACACCTACATGTTGACTCGTCTTTTCCACTTTTTTCTTTCTTCTCTCTCACATTTCCTCTTCCCGACCACCATTTCATCTCTCCTATTTCTAACTTTTTTTCTTTTCTATCTCCTTTTTCAGTTCACCATTTTCTCTCTCCCACTTTTTTCTTTCTTTTTCTCTCCTTTCAGTTCACCTTTGTGACAATTGCTAAGCAAAACAGATCTAGGGCTCTCTCCAAGGATTGTTACTTGTCTAAATCTGAGTCTCACAAGAGTGGTTACAGATCTAATCGATCACAAATCTCACCGAAAGACATGGTGTTGACGTCGAAGTTGATGATCGACAGCGGATCCAACTTATTTCCTTTTCCCAATCGCAGATCTCTTTCTCTCTACTTCTTCAACAAAAGCCACTGTTCTGGTATAGGATGGGTAGTGAATCAGTCATTTCTCTCTTCTGATGTTCATTTATTTTATTAATTTTGTATGTGTGTGTGTATAGCTAGATTTATGTGAATATTAAGATTCATGAACATGTAAATAAGATGATTCATGTATATATGTGTACAACAATGGTAGGCAACGGTGATGGAAGAACCAAGGAAAGTCGGAAGAACGTTGATTCTATCCTGAGTTGGCAGAGTGCTGGTTTTTCTTTTTGTTTAAGTAATTTATCAATTTATTTAATTCGTGTAATGGTTTAGTTTTGTAATTTACTAATTTGTTTGATTGGTATAATTGTTAAATAAAGTATATATTCAGTTAAAAATATTTTACTTTTAAAATACTTTTCATTTTACAATGTATTTTAAATTCATTTTCCTTATCTATTTTCCTTATTTTAATATTATTTGTATTATTTGGAATTAATTTTAAAAATAAAAATAATTATTAAAAGAAAGGAAAAGATAAAAGGAAAAGAATAAAAAAATAAAAATAATACAAATATATATATCAAAATTATATAGAAAATGAATTAAAAATTTTTGATATATTATTTGGAAAAGAGATAAAAGGAAAAAAATATTTAGGTAAAGAAAAAGAAAGAAAATAAAACATACATATTATAAATATTATAATATTAATTTTTATTAATAGTATACATATTATAAATATTTAGGTAAAGAAAAAGAAAGAAAATTAAACATAAAAATATTTTAAAAACCACAGTGGGCCAATTGCATTTTTTTAAAGTGTAGTGGCTCATTAATATTAAGAATTTGGATGACTGGCTTGCCACGTAGGAAATTACTTATTATTATTATTTTTCAAAAGCCACGTAGGAAAATCAGTCCAATTTTTTGACGCCCGTCTGCAAAATTGGACGGAATGGGTTGATTGAACATTTTTAAAAAGTACAGTGGGCTAATTGAATATTTTAAATACACAGTGACTAATTGTTTAAAACACTACAACCACAGTGGTGAAAAGGTATTTTTTGCCATTTTCACTTGTATCCTTTTATCATTTCAAATAAACCCCTACACTTTCTACATTCGTACTTTAGCCCTTGTTTTATATTTTCTTTTCAGTGAGGCCCTTAAGTTATCAAAAAAAAGTTTTATTTTTTTATTTTATAAGTTATTGTCTCAAGCCACTAAAGAATTGATTGTCGAAGCAAAATAGTATATTTGGTTTTTTGACAATGAAAGTGACCGATTATACTGCCTTAATAATCTAGTGGTCATAAATATTTGAAACATAAGAAGAAAGAGCTTAGATGGGATATGGTTGATGCATAAGATTACCTTGGAAAATTACAACATCGATATTAAGATGAACAATGAAAAGTTGAAGTAAGGAAATGTCAACAAGTTAAAGCAAGAGAACTTCAAAAGGCTACACATGAAGTGATTTTTATATGTTCTTCTATGCCTGATAATCTCTCTTTATTAAAAGATGACATCTTCTATAAAAGGCCTTATTGACTTACGGGCTATAAAAGGTTCCAAATTTTGGGGTTACAGACAGTTGTGACGTGTCCATGAAAATTCTTGAAGTTCCAAAAGTTGAACCAGAGATTATGTATGAGGAACAGATTAAGAAAACCTCTAAAGTTACTTTTAAGTTGTTAGTTACCGAAGAAAGGACGATTCGAGAAGTTGATCCAATCGAAATTGACATTGTTGATTCGTTGTTCCAGAAAGATTCTTTTTAGCATCTTTGAATACAAAAGCAATGCTCTCATTAGTTCTCTTTCCAAAAAAAATTGAGCCTTATCGCGTGATGTCGTCAAAAGTGTTTCAAAATGTCCTTCCGTTGTGGAGGAGTTCATGGATTATTCTATCATATTATAAAACTCGAGGTTAAATTTCTCTAACAAGAGAATGACGAGGACTCCAAGTCAAGAACAAAGAAGGATTTTTTTATAACTATTATTTGGAGTTTTTTTATGTTTAATGTAAAAGTGGATGTGATTTATGTATTTTATTTATTAGTGGGATTTAAGACATTAATTAGTGATTATGAATTATTAATAAGGATATTTTAGTTGTTTAGTACTTTTATTATTCCACAAGTAATTTTAGGGTTTTGCTTCTCTTTAAATAGTGATGTAATCCCCACAAGTCATTTAAACTATAGACTATTGATATTGAAGTTGATTATTTTATTCATACCGTAGATGTATCATACCCGCAGAGGTATTTTATCCATCTTGGTGTTGATACGTGGAGTTGATAAACTTAAGAGATCCTAGTGGTTTAAACGTGGAGTTTAAATCTTAGTTTATTTTTCATTAATTCTTCTGACTAGTTTAATTACGTCATACTTCCTTCGCTTCAAAATATAAGACTAATTTTGCCCCTATGAGATTAATTTAATTTATTTTCAAACTCAAAAATGATATAAATTCATTTAATATTAGTCAATACAATTATGAATATTGATAACTTTCTAACAAAAAATACTAATATTAGAAGATTTATTAATTTAAAATAAATTTAAATGTATCACAGCAATTTGGAATTTGAAAATGTCATAAAACAATCTCAAAAAGCCAAAATTGATCTTATACTTTGAACAGAGAGAGTATAATGATTAAAACACAACATTTTTTATCCACATTATGGAGCAATTGATAGATTTTGTAATACGTCGGCGTTGCAGTTTTTTAACTATGATGGTTCAGTATTGTTTTGGATAGTTCAGTCCTTTACCCCCTAGGCCCCTATTAATATAATGATGCTGATGCTAAATGGCTCTTGTTGTCTGGTTTACTTCAGATTTGAGCTGTTTTTACGAGGAACCTAGCAAAATGCTTGGCCAACACTGGCTGACAGATATTGATCATTATATTGACTATTTTTTATTAGCATTTGCAGTTATATTAGTCGTCTAACATGCTCTTTAGGTTGATCGGCATACACAGTTTTAGACAGTCAAGGTGCTTATTTGTAATAAGAGTTGATAGTGGATGGATAGACTTCTCTTACAGAAAGTGTCTTCGAGCATACATTCGACAAAAGTATCCATCATTTGCAACAGAAAAGTTTATCGGAGAACATTATAAAGGTAGTTCTTAATCTTTATCTAGGACTGTCGATCCTAACGAATACATTCTGGTTCAGCAAATTTGGGTATCATCTTCGCCATCTTGATACTGTTGTCGAGACGAATATGGTGAAGCCATCATTAATTTTAATGATTGCCATACAAGTGTCCACAGCCTTGTGCACATCTAGTACATTACTGTTTTGTTTTAGTTGATAAATGATGACTGGTTGGTGCCTTGTTTTTATCAACTTCTTGGTTGGAAAGAGAAGAATGATTCAAGGGAATATTTTAATATGTGGAGTTGCATTTCTCTTTTGTTGGTTTGCATTTCTTTTTTCTTCCAAGGAGCAGGTTAAAGGTAGAGGATCCTTTAGATGGGCCTTTTTGTTATAATGCCATTGACACAAAATGGGAGCCCAATAATTCATTTTTTTGATTTAGAAGTGAAATCCTACAATTAGGCAAGGCAATGTCACTTAACTGTTGTATCAAAGTTTACATAAGAGTATGGTATATTGTGATGAAATTATGTCGATTTTTGTTGCGAATAGTTGCAATGGTATGGTCTAATACATATATAATTATGTGGATAATTAATGGAATCGTCACTATACATCTGCGTCGATACTTTTGTTGTGGAAATAACATTTTTTTGTTGCGGATTTAATAATTTCAATAATTTATTATTACGTATACTTGCAACAAAGGTATAAATAATTACATGGATGTTTATGGATGTTTTTGTCTCAAGTTATGTCATTTTTAAAAAAAAATATGAATTAGGTTTTCATTTCTTTCCTTTTTTTGAATGCTAGTATAACGCTTAGTCCGTAAGTTTTGCTAACAATGTTTAATGAAACTAAAGGTTTGATAAAGTTTATTAACGTTTGGACTTTGAAATCTAAATAAAATTATGTTCTATTGAAATTTAACTGAAATGCAAAAATTAAATTTGAAATTGTGGTTTTAAGTTCTAAATTTATTTTTCTTTGTTACAAACACATTACTATACTAAAAAAAGTTTACGAAATGGTTATTGCTTTATATTTCGTCCAAAAAAAATGAACAAAAGTGTTGACTAGACTAACGGTTAATGGGTGTTAATTATGTGGCAGGTGACGTAAATTAGATTAATTGATATTTTGGTCATTCTATTATAGGTCGATTTTTATTTTGGTTACTATTTTTTTTTTTTGTTACTCTTATTATCGAAGTACCTAAAATATTATAAATTAGTGATTTTATTACAAAATATTACAACATGTATGAAGAGAAAGTAAATCATAGCTAATTTAAATCCATTAATTTTCTGAAATCATATTTTATTTGGAACATTCTAAACACCAAATCAAACTACAAAATAAAGGAGAAAATTGACCCAATAAACCCCTTCAGATGTGTCGATTACTGCAAAAATCGGTTTAATAGAAATTAATCCACTCTCATTTCAAAGTAAAACAAGTAGTTTTGAACGCCGCCATCGTCAATTTGTCTATCTTCTTTTCTTTTCTTTTTTCTTTTATGACGAATATACATAGGTATAAGAGGGACCTATTTTCTAAATTAGATTTCCGACTAGAAGCTGTAGTTCCGACTTGGTCTACAGTGAAAGAAAGAGTTGATGTACATAAGATGTAGAATATCATATTTTTCTGCTAAGTTCGTTCGTAATTAGAAGAGGAATATGAACTTTTATCTTCTTATAATATTATGGAGTATTAAAATAATTAGTCTAATTTTATCTTATTTCTTTTCTTCTAGATTAGCATTTTATTTTATTTATACAAGTCGACCCACACATGCTGGCTACCTCATTAGAATATTGCACATCTATATGTCAAATGTTTGCCAAGTAAGTTTTTTCGTCAATATTTTGTACGAAAAATTATAAAATCACTAATTTGTAATATTTTTGGTACTTGATAACGAGAATGTAATTAAAAAAATCAGTAACCAAAATAAAAAATCGACTCCTAGAACAATGACCAAAACACCAATTAACTCAATTCACATCGCATGTTACATAATTAACACATGTTAACCGTTAGTCTAGTCAGTATTTCCGTTTATTTTTTTGGACGGAATATTAAACAATGACTATTTTATAATATTTTTTTAATATAGTAATATGTTTGTAACAAAAAATATTCAATAACCATAATAAAAATCCTACAATAACCAAAACATTAATTAACTAATTATTTTCTATTACACCCATACATGATTGTTATATAACATTACGATTGTTTGTTTAATTGTAATTTGCTGTCACCCCCTCCCGCCTCTAATTGGGGGGGAGGTGCTGTACCGGACGCCGTCCGGTACAATGTTAATTTTTTTTTGTAATCACAATTATTAGAATAAAAAATAAAAAATAATAGAGCAAATTTGAACAAAAAACTGTAAAAATAAGTATATTTTTTATTGAAAAAACACTGTAAACTGTTTACCGTGTTTTTTTTATTAAAAAATATACTTATTTTTACAATTTTTTGTTCAAACTTACTCTATTATTTTTATTTTTTATTCTGATAATTGTGATTACAAAAAAAATAACATGTGTACCGGACTCCGGTACATTTTGCACGGGACGCCCCCTCAACCCGCTTGGCTCTTGGCCAGCCTGACAAAAATAATAAGAGTTGTTGAGGCTTAAGCTGTGTTTGGTTGACTTTAAAAACAACATATATGCCCTTGCAGCAACTATAGCTGGATCAGTTTTCGTGGGCTTTCTTTCCCATATTTTAAAAAATAAATAAATAATTGAGATTTTTATTGGCCGACATATTCAACCCACTTTAATGAAAGGGTCAAGAAAATAACATATCCTGAATAAATCATGAATTAGTTAATATCCTGAATAGCATATATGAATTTATAAAATAAAAATAGTATATTTGATCATCATTTTGGAGGATAAGCTATCCTGGTAGAGTGAATTTATATGATGTACGAGTATTTATATTTTGATTTTTTTTTAAAAGTATTGTGTAAACAAGAGTATATATTTTACCTTCTACACATGTTTTGAATATGTTAAAAGTTATGCCAACTTACACAATATAGATCATGTCCTCAATGTACGTGAGAAGGGAGGGAGGGAGGGAGGGAGGGAGGGTATATATAAATATTCACGGGCCTTTGTTTGATGAATTGCAAATAAAAGTGATTTTAGTCTTAAGAAATTTCATGTAATTTGGAATAAATTAAGTAATGAGCACATTTGAATTCGAAATGAGTTTTAGCCACTACCACAATGGTTGTGAGTTTGGCCGGTAAAACTAAAAAAACTTAAGCTAGGACAAGAAAGCTAGTTTAATGAACTATTCTGTCTGTTCTCAAAAGGATGATTAGAGATACAATTATTATCTTAAAAAGATGAGATAAAATACATAAAGTGAAAAGTTTTTTATTCAAGTATCTTAATACTTCATTATTTTTAGATTATTGAATATATCGATTTGAGATTAAAGTTGTGTGCTTTTATGTGTGTTTCTTTATTGATTTTCTGCGGAGATATGTACTCTTATTCCTTCTTCCTACCCCGTCCTACATCATAATGGTATCAAGAGCCAAAATTCTTAATATAGTTTGATTTCACCCAATTCCTTCCTACTTTATTTTTTTGGCCTCCATCAAATTGTCAAAATTTGCTAGAGAATCGACAACAGTTTTCCAAGACGAAAGTACAATCTGCTGCAAAAATCGTTGTCACCTTAATCTAGCTCCATCAATCCCAGGGGAAAAAAAAGTTCAACATAATTGTTCATTGCTACAGTGAGCGACACTGTTCATCAAAGTTTTGTTGTTTCTTCTATCAAATTATAATTTGGTAACTCCAAAATTTTGAAATTTTTAATTCAGCCCCCAAAATTTCTAAAATATTCAATTCAACCCCAAAGTCACTTAACAGAGTCCATTAATATAGAAAGAGTAAATGCAAGACCCCAACTTATTATAAATAAAATCGAATTTTCTCTAATTATTATTGTGAATAATAAGGTGTTAAATTGATATAATATTTTGATTATGAGTGAAATGTGTAAATTTTACAAAATAAGCAAGTGGTTATAAAATAATCATTGTTGTCGGGAAATATTTGTTTGGTCATGGAATATTCTTGTTGTCGGAGAATATTCGTATGACGACACAATCATTAGTGGGCCCCATAACAGAATAACTGTCGGATGAAAAAACGACAAGTTTGAGTTTTTATAAATAACGGCGTAGTTGTTACCGTTAACACTGTTGGAATACCCGGTGGTTAAAATACAGTAATACGCGTGGATGCACAGTATTTTTAAATTATTGATTCTTACGTAAGAAGGCACTACTCAATAATTATTACATTAATTACTGTTCAATATTTTATTTTATTGATTCAATAATTGCTGCGTTGATATTTTATATTATTGTTGTTTCAATAATTATCATTGCACAGTATTTCCTATTATCAGATCAATAATTCATGTTATTTGAATAATATTATTAGATAGAATTATTGGCAATGTCTAGAAAATTCTGTCAAGGAGAGGTTTGGTCACCTAATTGCGCACCAGTAAGGAGAAATTCTTATTGGAAAGCCCCCTCTTTCCTGGGAACGGCATGGTTGTCATAATTGTTATTCTGTAATATAATTTGTGAATAATTAATTATTGATTTATATGATAAGAAAATATTTATTTTATGTGGATATAAATGATGGATATATTTATTTTTATGTGGATAAAAATGAAGGAATTAATGCTGAGGTATTTTATCAGTATTTTGTCGGTGTAGAGGTATTAAAAATCATCCGTTTGTGGATTTCGGGTATTTTTTTATTGGAATTTGGAAAAACATTCTTCTACAAAGTTGTAGAGATTTAAATTTCCTATGGAAACACGCAAGTTTCGAATTTTTCTAATAAAAGGGCTATTTATTATGAATTACTGAAGTTTCAAAAAATAAAATAATTTTTATTATATTTGCTTTTTTGCATATAATTCTTTGTGTACGAAGGAGTTCAAAGTAGTCTTACTATCTGGGATGTTAGTAAATTGTTCTTTCTTTCCCTAATAATATTTGGTGTTTCCTGATGATTGTCTGATTATGATCACAATATGAGAAAAGAGAAGAATTAGTTTGGGTTGGAGTTTTGAGTTTTTAAGTTTTAGAATGCGACATAGTGGGTTTGGATGAAATGCATCTCTCATGGTAGTTTATGGTGATGTTTATGCATTTTTCCAGTAAGCTTATGCATTTTTTCAGTAAGCTTATGGTGATGTTTGTGCCTGTTCTTGGCTGGGATTTGATTGTGCTTGTTCTTGGCTGGGGTTTGATTGTGTCTGTCCCTTAAAGATTTATTTATATAATTGTTTTTAAGATTTATTTATATAATTGTTTTTGGTCTCCTTGTCGAATTTTATGGTGATGTTTATACCAAATTTTATGGTGATGTTTGTGCCTATTCTTTTTTATATAAAGAGGGTAATTAAGTCTTTAGCCAAATAAAGTAACGGAGTTAAGACGAAAAGAACTTTTTCACTTTAACTCAAAAGGTCGGAGGTTTAAATGTAGCTTTACTGACTACAGGTGGTTAAGTGGAAAATCGCCCAAACCCCAGGTGGTCATCTAAACTTAACCCAATATTAAATGAGTCACATATTTATATAAAAAAAATTATTTGTGAAAATAATAATTTTCATGATTAAAATAGGGTTTTTTTTCTTTATGTTATCAGTATATAAACGGTATAAAATAACCTAATTTATTTGAATAATTTATAAAAATAAGTTGTGTGTGTGGTCAAAAGTCATAATTCAATTATTTTATTATATAAATATTATACAAATGTGAATAATATGTGAAACCCCAGATTTTATGAATAAAGAATTAATTTTCTCGAAATAATTTTTTTATATTATGGTGTGAATTTGAGATAATGTTATAGTTGTGGGTAATATTTATAAATTTTGTAAAGTATGCAAGTTGTCATATTATATTCGATTAGTCGGGGAATATTCATTTTAAACAGAAAATATTCGTACGATGGCACAATCATTGGTGGACCCCACAACAAAATTATTGTCGGATTGAGAAAACAACGAAAATATTTTATTAAAAATAACGGCGGAAGTTTTACCGTTGATACTGTTGAACTACTCAGTAGTAAAAGTACAGTAATACGCGTTGTTGCATAGTAGCACACGGTATTGATTATTGATATTTATGTGAGAAGTCACTCAGTTTTGTTTAATTATTGCTACAATAGTTGATGCATAGTATCTCACATTATTTGATTCAATTATTGTTGATTTAGAAGTTTTGTTTTATTCGTATTATTAACGTAATAAAATAGAAACATCTTTTTATATAAAACAGAATACTTTATTAAAGTTATTCTATAAATAGAATATATTATATTCTATTATGCATAATATTTTGTATAGTAAAATCTTTTTATATAAAACAGAATACTTTATTAAAGTTATTCTATAAATAGAATATATTATATTTTATTATGCATAATGTTTGCATAGCGCCCGCTTAGTATTTGCATAGTAAAAATCTTTTTATATAAATAGAATATATTATATTTTATTTAAAAGATTTTTCTTTAAATATGGACCGTCAGATTAAAGTAAATCAATCTGGACCGTTCATGGATTAGTTACTATGCATTCTATTTTCCTATAAATAGAAGCTCATTCCTTCATTATTTTCTTACGAATTCACTGAACTCAAGAGAGAAAAACTATAGAGAGATAGAAGAAAAGTTTTCTGCTACTTCACTACTCTTATATTAAGTATTATTTTACGGTAAGGGATATTATTCTTTTGTATTCAAGAAGAGAACTTATGTTATTCCATTTCTTTATTGTTCTATTGGAATAACCTGTATACGCGGACTACCCTATACTGGGTGACATTCTTCTATTATTCGGTCTTTATTATTCTGTCGGAATATCCTGTCTATGCTATACGCCGGACCTGGTTCCATTTTTATTATTCTGTCTTTATTATTCTGTCAGAATATCCTGTCTGTGCTATACGCCGGACCTGGTTCCATCATTTATTATTCCGCATTTATTATTCTGTTGGAACATCCTGTCGGTGTGAATTTCACCTGACCTGGTTCCGTTATTATTATTCTGTTGAAATAACCGTCTATGCGAAGTACCGCATGCATGGTGATATCTTTTGTTATTCCATTCGGTATTATACTCAGTTGATTAAAATTCAAGCAACCAAACCACTAAATTCAATCATTGTCATACCAAGCCATAAGTAAAGAGCCCCGATCCTTTTGTTGATGACTTCCTGGTGTGGAATGCACCGAAGCCAGACTTTCTGTAGGCGACGTCGTGAATGGCGATGACAAGTTTATAGGTATCATTGTGAGGTGCTATCTAGGTTAAGAGATAGAAGTCACAGTTAGTATCAATGTGACGTACTATCCAAGTCTTGGATGAGAGTAACAGTTTTGAATGATATTTCTATCATTAATAAATCTCTTGACGTATTCCTGAAGACTTCTTAGCCTACCCCAGAGCGTAAAATCGAATTTTGTATTAACACCAGTAAAAAACCCATTTCTTAAACCCTCAAATATTTTTTCAACCAAAACGAACGTATAATGTGCCAAAGACGTTGACTCGAGCTATTGAAGATTACGATCGTACCATTCAATATCATCGTGGAAGAGCGAACATGGTAGCTGACGTGTTGAGTAGAAGATCGTATGCGTTTACAAGTGCGATGTTGTTAACACAAAGACTCATTTCGTATAACTTGTAAATGATGAAGATAGAGTTAAAGACTCTAGGGACCCACGTGAAGATAACGAATATACGAGTAAAATCGACTTTAATCGATAAAGGTAAAGACGCTCAAGCTACATACCCGAATATGATGAATGTGAAGAAGGTTCAAGAGGGCGTTATTCTAGAAGCAAGAGTTGCTGAAGAGAGGAAATCTCAACCCTCGATTTAATTGGCCCATTTGAAATCCTCGATTGAGTAGGAACTGTGGCTTATAGACTCGTTTTACCGCCAAGTATGTCGCGTGCTCATAACGTTTTTAACGTATCAATGTTACGTAAATATGTGGATGACCCGAACCACATTATTAATTTAGAATAGGACGAGATAACGGATGATTTAACGTATGAGATCTCGTGTTAAAATCTTGGATAAGAAGAATCGTATCCAACACTCAAGGGTTATACCTCAAGAGTTAGAATCTGAAATGAAGTCAAGGTATCCTCACCTGTTCGGCATACCAGGTACGTACGTAAATTTCGAGGGTAAAATTCCATAAGGAGGGGAGATTGTGAAACCCTAGATTTTATGAATAAAGAATTAATTTTCTCGAAATAATTTTTTTATATTTGGTGTGAATTTGAGATAATGTTATAGTTGTGGGTAATATTTATAAATTTTATAAAGTATGCAAGTTGTCATATTATATTCGATTGGTCGGAGAATATTCATTTTAAACAGAAAATATTCGTACGACGGCACAATCATTGGTGGACCCCACAACGAAATTATTGTAGGATTGAGAAAACGACAAAAATATTTTATTGAAAATAACGGCGGAAGTTTTACCGTTGATACTGTTGAACTACTCGGTAGTAAAAGTACAGTAATACGCGTTGTTGCATAGTAACACACGGTATTGATTATTGATATTTATGTGAGAAGTCACTCAGTTTTGTTCAATTATTGCTACAATAGTTGCTGCATAGTATCTCACATTATTTGATTCAATTATTGTTGATTTAGAAGTTTTGTTTTATTCGTATTATTAACGTAATAAAATAGAAACATCTTTTTATATAAAACAGAATACTTTATTAAAGTTATTCTATAAATAGAATATATTAGATTCTATTATGCATAGTATTTTGCATAGTAAAATCTTTTTATATAAAACAAAATACTTTATTAAAGTTATTCTATAAATAGAATATATTATATTTTATTATGCATAGTGTTTACATAGTAAAAATCTTTTTATATAAATAGAATATATTATATTTTATTTAAAAGATTTTTCTTTAAATATGGACCGTCGGATTAAAGTAAATCAATCTGGACCGTTCATGGATTAGTTACTATGCATTCTATTTTCCTATAAATAGAAGCTCATTCCTTCATTATTTTCTTACGAATTCACTGAACTCTAGAGAGAGAAACTATATAGAGAGACTATAAAGAGATAGAAGAAAAGTTTTCTGCTACTTCACTACTCTTATATCAAGTATTATTTTACGGTAAGGGATATTATTCTTTTGTATTCAAGAAGAGAACTCATGTTATTCCATTTCTTTATTGTTCTGTTGGAATAACCTGTATACGCGGACTACCCTATACTGGGTGACATTCTTCTATTATTCTGTCTTTATTATTCTGTCGGAATATCCTGTCTGTGCTATACGCCGGACCTGGTTCCATTTTTATTATTCCGTCTTTATTATTCTGTCGGAATATCCTGTATGTGCTATACGCCGAACCTAGTTCCATCATTTATTATTCCGTATTTATTATTCTGTTGGAACATCCTGTCGGTGTGAATTTCACCTTACCTGGTTCCGTTATTATTATTCTGTTGAAATAACCGTCTATGCGAAGTACCGCATGCATGGTGATATCTTTTGTTATTTCATTCGGTATTATACTCAGTTGATTAAAATTTTGACTTCTATACTCCATGAAATTAGTAGAATATCTTTGATATTTGCGCTTCATCCAGTATCTTTTCGTGAAAATATTTTTCTGAGCATTCTTGAATTTTACTCTACAAAGCAGTATTATGTTGACAATTTGGACGTTATTGGTTCCTGGACAAATTAATTCTTGAAATTGTTTTATTGAATTCTTATATCATTGTCTTCATTCTCATGTTTATATTATGTTGAAAGTCATCTGTGGCCTGTAGTGCATAGATGGACTTAGTATGATTATGACCAGGGATTATTCGGTATAATCATAACCGTAACGTTACAAATGATGTGGAAAAAGTCCTCATTGGCCCGTAGTACATTGATGGACAGTTTTTGGTATGATTATGGCTATGGATTCTCTTCGGCCAGGGGTTCAAAGATGAATTATTTTATGGCATGATCAGGACCGTTGATGAAAACACGATTATATTTGGCTTGTAGTGCATGGATAATTCGTGGTCGTGATACTAAAGAATATCCTTGGCCTGTAGTGCAGGGATGATTTAATGATGTGGATTATTTATTGAGCTGAGTCTCAGCGATAAAAGTGATGAAAAACTTTTTAAATCATAAAAGATAATAGATTCTATTCTCTACTTGACTCTTTTAATGGATTGCTCGTTCCGTTGCAGTTAAACTTGATGTCTATTGTATTTTATAAGTTTAACATTGTTGGAGGCTAATGATAATTTATTCTGCATTATCTTAGTCATAATATTTCTTACTGGGCTAGTTGAGCTCACCCTTTATTCACTGTTCTCTTCAGAAAATGAAAATATAGCTGGGACGAGTCGGGGAACGAAGTGATGGTCCAGAGGATAGCATTAGTAGTCATCACTATTCTGTGAAATAGTGTGATAATAATTGTACTGAGGACTCCTTTTGAGTTTGTATAATCTCTAGTAGATAATATTTGTATTCAAACTCACAGTTTATGTTTTGTCGTATTGTAAACGACAGTGGTATTAGTAAGTTGTATTTGAATTCTGTACCATGTATCTGGCGACCCAAGATGGGTGATATATACCTAATTTTGGGAGCGTCACAATTATGTTATTTAAATTATAAATTATAAAACTATTATTAAAATCTAGAAGTTAAATTGAAATATTTTTAAATTTAAGTTTAATAAAACTCATTAGAAAATAATAAAACTTATAATTATTTGTATTTTTTCACACAATGTATATCTATCTATAATAAGATACAACTGATTTTGAATTCTTCGTCGTCCACCCTAATAAATCATCTGGACCGTTTAAATTTTGGGATAAATTCCATTGTCCATGTAGTGCCGGAGACATGAGACACATCTAGTATATATATATATATATATATATATATATATATATATATATATATATATATATATTATAATCATTCCGAGAAGACCAAATTTTACATTGCAAAGAAGAACAATGTGTATTACTATGTGAGAGAGAATGTGTGTTACTAAGTGTTGTATATAGACCTGACAAAAGAGGCCTGCGGGCCAGTCCGTCATAGGCTGAGCTTTGGGCTGTAATTTCTTAGTCCAGTAAAATTCGGGCCTATTTGACACGCCCATTTTTGGCCCGACCCGCCATCAGGGCGGGCCGTTTGGGCCAACACAAAAAAATAACATAAAATAGGCACAAAAATTGTCTCGACCCACGGGCCCGCCCGCCACGGGCCGGCCTTTAGGCTACAGATTTTTGGCCCAACAAAAATCGGGCCTTTTTGACCCGGCCCGTCACTCGTCTGGTCCGTTTGCCAGGTCTAATTGTATAGTGATTTGATTTAAAGAGTGTTTGTTTAGATTTGAATGGTTGAATGAGTCAGTCATTCAGTGCGTTTGTTTTGAATAAAAATCGTCTTATTGGCTGAATAAGTCTGATTTTTGGGCTGAATTACCAAGTGTAATTTTTTTGGCTGAATGAAGTATTTTATATATAATTTTTTTACAAAATTAAGTAATATTAAATAAATTTATAACAATTTTGAATTTTTTCAAAGGGTAAAATAATAAAAATATGACATTGAGAAGTTTCAGACATGTCAATTATTAAACAATTTTTTCCATTCAAAATTCAGAATTCTACTTCATTCGGCTCGTTTAAATTACTTAAACATTTATAACTATTTGATTTAATTTTTAGACTATACAGAACGATGAACCAATAGCTAGCTGTGTTATCGTATTGTTTTAAAAACCATGTCCCATACATAACTAAAAAAGGAAAGAAAAATCATCATCTCCCCCAAAAGTCCAGGAAACAGAGTCCAACAAAAAAAGGTCAATACTTGACTATATATTAGCCTAACAACCACATGGGCCTGGGTTTTGAATCACCAGACACCACCCTGCATCCACCCACAACAACCCATTGACCTCGGTGATTAATTCCATATTCTTATTTCCCTGCTTTCCCCAGTCCCACTCTGTCTGTCTGTCTAGCTTGCTAGCTTCAGTCAGAGTTACTGAAAAGCAATGGAAAGAGAAGAAAGAAAGCAACATATCAGTGCAGAAAACCCTACACGCGTCCACGTTTTCAAGCACGCAATACTACCAAAAAAATTATTAGTTTAATTTGCAGCGTTTATATTTACCGGTCCCCCTCAATGTACATGCATAAATTATGTGAGATAAAATAAAAAATTATAAAATTTAAAAAAAATAAATTAAGAGAACTAAAAAATTAACATTGAAAATGACAAAATAATAATATATCTAAAGTCATAAAGGTGAAGGTATAAAAAATATCAAAAATTATCGTAGGGTTCAAATATTAATTTATGTGTCGAATTTTTATTAATTAATATACGGATTATATGTGTGAAAAATATCAAAAAATAACGTAAAAATATCAATTTTTATTATTTTATTATTTTATTATTTTATTGTTATGTCATTTTTCACAGAGTTGGTAGGGTGAAAAGAAAGAATGGGACAATAGAAAGTGAGAAAAGGAAGGACATTTATTAAGCTATAGATCTCTGCATCAAAATCTTCTTTAGACTTTAGCAGAGTTATTCTTCATTGTTTTAACTTTTGGTTGGTCGAGTATAATTACTACTCACTTTGTTATAAAATTATAAATATATTTATAAAATGACAATAATTTTATTTTTATAAATATATTTTTAGAGGGTGTATTTAATTAAGATTTTTAAAGTTTTTTTTTAAGTGACAAATTTTTGTAGAATTTATAGATTTTAACGACTTTTAAAAACTTTAAAGACTTTTTTAAAATGACTTTTATAGATTTCATGAAATAAGTAACAGACTTTTATAAACTTTTTATCAAGATTGTGATAGACTTTTGTATACCTCTAATATATAAAATTAAAAAATTATTAGATTAAAGATTAAAATTTTTCTACACAGTTAAATTATTTATTATATTTTTTAGTGCATATATTATAAATAATAATTCACTTCTTATGATAACAATATTCAGAAAATATATATATTAAGTATAATATATTTATTACATGGCTTCTGATCATTCAATTATTGGCTCCATGATTTCATTTGTTTTTTCATTCGCAGAAAACGAAATCCACACTCTTGTGTGAGCATGTGATTAAATACTATATTGATGGTTTTACTACTATATATAAGACAAAATGCTCATATTGATTGCTTTACTACCATCCACGGTAACATATTATTGTTTTACTATATATATATATAATTCCTCCTTTTACTAAATTATGCAGTATAATTAATAATATGACAAAAGCTTTAAATATATATACATACATAATCTTCACAATTGATATGAGAGTTCCATGATTTTTATCTCATCTTTATTAAACAAATTTCTTTCGTCTTTGTATTGGAAGCTTTCAAATTGCCGCTTTCTCCTTTATCAATTTACTGTGTTTTTTTTCTCTTTTCTTGATTACACGTACCGTGAGACAGATTGGGTATTTAGTTATTTGTTTACTTATTAATATATCTTGTTAATTCTCTTAATTATCCACATATAAATTAAATCCAATTAGTTTTAAGGCCCAAATTTTACCAAATTAATTTATCTTTCATATATTAATACTTATTAACCCATATAAAATAAATAACTAGTTTGACCCAATAAAAAAAAAGTCCAATTAAATTATTTAAAATATAAATTTAAATGTTATTTATTTATTTTATTTTATTTCTTTATTATTATTTTTTTCTGGGTATTACACCGCGAATTTCTGGGTTCCCTTTTTACTGGGGATCCTAAATTCAACCTTTGTGTTTAATATTTGGAAGTCTGTAGAAGTCTTTAGAGATGAGGTCAGACTTTGTATATTACTCTATAGTTATAATTATTCTTCTAAAGTCTGTCAAACTCTACCATTTGATAGACATCTAAAAAATTTATGACTTTTTGAATACCAAAAATACTTTTATAGACTTTGTAAAAATCTTAATTCAATATAACCTAACTTTTAAAGACACTAAAAAAATTGTAATTGAATACTAGTAAATTTTTATAAACTCTTTAAATGTATTGATTGAATACATCCAAACTTTTAAAATCTTTAAAAGTCTTTAAAAATTTTAATTGAATACACCCCTCTTAATATATAAAAGTTAGAAATTTAGTTTGGTGATTTGATATTAAACAGAATAATAAAAAAATAGCAAATTAAAAATATTACATCACTATATAATTCTAAAATAGAAATATATCGATAATTTTAAAACGAACTAAAAAGAAAAATGTAGTTCTAATTTTAGAACAGGAAGGGTATTAAATTTCTAATTTTATAAGAAACAAATCGTCATTTTATAAATACATCTTTAATTTTAATGCGGAAGATATATATACTACTTAATATTATTTTTCACGAACTGACTTAAAAAGTCAAAAAATATATTCAAGTGTTTCATTTGAGTTTTTGATATTTTCACATGGTCTCCTCTCACATGTGACCCGCTTTCTTCTCACGTGAAAGAAGACCATATAAAAAATATTAAAAACTCACATATGGAAATATCAGTTTCCATTAAGTAATAGTAGTTTATATTAGTTAAATTATAAAATGTGCTCAAATCAAGTATAATAACACATCAAACTCTTTAAACTAAAAATAATTGATACTGAGGAGTGTTGGTATAACACTTCGAACCCGATAAAGACTCGAAGTGTTAAAACGTCACAAGCCGAAGGCTCGCAAGGCAAAAATCTTTATAACGTGCAGCCTAAACAAAATAACTTGACAATAATCTTAATTTAAAACTCAACAATAAATACATTTCAATCCAATTCAAAAGAAAATACCAAATTCTTAAAATGTAGACGCAGCTCCCCGAAACTAATAGTTTTATCAAAATCCATCAACAAAAGAAATAATGTCTAAAACTAAACTCCATCTATTCCAAGCGTATCAAATAAGTGCTCAGCTTTCAACGATAGGGCATGTAAAAATATGTAGGGGTTGAGCGATGAATCCTAGTAAGTGACAATCCTCACTATCTAGCCGAATCAAGTACAATTTACAAAACACTTTTTTTTTAAAAAATTGTTCAATAAAAATAGTAGGCATGCTTTCAAAATAAAATCAATTAATAACAAAACGAATTCACATTCAAAAATGTTTTTAATGTTTATAATATATCTTTTAATCCATAGCCTTATTGACTAAGGTTGCAATAGCCATGTAACACGGTCCAAAAGTTCAATAACGTCAATGATACACACCCTACTAAGGTATATATAAATATAAACGCTCCCCGAAGGTCATTTAAAATGTGTGCAACTTATTAGGCTTATATTAACTCCGGAACTAAGAGCATTCATAGCAGTTTCTGTGACGCCCCCAAAATAGGTATACAACACCCATTCTGAGTCACCAAATACATGGTATAGAAAGCAAACTACAACTTCAATAATACAATTATCGTGCAAAATACGACAACACATACTGTGAGTTTAAATACAAATATTATCTTCTAGACAATATCCACACTCAAATAAGTCATCGTTATAATTATTCAAACACTATTTTATAAAAATAGTGAGGACTGCTAAAACATCTTTCTAGAACCATCACTCCGTACCCCGACTAGTTCCTGCTATGTTCTCACCTCCTGATAAAAATGGAATAAAAAGGAAAATGGTGAGCTCAACTAGCCCAGTAAAGAATATTATGACTAAGATAATATACAACAAATTATCGTTAGTCTTCAACAGGGAAAAATTTGATAAAATATAATAGCCAACAAGTTTTAGATCAACAACTGCAGCGAAAACATCAATCTATTAGAAGAGTCAAGTAGAGAATGAGTTCTACTATCTTCTAAGATTTAAAAGTCCATCATCAATATTTTATCTCTGTAACAACAATCAATATATATCTTTAATCAAATATTCATCTTTGCACTACAGGCCAAAGATATTCATTTGTATAACCAGTTGGTCATGTTCATCTCAACACCTGTTCATCTTTGCACTACGGGCCAAAGATATTCATCAGTTAATCATTTATCTTTGCACTACAGGCCAAAGATATTTAGTAATATCATCATTTAGGACTGAGGATGATGAAAAATATTTTAAAGAAAACGAATCCAGTGAAACGGAAGGACAAATAGTAGGGATTCGTATAACAGTTTATCCAAGATCAATAATACTTCATAAATACCAATTTTGAAGCAGAATTCAAAAATAAATATCAAAACATGGATACAATCAAAGATAGTAACCATAATAGACATATTGGACAAAAAGAAGAAAATTTCATTTTTTGGTAAATAGTGTCGTATGTACGTGAATGAGATACGTACCTGGTGTTTCGAAAAGGTGAGGATACCTCGCTTTCATTTCTGATTCCAACTCCCAGGTCATTTCTTCAATAGCATGGTTTCTCCATAAAACCTTAACTTGTGGTATAACCTTGGTGCGTAGGACATGCTCTTTTATATCCAAGATCTTAACAGGTACTTCTTCGTACGTTAAATTTTCGGCTATCTCGTCTGGTTCTAACGCAATAATATGGTTCAGGTCTTTCACATATTTACGAAGCATGGATATGTGAAAAATATTATGAACACGAGACATACTTAGAGGTAATGCGAGTCTATAGGCCACATTTCCTATTCGGTCAAGAATCTCAAATGGACCAACAAATCGTGGATTGAGCTTTCCCCTCTTCCCAAATCTTGTAACTCCCTTCCATGGTGCAACACGTAACAATACATGATCCTCAATATTAAATTCCACGTCTTTTCAATGAAGATCCGCATAACTCTTTTGTCGATCTTGTGCTGTTTATATACGTTGTCTAATCATTTGGATCTTTTCTGTAGTCATGCGTACTAATTCTGGTCCCAACAACGTTGCTTCTCCCACCTCGTCCTAGCATACTGGAGAACGAAACTTTCGTCCATACAACGCCTCAAATGGAGCCATGCCTATACTTGCTTGATAACTGTTGTTGTAGGAGAATTCCACCAGTGGCAAGTACTTATCCCAACTTCCTTTAAAATTTAGGATACAAAGTCTTAATAGATCTTCAAGGGTTTGAATAGTCCTCCCTGATTTTCCGTCCGTTTGAGGATGGTATGCCGAACTGAATCGTAAATCCTTGCCCATAGCTTTCTGCAAGCTAACCCAAAATTATGAAGTGAATCTTGGGTCACGATCCGAAACTATGGATACTGGCATGCCATGCAATCTCACAATCTCATTCACGTACATGCGAGCAAAACGTTCAAGGGAATAAGTCTCACGTATAGGTAAGAAATGGACAAACTTGTTTAATCTAACAACAATAACCCAAATCGCATCTATGCCTTGAGAAACTTTGGGAAGACCTGTAATGAAATCCATAGTAATGTGTTCCCACTTCCATTTCAAAATCTCAAGTGATTGTAATGGACCCTTTGGCACTTGATGCTCTGCCTTTACACGTTGACAAGTTAAACACCTCGAGATAAACTTCGCGATCTCTCTCTTCATATTATTCCACCAAAATGTATGTCGAATATCATGATACATTTTGGTACTCCCAAGATGGATTGCAAACGGGGTGTTGTGTGCCTCCATCATAATTCTATGCTTCAAGTTAGAATCGTTAGGAACACAAAGTCTGGAGTTGAATCTAAGTATTCCTTCTTCATCGATTCTCGCATCTGGAATAGCTCCTTCTTGTACTTTCTTCTTCATACGTATCAGCTCCAGGTCCGGAGCTTGAGCAGCTTTAACTTTATCGATTAAAGTCGGTTCTACTTGTATATTCGCCATCATCATGTGGGTCCCTGGAGTCTTTAATTCTACCTCCATCCTTTGCAAGTCATACAGAATGGGCCTTTGCATTAACAATATCGCACTCGTACTCACATATGATCTTCTACTCAATGTATCAGCTACTACGTTCGCTTTTCTATGATGATATTGAATAGTGTGATCGTAATCTTTCAATAGTTCAAGCCAACGTCGTTGCCGCATGTTGAGTTCTTTTTGGGTGAAGAAATATTTGAGGCTTTTATTGTCCGTATAAATCTCCACTTTCTCCCCATACAAGTAGTGTCTCCAAATTTTCAACGCGAATACGACTGCTGCCAACTCTAGATCACGAGTAGGATAATTCCTCTCATATTCTTTGAGTTGTCGTGAGGCATCGGCTATGACTTTCCCATGTTGAATGAGAACGCATCCTAACCCTTTGCCTGAAGCATCACTGTATATAACAAATCCATCCGTACCAGATGGTATTGTCAGAACAGGTACCGAAATGAGTCTCCTCTTGAGCTCTTGGAAACTCCTCTCGCATTCCTCGCTCCATACAAATTTGTATCTTTTAGAGTCAACTGAGTTAACGGAGCAACGATTCAAGAAAATCCTTCCACGAATCTCCGATAATAACCAGCTAAGCCCAGAAAGCTACACACTTCGATCACCGACTTTGGTTGCTCCCAACTTTGTACTGTTTCAATCTTCGCCGGGTCGACAGATACTCCATGTTTTGACACCATGTGCCCAAGGAATGCTACTTCCTCAAGCCAGAACTCGCATTTCTTTAGCTTGGCATAAAGTTTGTTTTCACGAAGCCTTTCAAGTATCAGCTTCAAATGGTGCTTATGATCTTCACGTCTTTTGGAATAGATTAGGATATCATCAATAAAGACAACAACAAACTGATCCAAATATTCCTTGAATACACGGTTCATCATATCCATGAAAGCAGCAGGAGCATTAGTCAATCCAAAAGACATGACTAAGAATTCGTAATTCCCTTACCGAGTTCTGAAAGCAGTCTTTGGAATATCCTCAGTTTTAATCTTCAGCTGATGATATCCAGAACGAAGATCGATCTTTGAAAAGAATTGTGCTCCTTGCAACTGTTCGAACAGGTCATCAATGCGAGGTAGCGGATACCTATTCTTGATGGTGACATGGTTTAATTCTCGGTAGTCAATACAAAGTCGCATACTCCCATCTTTCTTCTTTACGAATAAAACAGGAGCACCCCAAGGAGATGTACTAGGACGAATGAAACCTATGTCTAACAATTCATGTAGTTGGACTTTTAACTCTTGAAGTTCAATAGGAGTCATTCGTTATGGGGTTTTAGAAATGGATTTTGTACCCGGCTCAATGTCAATAAAGAATTCAACATCACGTTCTGGGGGTAGACCAGGAAGTTCTTCATGAAATACATCAGAAAATTCTCTAACAACCGAAATATTATTCAAATCTAACTTGTCTTTGTTCAAATCCATAACATGGTCTAAGAAAGCTTGACATCCGTTTTTTAATAAACGAATAGCTTTATGACTTAATATGATAGTGACTGATTTTAGTGGTTTAATTGTTTGAATTCGTATGACAGGTTGGTTAGGAATATGAAAACTAACAACCTTACGAAAATAATCAATTTTGGCATGATGAGTGGTTAGCCAATCAATTCCTAAAATCACATCAAAAGCAAGTATCTTTAAAGATATAAGATCAACAGGTAATGTGATAGTGCCAACTTGGATCATGCAAGATTTATAAACTGTAGATGTAACGAAGGTTTCACCCAACAGAGTTTCAATAAATAAGTCAAAGTCCAATTTCTCCGGAGTCAAGTTTAAACGTTGAGCACAAGCAGGAGGGATAAAAGAATGGGTAGAACCGGTATCTAGTAAGGTATAAACTTCGCAAGAGTTCAAGATTAGCTTACCCGTAATCACCTCGTTCGGGTTCCTCGTGTTTTGGCCAGTCACGACAAACGCGCTTCCAGGAACCGCTGATTTCGACTTATCCGGGACAGCCCTTGGAGTCACCATCCCCGTTGAACTTTGTTTTGCTATACAACAATCCCGAGCTATGTGGCCTTCCTTTCCACAGTTGTAACATACCTTGGATTGTTGTTGACAGTTTGGGCTGATATGTCCCTCTTTCCCGCATTTGTAACATCTAACTAGAGGTCGTTCTCCTCCCCTAGAATTTGTTGTTGGTGCTGGTACTGCTGTTGATGTCTTCCCGTCATTGTTGAATCTCCTCTTTTTGAAATTTCCACTTGACTCACCTCTCCTATTATCATGGCCATGATGACCACCCGAGTGGTTACCGCCTTTGTTCGTATTTTTCCCTCTTCGTTGGTTATCATCGCTTTGATGACTGTTGTCACTGGTATGACCCTGGTTGTGGTCCCTCGGTTGAACATACTCATTATCTCGCTCTAATAATTAAGCACTGTTTACGACATCTGAATATAAAGAAAATTTATGAGAGATAAGATATTGTCGAATCTCTGGTTTTAAACCTCTCAGAAATATCCTCGTCATTCGTTCCTCATTCTCTACCAAATGAGGTGCAAACCTGGATAACTCTGCGAACTTCGCCTCGTATTGGGATACCGTCATGTTGTTTTGTTCTAGTCTAATAAACTCTACCTCCTTCATATGGCGAATACTTTCAGGAAAGTATTTTTCGTTGAAAAGTTTTTGAAACGTTTCCCAAGACATGCGGAGTGCGACAGGCTGGGTACGTTTCACAGACTCCCACCAGTAATCTGCCTCACCACGGAACATAAAGGTGGCGAATGGAACCTTCTGTTCCTCAGTGCATCCCAAGACATCGAATATCTTAGTAATTTGCTTGACCCACGTTTCTGCCATGATCGGATCCGGCTTTCCCTTAAATTCTGGTGGTTCCAACTCTTTGAACTGATTGGTCGTGATAAGTCGTGCGTTGCTATCATTTCCATCTGTATTCTGTACACGAGTCTTCCTCGTCTGGTTTTGCATGAACTGCAAAAAGCTCCTAAACATCCCGTCGTTCATCGTCTGCTCAGTGGTGTTGTTTACAGGAGGAATATTGCCTTCTTGTTGCATATTCCTCTGGGTGGTGATTAAAGGTGTTTCCACGATCTCATTAACTCCACCGTTAATATTCTCAACTGCCATTCTTAAATACTGCCATAAAACAAGGGTTAATTAAACAAATTAACATATCACATATTAACCATATACTTCAACTGACCAACAAATAAGGTTAGGTATGACACACTAGCGAAGGATTACTCGTCTCTCCCCTCCTAGTACTATTCCCCGATCTCCGCCAGAGACCATATCCCTAAGCTCTGATACCAACTGTGACGCCCCCAAAATAGGTATATATCACCCATTCTAAGTCGTCAAAATACATGCTACAGAAACAACTACAATTTTATTAATACAACATAAAAACTGTGAGTTTAAATACAAATATTGTCATCTAGACAATATCCACACTCAAATAAGTCCTCAGTACAATTATTGATACATTATTTTACAAAAATGGTGAGGACTACTAAAACGACTTTCTAAAACCTTCATTCCATACCCCGACTAGTACTCGCTACATTCTCGCCTCCTGAGAAGAAAAATGGAACAAAACGGAAAAGGGTGAGCTCAACTAGCCCAGTAAAGAATATTATGACCAAGATAATATAGAACAAATTATCGTTAGTCTTCAACAGGGAAAAATCTAATAGAATACAATAGACAACAAGTTTTAAATTAATATTCGCAGCGGAAATAATAATTCATTAGAAGAGTTAAGTAGAAAATAAAATCTACTATCTTCTATATATGAATATAAAGGTGGCGAATGGAACCTTCTGTTCCTCCGTGCATCCCAAGACATCGAATATCTTGGTAATTTGCTTGACCCACGTTTCCGCCATTATCGGATCCGGCTTTCCCTTATATTCTGGTGGTCCCAACTCCTTGAACTGCTTGGCTGTGACATTTCCTCCCGTATTTTGTGCACGAGTCTCCCTCGTCTGGTTTTGCATGAACTGCAAAAAGGTCCTAAACATTCCATCATTCATCATTTGCTCGATAGTGTTGTTTACAGGAGGAATATTGCCTTCCTGTTGCACGTTCTCCTCGTTTGTAACTAAAGGTTGTTCCACAGTCTAATACACTCCATTGTTAACGTTCTCAGTGGCCATTCTTAAATACTGCCATAAAACAAGGGTTAATTAAACAAATTAACATATCACATAATATCCCTATATTATAACTGACCAACAAAAAAGCTTTGATAAGACACACTAGCGAAGAATTTACTCATCTCTCCCCTCCTAGTTCTATTCCCCGATCTCCGTCAGAGACCATATTCCTTAGATCTGATACCAACTGTGACGCCCCCAAAATAGGTATACAACACCCATTCTGAGTCGCCAAATACATGGTACAGAAATCAAACTACAACTTCAATAATACAATTATCGTGCAAAATACGACAACGCATACTGTAAGTTTAAATACAAATATTGTCTTCTAGACAATATCCACACTCAAATAAGTCCTCGTTACAATTATTCAAACACTATTTTACAGAAATAGTGAGGACTGCTAAAACATCTTTCTAGAACCATCACTCCGTACCCCGACTAGTTCCTGCTATGTTCTCACCTCCTGAGAAAAATGGAACAAAAAGGAAAAGGGTGAGCTCAACTAGCCCAGTAAAGAATATTATGACTAAGATAATATGCAACAAATTATCGTTAGTCTTCAACAGGAAAAAATCTGATAAAATATAATAGCCAACAAGTTTTAGATCAACAACTGCAGCGGAAACATCAATACATTAGAAGAGTCAAGTAGAGAATGAGTTCTACTATCTTCTAAGATTTAAAAGTCAATCATCAATATTTTATCCCTGTAACAACAAACAATATACATCTTTAATCAAATATTCATCTTTTGCACTACAGGCCAAAGATATTCATTTGTATCACCAGTTGGTCATGTTCATCTCAACACCTGTTCATCTTTGCACTACAGGCCAAAGATATTCATCAGTTAATCATTTATCTTTGCACTACAGGCCGAAGATATTTAGTAATATCATCATTTAGGACTGAGGATGATGAAAAATATTTTAAAGAAAACGAATCCAGTAAAACGGAAGGACAAATAGTAGGGATTCGTATAACTGTTTATCCAAGATCAATAATACTTCATAAATACTAATTTTGAAGCAGAATTCAAAAATAAAGATCAAAACATGGATACAATCAAAGATAGTAACTATAATAGACATCTTGGACAAAAAGAAGAAAATTTCATTTTTCAGTGAATAGTGTTGTATTCGTGAATAGTGTCGTATACGTGAATAGTAACCCCGACACAAAAAGTTCCAAATTTGATAAAAATTCAGATCAATACTTCGGCATAATGATATTGAAGAAATAATATCATATATAAAGAAAATAACATCCCTTACCTCAAAATATCAGTACTTCTGATCGGAATATCGGTATAAGACTGAAGGAAACTCGCACTGATGAATAGAAACTCACAAAGTATCTAAATACTCACAAAATACATTCAATAATTTAGAGAAAGAAAGAGAGAAAACTTGTTTCTGGTGTGATTTTCAATTCTAACTTAGCCCTCTATTTATAGGAAAATGTTAGCAGACTTGACCTGCAACCTGATGGTTTTACCTGCTACTATTCCCACCCACCACATTTGAAATAAATTCAGCACATTTCTTCACCAACCACAAGTGGGGCCCACTCAATTCTCGAATTTTCCACCAAAATCATTTATAAACCTAATTTCTGAATTAGCCACCTCTTAAAATTCATAACAAATCATACGTTCATTTTTAACGGTTCAAAATTTGTGGGCATATACTCAACTTATATATGTATAACATATCCAAAAATTACAACGATCCAACGGTCGGATTAAAAATTATAACTCACACAATATATCTCAAAAATACTGGTTTAATTTTTAATACCTTCATTTCGACAAAAATACTGATAAAATACTTCAACATTAACTCCTTCATTTTTAACCACAATAAATATATTCAACATTTATATCCACATAAAATAAATATTTCATTATCATATGAATCAATAATTAATTATTCACAAATAATATTACAGAATCACATTTATGACAACCAGGTCGTTCCCAGGAAAGAGGGGGCTTTCCAATAAGAATTTCTCCTTATTGGCGCGCAATTAGGTGACCAAACCTCTCCTTGACAGAACTTTCTAGACATTGCCAATAATGTTATCTAATAATATTATTCAAATAATATGAATTATTGATCTGATAATGGGAAATACTGTGCAGTGACAATTATTGAAACAACAATAATATAAAATATCAACGCAGCAATTATTGAATCAATAAAATAAAATATTGAACAGTAACTACTGTAACAATTATTGAGTAGTGCCTTCTTACGTAAGGATCAATAATTCATCAATACTGTGCATCCACGCGTATTACTGTATTTTAACCACGGGGTATTCCAACAATGTTAACGATAACAACTACGCCGTTATTTATAAAAACTCAAACTTGTCATTTTCTTCATCCGACAGTTATTCTGTTATGGGGCCCACAAATGACTGCGCCGTCGTACGAATATTCCCCGATAACAAGAATATTCCACGACCAAACGAATATTCTTCGACACAATGATTATTTTATAACCACTTGCATATTTTGCAAAATTTGCACATTTCACCCATAACCAGAGAATTATATCAAATTAATACCTTATTATTCACAAATATAATTAGAGAAAAATCGATTTTATTTATAATAAGTTGGGGTCTTACAGTTTCCTTATCTTTATCCCTACTCTGCAGTGTTATTGGGTTCCTTATATTGATTCCTTAAATAATAAAATTTAAAAGTTAAAAGTTAAAATTTCCAATAGTCAAAATATCAAATTAATAATAATCTTATAATTTATAAAAGAGAGAGTATAATTTATCAATTATATTTCACTGTAAATAATGTTTATTTTATTTTAAATTTTAAGTAATTTGTGAAATGAGTATTGAATAGATTGTAGTTGCAAATGTACATAAGATTAATATTAACTTTTAAAAAGTTAATTTGTGATATTTTTAAATTTAAATTTAATATGATTCATTTAAATTTTGAAAATAATAAATTTTATAATTATTATTACGTTTATAATATTTATAATTATATTGACATAAATTAAATAAATTTTTATCAGTTTTAAATTTGAATATGTTTGAAATTAATTTTTAAAATATAAGTCAATATTTAGTTTATAATTTGAAAATAAAATATTAAAAAATGTCAAGATATGTATGATTGATGAGTTGTCCACTTAAATGAGGATGTGAAATGTCATTTTGTATATATAGAGAATGATCTTTTGACTCCCTCACTTTGGGAAATAAAATCCTATATATGGATTAAAATAGAGAGTCAAATAAGGATAATGAAGCTGTTGGATAATGATTTGTTGATGCATTCTTCAAAATTAGGGATAAAGAGTTAATTAGGGAAACTGTTGCTAATGCTCTAAACGTAATCAATAACGGGTTCTATACATAGTCAGACTAACGATTTCAAAATATTTACTTAATATTATCGATATTCTAAACGATACTTTTTCACAATAAGAAATCATATAATATCCTTTCACAATTCAAAAATAAATATTTGATCCGAAGTTTTGAAACAACAGAACATACTATTTTAATTTAAATAGAAGCCTTAAATAAAACATAACAAATTTTGAAATTATACATTTAGACATCCGAGTAATTATTAACATATACATAAAGTAACGATAATTTATTAATTAGTATATTCTTTAAAGGCCTTTTATGTATAATACTCCCAAAAGAGAGTGTTTAAAATTAAGTTAATATTGGTCAATTGACTAATATAATGTAGAGCAGAAAGTGATCTCTCTGTGTGTCAGCACTGTATTGATTAATTGACCAACTTATCATAAAATTAACTTTATAGTAAAGAGACCCTTCTAAAGTGTGTATTGCGTGTTGATAGACCTAATGCATTAATTTGCAACTTTTGGCTACTTTTCTTATAAATTACTTATAACCAATTGCTTGCTTTTCGCATGCTAATAAAATGTGTATATATATTATACTATTCCATTACCTAAAAAGGGGCTGAACAACCCCAAAAGTAAAAATGCTATATTATTCAAAATTAAGATGAATATTAAGAGCTATATAAACTGTTATTTATATTTGAGATTGGGATCTGAAAATTAATTCAATATAGTACTCCATATAGTTGTTGCTTTTCATATTGTTAATTTTTTTTTTAATTTCAACTTTCTTATTATTATTTGTTCGATTGTATCTCAAGAATCAAGTATCATTAGTTTTGTATTATTAATTTAGTGCTATTTATTTGGTCTTTTTTTATTTTGTATTTGTGTAGAAGTTTTTGTTTTCAATTAATTTAGTTTTAACTTTAATTAAAACCCAAGAATCCAATTCCTGGTTACGTCACTGCATTTAGCGATACTTTTGCTAAATTGTTCTAACGACACTCAATACTTTAAACGACATTATTTTTACTATTATTTTAACGACACTTAACACTTTAAACGATACTTATTATGACATTAATTATCATTTTTATGTTGATAATAAAACATAATTTATTTTAAAGTTGAGGACATTTCTTAGAAAATTAAGTGAATTTATCAATTCATGATTGAAATTTATATCATTTGGGCTATCAAAAACAAAAAGCTTTGGAACCAATTCATCATGTATGTCTCTCACATTGTTGAATTAGGAGGTGTTTGATAAAAATTGAATCTGAATCTGAATGAAAAAAATTGTTTGATAATTGACATGTCTAAAATATCTGAATGACAAAACTTTATTATTTTACCCATCCGAAAAATTCAAAATTATTGTAAATTTATTTAATATTACTTAATATAATAGTTAATATTTTTTTAAAATTTTTTTTACTTTATTCAGCTGCTCATTCAACCATTCAGCTAAAAAAATCTGACTTAGCAACTCAGCTCTTCCATCTTACCGATTCAGCCATTCAGACGAAAACAAACGCACTGACCGATTCAGCCATTCAGATTCAACTCTATTCTCTTAGGGGGTGTTTGATAAAAACTGAATAAATCTGAATCTGAATGAGTTGAATCTGAATCTGAATGAAAAAAGTTGTTTGATAATTGACATGTCTGAAACATCTGAATGACAAAATTTTATTATTTTATTTCTCTAAAAAAATTCAAAATTGTTGTAAATTTATTTAATATTACTTAATATAATAGTTAATATTTTTTTAAAATATTTTTTATTTCATTTAGCTGCTCATTCAGTTCAAAAAAATTAACAAAGCCATTCGGCTCGTCTATCTTACCGATTCAATCATTCAGACCAAAATAAATGCACTGACCGATTCAACCATTCAAATCCAGCTCCATTTAACTCTTAAAAAACACCCCCTCAGTCCAACTAAGGTTGTGTTTGATAAATTTGGGAATTAAGATCTGAATGATTATGATGTCTTAATAAATTAGATCATCTGAATGGTTATGAGGTCTGAATCTAAAAAATTGTTTGATAACTAAAAAGTAAGTTGTCTCTTAATGACACTATTTTACCATTTTAAAGGATAAAATTTTATTTAATAATTTTAAATATTCAATTTAATAAAAATGAGTGCATAATATTGTTTAATATATTTATATAAAAAAAATTAGCAAAAAAAATTCATTAAGAGGTACCTCTTAATTATTAAGATTTCATTTTCTGTCTTACCGATTAAGAGGCATTCAGAGGTAACAAAAAATAAAACAAACAGCATCATGTCTCTTAGCGATTACGAGACAGTCCATTAAGAGACAATCAGATGTAAACAAACAGCACCTAAAGAGCCTTAGCAATATTTTCTGTGTTTTTCGGTCAATATGATGTGGGGTAATCTTTGATCCATTATGATCTTAGTACGAGTAGCCTGACTGATCAAACAAATTAATTACCAAGTGGGGTGTATATACCTATTTCTTTGGTCCTCTAGATCCAATTATTACGCATATATATTTCAAACCAATGATGGCTAGACAATACTCGTATATTTGATGTACAGTCCTTTACACTAATCCGGGAATTTCGACTACAAATTTTATTTATTTATTTATTGTTTTGACTCTCAAAAAATGTATAATATGTTTTTAATTAATTTTAAAAAAAAATTCAGTAATTTAAATATAATTTAGATACATATAAAAACAATATTACATATATTGTACAATACTATTTTTTATATTATCTAAATTACACTAAAATCATTGAATTTTATAAAAGTTCCGGATTTTCGATGGTCCCTCTTTGATGTAACATATCATTGCAAATTATATAGTTACGTGTCTCCACAAATTATATAAAAAGCATCATCATATCATGGGCGTACATTTGGTACAAAAGGTTGAAAGAATATTGTTAGTTAATTTTATGAATTACTTAAATATATGTAAATCATCCTAAATTTAAATATAGTTAATCTTGATATTACTTGTTGGGATAGAAGCCCAAATGGCCCAATCATATAAAAGGCTCGGGCCCAAACCCACCTTAGGCCCACATAACAAAGAAGACCCAAGGGCCCACTTGCGGACACACCCTTGTATTAGCCTACACAAATTATACGGTAGTGCAACCAACTCTCAAATGAAAAGTCACTCCCTCACCCACGTCGACTTGTCCCGAAGACATGTTTAATGGGACAAGCTCAAGTAGGGCAACTATGGATTCCTAGTACAACGAGAGCTTTTTGTATAATGCTGGTGAGATTAGACACTCTTTACACTTGAAACCCTAAGGTTGACTCCCTTTCATTATTATTCACTCACCAACGCATTAGAAGTGTCCCATGGTGGCTAATCGCCCTTAACTATCATTAATAGGTTAAATACCTTTAAAAAATGGATTCTGTTTTCATAAAAGAAACTTCACGGTAAGTTGGTCAATTGATCAATACAGTGCTGAAACGTAAAGAGAAATCACCATACGACATGTATGTCGAAACTGTATTAATTAAATGACCAAAATTAACTTCATACTAATCACTCCCAAACAAATAAATTACTAATGGATTCGAATAACCAAAAGTTGCCTTAAATCCGCCCTAAAATGTCAAAGGAGTTCGGTGGAGTGAGTAATTAATTACCCCCCATGACCATCACATGCTCCATTCTTTTCTCTTTCCCTCCACCACCTCCATGTGAGGCCAAGCCAGTCCTCCCGCCCGCGCCATTAGAAATTTAGAATTTATAGTAGTCTCACAATATTTTTGTCTATTAGTACATTTTTACTACTTCTACTTATACTTCCAAAAAATACATTAATAAAATTATGAATTTGGGTTCCCTTCAACTTTATCTTGTACATCCTCAAGCAAATATATATATATATATATATATATATATATATATATATATATATATATCAGAACCGATCAGGTGAGAGCTCCCTTACTTTATTAAAATGCGGACCTTTTTTTTTATTATTTTTTTTAAAACAACTAAAAAAAATTTAATATTTTATGGAACTGAAATTTTTCCATAATACAAGTCTGTACAGTCTGTGCAGACTGTACCACTATTTTTTGGTATAGGTATCCAAATCACCCCAAAAATATTGTATTATGAAAAAAAATTTAGTTCCATAAAATATTAAACTTTTTTTTAGTTATTTTATTTAAAAAAAATTAAAAAAAACAAAAAAAAAAGTCTGCATTTTAACAAAGTAAGGGAGCCCTTACAGGAATCGGACCCATATATACATATATATATATATATATATATATATATATATATACATATATATATATGGAATTCATCCGTGGCCAACGCTTGCTAAAAGTACTGTGCAGCAAACGAGTTAATGATCGTTGATCTGGACAATGGAAGGCTGCGGTTAAATTTGATAAAGGCCCTACCGCTATAGGCTGTAGCGGCAGTCTACTTTTCCAAAATTGGAGCGAAATGACCAGCGTACCCCTGTAATTTGTTAAGTTCCCCTGCCGTAGGAGCCTGTAGCGGCATGGTCCCACCAATTTGACCAAATTTTGCTCGTGCCAATCAAATCAAACAAGCTTTTAGTTTTTATGACCAATCAAATCAAACCAGCTTTTTGTTTTTATGACCAACCCTTTTAACAATTAATTCGACTCTACCGCTAATGGCTGTAGCGGCAGTCTGTGTAGTATTTTTATAAACCCATGCTTGCTTCCTCATTTCACAGATCTTACATACATAGGTTTTCTCTCGATTTTTTCCCCCACTGTTATTCCATCTCTTTTATAATTTGGTTGATGTTGTCCAATTTTACTCTCAAATTCAAGTTGAAGTTTTGATCCGGTGATTCTTCCTTCTTGTTTCAGAATGGCTCACAACATACCTGCTCATAAAAGGTTTGTATCAAGTTCTTCAGATTCTGTTGCTAGTTTAGATATTTATGGAAATAAATCTGAGTTTGTAAGTGAAGTTGAAAGTAGTAAATCTGAAATGATTCCATACGTTGGTCAGTTATTTTCTAAGTTGGAAGAAGTTGAATTTTTTTATAGGTCGTATGCTAAACAAAATGGTTTTGAGATTAAAATTACAACTAGTCATAAACATGCTGGTACTAATGAGGTGTCGTCTAGGTTGTATGTTTGTAAAAAAATAGGTACACCAACTTCTGTAAAGAGTTTGCCTGATGATGAAGATGGTAGTAAGAAAATAACTAGGCCGCGAGACTCTATAGGACGCACATTATGCAAAGCTAGAATATTTGTTGTTCATAGTAAGAAAGAAGACAATTGGCGTATTTCTACTATTCAATTAGAGCACAATCATCACCTAGTGACCCCTACCAAGGTAGATTTGATCGAGACAAAAAGAAATATTGCTCCGGTTGCAAGAAAATTAATTGACACTTTAAATAAGTCTGGTATTGGACCGAGTAGGATGATGAACGTTTTGAGAAGAATGGGTGGCGGGTTGCAAAATGTTCCTTTTTCTAAGTTAATGTTCAGAATGTGGTGAGAGATTTAAGGCGTGATTCTGCAGATGAAAATGATGCACAAGCTGCTGTAAATTATTTGAAAAAACATGGATCCGGATGTTTGAGTAATTTTTTTATCGTGTCAAACCAGACGAAACAAATCGCATAACATGCATTTTGTGGGCTGACACCCGATCAAGGTTGATGTATCAACATTTCGGAGATGTTGTGACATTTGACAGTACGTACAGGACTAATAAGTATGGCATGCGTTTGTTCCATTTATCGGGGTCAACCACCATTTTCAGTCTATACTGTTTGGATTTACATTGTTAAGGGATTAGACAGAGGACTCTTTCGTGTGGGTATTAGAGACATGGCTCAAAGCCATGGACTACAAGACACCTATAACCATCATCACTGACCAAGACAAAGCCATGAGTAATGCTATTGCTAAGGTACTCCCTTCTACTCATCACTATCTATGTTCTTGGCATATTAGCAACAAGTTTCCTGAGAAATTGCATCATCTTTATTCTGAGCACCCATCCTTCAAAGACCATTTTAACAATTGTGTGTATAATTCATTGTCCATCGAGGAGTTTGAAGAGCGTTGGCAGATTCTAGTGAGAAATTATGAATTTTATAACAATGAGTGGATTAGAAGTTTGTATGATGTACGAGAGAAATGGATTCCGACGTATACAAAGAGATATTTTGCCGCAGGAATGACAACCACTGGAAGAAGCGAGAGCATGAATCATTTTTTTGATGAGTTTGTCAATGCTTCAACAGGCATGAAAGAATTTGTAGTACAGAGTCAGAAGGCTATAGAAAAACAATTTATCAGAGAGAGGAAGGCCGACTACATAACACAACATCGGAAAAGGAATATGGTACTCGGGTCATCTTTGGAAGTGCATGCTGCTCAGGTGTACACAAAAGAGCTGTTTAGACGTTTTCAACGTCAATTCGTCGATTCCATGATGTACAATGTTAGAAAAGTTAGTGAGTTATGTGGTCCTGAAACAAAGGTTTATGCAGTGTATTAGGCAGATGCCGCTAAAAATGGTGGAAGATATAAAGAAATAATCAACAATCGTCAACTAGGGTCGGTAACATGTAATTGTCAATTATTTTCCTATTCTGGTGAAGTATGCAGACACATCTTGAGATATTTCTTGGCTAAGAGTATTTCTCAAATTCCGAGCAACATGATTCTTACTCGGTGGACAAGAAATGCAAACAAAACCGATGTTGAAGAATTACTCTTTAGCTCAACAACTGCTGACTTTGAACAAGATCAAGCAATGCGTTTTAATCATTTGATGACTGATAGTCAGGAGTTAGCCAGTAAAGCTGCTTGCTCAATAAGAGGTTACAAAACTCATCTTAAGTTGAATGCACGAGGAAAAGCGTTAATTGACCAGTGTGATCCGGATGAGAATCTTACTGAATTGGCTGGCGATGACATTGATTGCACTGTTGGAGTTACACCTCGGGCAATGGGCTATGATAATGATGATGAAGATGCGGAAGAAGACGAGTTCTTCCTTCAAAATTAAATCCATTCATATTGTCATCCCACTTCACGTAAGGGCGCCAAACTACTTGCCATTCAGGCTGGTCATCTAACTTACCTCGGTAAAATTTTAAATGATGATGGGGATTTTGTCGTCTATCAGGGTAGCTGTGATTTTCTGAGTATGCCCACGCTAGGGCCCTAGGTAACCATAACTGTGATTGAGGCCAAGGTTTAGGTCTTCCAAATATTATACGCTCGTATGCCCAAATTTGTAAAAGGGTGAAACAACCATTAATATATTTAGCTCCTTTCCTAGTGGCATTATATAAAGTCCTATACAAATAGCCCAACACAGCTGCATCCCACGAATATGTTACACAATTTTCAGCGTTGGCAATAAAATACATATACTTGGGATGAACAGTGTTTTTATTCCTATTGGGGAACAATATTGCCCCACACAACCAAAGAATATATGCCTTTGTGCATCGACCAACAATTTCCTTACTTGCTTTAGGGGGACAATTATTAAAATGCTGCTACAACCATAGTAATGAAATAGAGTCGCGTTTTTTTGATTCCTGATATTCAGCAACTACTTCACAACCAAAATATTCTTTAAAATGAGCTAATGGAGTGTCAAATAATGGACAAGTTAAGGGTTTTCCAACAACCGGCAACTCAAAAATGAAGTGTACATCCTCTAAAGTGATTGTAATTTTCCCATAATTTAGGTGAAAACTATTGGTCTCCGGCCGCCATCTCTCTACCAAGGCGGACACGAGCCCAATGTCAGTTTGTGGTACAACTGCGGGATAACAAAAAATTCCAAAGCCACATTTTTGTAAAAGAGTTTTTTGAGCTTTTGTTAATATCCATTGATCGTATTTTTTTCAGTTAATTGACATGAGAGTAGTCTTCCCCTGTCATTTTCGTCATATATATCATCTGACACATGATTTTGTTGGTCGTTAAGGACACTTGGGTCAATTGGTCCATAAATTCAACTGTCCATCTAGTACCTAAAAAAATAATAGTAAAGATTTTTAATATTGTTTAATAAATATATAACAAAATTATATCTATATCCTATTACTCACATGCATATGATAGCACACATAACTAACTATATTTTATCAAAAAAACATTCATAATAAAACAAAACTCCATTATAATTATTAAGCAATTAATTTAATAATAAGTAAAAAATTATACTAACTAATTCACCACATAATTATATAATTACCCACACACATAAATCACACATTTTATTTTTCTTAATAACTACTTCACATGCATAGATTTTTCACATGCATATTATTAAACTCTCTTAATGACAAAATAACTACTTTAAATACAATATATATATATATATAGACATAGTAATAATTGATCATTTTTCTTAAAAGTTTAAACTTCATTTTTATTATAAAAACATTTAAAAATAATAATAAAATATTTATTTATTTTTAATTGAATATTTGAAAAATAAATCTTACCAATGGAAATATTTTCGGAATACAAAACTTGTTGCTCCACCCGTTGCAATCTAACTTTCTCTCGTGCCAATCTCTTCTGCTTTGCTGGTTGAATGAAAATTGTTCTACCGGAAGGAGAGGTGTAAGACCCCAAATAATTAATAAATGAAATTTAATTTCCTCTAATTATTATTTTGAAATAGTAAGGGTTGATGTGATTAATGTGGTTAGTTATGGGTAAAATACGCAAATATTTTAAAATAAGCAAGTGGTTATAAAATATTCATTGTTGTCGGGGAATATTCGTTTGGTCGTGGAATATTCGTACTGTCGGAGAATATTCGTACGACGGCGCAGCCATGTGGGGGCCCATAACGGAAAACGATTGGAGGAAGAAAACGACAAATATAAGTTGTTTAAAAATAACGGCGTAGTTGTTACCGTTTACACTGTTGGAATACCCGGTGGTTAAAATACAGTAATACGCGTTGTTGCACAGTGGCACACGGTATTGCACCAATTATTGACTCTTACGTAAGAAGGCACTAATCAATAATGGTTACAGTAATTATTGTTCAGTATTTTATTATATTGATTCAATAACTGTTGCGTTGATATTTTTATATTACTGTTGTTTCAATAATTGTCATTACACAGTATTTTTCATTATCAAAGCAATAATTCATATTATCTGAATAATATTATTAGATAACATTATTGACAATGTCTAGAAAATTCTGTCTAAGGAGAGGTTTGGTCACCTAATTGCGCGCCAGTAAGAAGAAATTCTTATTGGAAAGCCCCCTCTTTCCTGGGAACGGCCTGGTCGTCAATATTGTGATTCTGTAATATTATTTGTGAATAATTAAATTATTGATTTATATGATGAGGAAAATATGGATTTTATGTGGATATAGATGGAGAAAATTTTAATGTGACAATTGTTGAAAATTAATATTTTATCTTTTTATGATAAAATAATTCATTTAAATATATTATTATATTTTAATAATATAATAATGATGATATTTTTACGATGAATGTGGGATATATGAGTATATGTGGGGGAGGAGTATTTTTGTTACCAAAAATATTTAAAACATGTTAAACATGTTGGTGGACCCCATTTATTGACTGAAATTTGATTATAGCTTGTAAAATCGCCCGTTTGTGAATTTTGGTCAATTTCTGTTTGGATATTGGAAAAACTTCCTTCTGCAAAGTTGTGCAGAATTGAATTTCCTATAAAAACTCGCGAGATTTGAATTTTCTGACAAAAGGGCTATTTATTATGAATTATTGAAGTTCTGAAGCTCCGAAATAATTGATTTTTGGAAGTTTTAATTATTTATTTTATAAAAAACGTTTTTTGTACTTCTTCTAGAAGGGAGCATGTGGTTTGTATTCAAATTTGCAGATTCTAAATGGGCGTAGAAAATTTTTATATATATTATTATTATAATAAATTTTCTGTTTTGGTGTTCTAAGCAATTTCCTATAAATAGGTGCTTAGGTTAGAATTGAAAATCACACCAGAAACTGAAGTTTTCTCTCTCTATATTATCGAGCGTATTCTTGTGAGTATTTTGAGTATACTTTGAGTATTGCTATACGGTGAAAGTTCAAGTCATAGCCTATATCCGGTGTTTCAACTAGAAGTACTGATCTTCCGAGGTAAGGGATGTTATTTTCTTCTCAAATGATATTATTTCTTCAATATCATTATGCCGAAGTATTGATCTGAACTTTTTATCAAATTTGGAACTTTTTCATGTCGGAGTTACTATTCATGAGTTACTATTCACGAGTACTATTCACGAAGCGTGAAGATGTTTTTTTTGTGAAATTACTATCTTTTGGTGTCGGAGTTATTATTCACGTATACGACACTATTCACGTATACGATACTACTCACGAATACGGCACTATTCACCGAAAAATGAAATTTCTTCTTTTTGTCTAAAATATCTATTCCGGATACTAGCTTTGATTGTATCCATGTTTTGATCATTTTTGAATTTTACACCACTATGATTATTTTTGAGGTATTTTTGGACATGGATAAAACAAAGTACGAATCCTTAATCCTTAATCCTTGTCATTTTGTTTCACTGGATTCGTTTCTTTAAAAATATTTTCCATCATCCTCAGTCTTAAATGATGATACTATTGAATATCTTTGGCCTGTAGTGCAAAGATGAATGATTTCTGATGAATATCTTTGGCCCGTAGTGCAAAGATGAACAGTTGTTTAGATGAACATGACCAACTGATGAATATCCTTGGCCTGTAGTGCAAGGATGAATATGTGATTCAAGAGGTGCATTGCTTGATGTTACAGGGATAAAAATACTGTTGATGGACTATTAAATTCATAGACATTAGTAGATTTCATTCTCTACGTAACTCTTCTATGAATTAATATTTTTCCGCTGCGAATATTGATTTAACATTTGATGTCTATTTTATTCTATCAGATTTTTCCCTGTTGAAGACTAACGATAATTTGTTGTATATTATCTTAGTCATAATATTCTTTACTAGGCTAGTTGAGCTCACCCTTTTTCCTTTTTGTTCCATTTTTCTTCTCAGGAGGCGAGAATATAGCGAGTACGAGTCGGGGTATGGAATGAAGGTTCTAGGGAGAGTTGTTTAGTAGTCCTCACCATTTTTGTAAAATAATGTATCAATAATTATGATGGGGATTTATTTGTATGTGGATATTGTCTAGATGGCAATATCTGTATTTAAACTCATAGTTTACATGTTGTATTAATAAAGTTGTAGTTGTTTCTGAACCGTGTATTGACAACTCAGAATGGGTGATGTATACCTATTTTGGGGGTGTTACATTTGGTATCAGAGCTTAGGGATATGATCTCTGGCGGAGATCGGGGAATAGAACTAGGAGGGGAGAGACGAGTAATTCCTTCGCTAGTGTGTCCTACCTAAGCTTATTTGTTAGTTGGTCAGTATATAGGGATATTATGTGATATGTGATTTGCTTAATTAACCCTTGTTTTATGGCAGTATTTAAGAATGGCAACCGAGAATGTTAACAGTGGAGTTAATGAGACAGTGGAGATGCCTGTACTTACCAACGAGGAGAACGTACAACAGGCTGGCAATGTTCCTCCTGTGAACAACACCACTGATCAGACGATGAACGACGCAATGTTTAGAAGTTTTTTGCAGTTCATGCAAAATCAGACGAGGGAGACTCGTGTTCAAAATACAGGAGGAAATGATAGCAATTCACGAGTTGTCACAGCCAAGCAGTTCAAAGAGTTGGGACCTCCAGAATTTAAAGGAAAGCCAGATCCGATCATGGCGGAAACGTGGGTCAAGCAAATTACCAAGATATTCGATGTCTTGGGGATGCACGGAGGAACAGAAGGTTCCATTTGCCACCTTTATGTTCCGTGGCGAGGCAGACTACTGGTGGGAGTCTGTGAAGCGTACCCATCCAGCCGCACTCAGCATGTCTTGGGAGACGTTTCAAAAACTATTTAATGACAAATACTTTCCTGAAAGTGTTCGTCATATGAAGGAAGTGGAGTTCATCAGATTAGAACAAAACAACATGACGGTGTCTCAGTACGAGGCAAAGTTTGCAGAGTTATCCAGGTTTGCACCTCATTTGGTGGAGAATGAGGAACGTATGACGCGGATGTTTCTGAGAGGTTTGAAACCCGGCATACGACAATATCTCATCTCTCATAAATTTTCTCTCTATTCAGATGTTGTTAACAGGGCTCAATTGTTGGAGCGAGATAACGAGTACGGTCAATCGAGGTACCACAATCAGGATCATACTGGAGATAGCAGTCAGCAAAACAACAATAACCAGTGGAGAAAGAAAAAGACGGACAAAAATGGTAACTACTCTGGTGGTAATCATAGATATGAGAATAGAAGAAGCGAGTCAGGAGGAGATTTTAAAAAGAGGAGATTCAACAACGACAATGTGAAAATGGCAACACCAACTGGTTCCAAGGAAGGGGAACGACCACCGGTCGTATGCTACAAATGCGGAAAAGAGGGACATATCAGTCCAAACTGCCCACAACAGTTCAAGTTATGCTATAATTGTGGAAAGGAAGGACATATCGCTCGAGATTGTACGGTAGCGAAACCGAGTTCAGCGGGGACGGTGATTCAAAAGATTGTCCCAGAAAAGCCAAAGTCAATGGTTCCTGGAAGAGCGTTTGTTGTGACTGGTCAAAATGCGAGGAACCCAAACGAGGTGATCACGGGTAAGCTATTTATAAATTCTTGCGAAGTTTATACCTTACTTGATACCGGTGCTACCCATTCGTTTATCTCTCCTGCTTGCGCTCAACGTTTAAACTTGACTCAGGAGAAATTAGACTTTGACCTATCTGTGGAAACTCCTTTAGGAGAAACTTTCATCACATCCACTGTTTATAAATCTTGTTTGATTCAAGTTGGCACCATCACCTTACCTGTTGACCTTATCTCTTTAAAGATACTTGCTTTTGATGTGATTTTAGGGATTGATTGGTTAACAACTCATCATGCCAAAATTGATTGTTTTCGTAAGGTTGTTAGTTTTCATATTCCTAATCAACCTGTTGTTCGAATTCAGGCAACTAAACCATTAAAATCAATCACTGTCATATCTAATCATAAAGCTATTCGTTTATTGAAAAACGGATGTCAAGCTTTCTTAGCCCATGTTATGGATTTAAATAAAGACACGTCAAAATTGAATAATATTCCTGTTGTTATTGACTTTCCTGACGTATTTCCTGAAGAACTTCCCGGTCTACCCCCAGAACGAGAAGTTGAATTCTTTATTGATCTTGAACCTGGTACAAAGCCCATTTCTAAAACCCCATATCGAATGGCTCCTATTGAACTTCAGGAGTTAAAGGTCCAACTACAAGAATTGTTGGACATCGGTTTCATTCGTCCTAGTACATCTCCTTGGGGTGCTCCTGTTTTATTCGTAAAGAAGAAAGACGGGAGTATGCGACTTTGTATTGACTATCGGGAATTGAACCATGTCACTATCAAGAATAGGTATCCTCTACCTCGTATTGATGACTTGTTTGACCAATTACAAGGAGCACAATTCTTTTCAAAAATTGATCTTCGTTCTGGATATCATCAGCTGAAAATTAGAACTGGGGATATTCCAAAGACTGCCTTCAGAACTCGGTATGGGCATTATGAATTTTTAGTCATGTCTTTCGGATTGACTAATGCTCCTGCGGCTTTCATGGATATGATGAACCGAGTATTCAAGGATTATTTGGATCAATTCGTTGTTGTCTTTATTGATGACATCCTCATATATTCCAAAAGCCGTGAAGATCATGAGCACCATTTGAAGCTGGTACTCCAAAGGCTTCGTGAAAATAAGCTTTATGCCAAGTTAAAGAAATGCGAGTTCTGGCTTAAGGAAGTAGCATTCCTTGGGCACATGGTGTCAAAACATGGAGTATCTGTGGACCCGGCGAAGATTGAAGCAATACAAAGTTGGGAGCAACCGAAGACGGTGACTGAAGTACGTAGTTTTTTGGGCTTAGCTGGTTATTATCGGAGATTCGTGGAAGGGTTTTCTCGAATCGCTACTCCGTTAACTCATCTAACTCGGAAGGATACAAAATTCATTTGGAGCGAGGAATGCGAGAAGAGTTTCCAAGAGCTTAAAAGGAGACTTATTTCGGCACCTGTTCTAACAATACCATCTGGTTCGGATGGATTTGTTATCTACAGCGATGCTTCGGGTAAAGGGTTAGGATGTGTTCTCATGCAACATGGGAAAGTCATAGCCTATGCCTCGCGACAACTTAAAGAGTATGAGAGGAATTATCCTACTCATGATCTATAGTTGGCAGCAGTCGTTTTCGCGCTAAAGATATGGAGGCACTATCTATATGGGGAGAAAGTGGAGATATATTCAGACCATAAAAGCCTTAAATATTTCTTCACTCAAAAAGAACTCAACATGCGGCAGCGACGTTGGCTCGAGCTATTAAAAGACTATGACCACACTATTCAATACCATCCTGGAAAAGCAAACGTGGTAGCTGACGCGTTGAGTAGAAGGTCATATGCAGGAACAAGTGCGATGATGTCAAGTATATGCATAGAGCCAACTTTAATAGAAAAAGTTAAGATTGCTCAGGCCACCGACCCGGAACTGATGCGTATGAAGAAGAAAGTACAAGAAGGAGCTATTCCGGAAGCGAGAATTAATGAAGAAGGAATACTTCGAGTCCACTCTAGACTTTGTGTTCCTAACGACCCTGATTTGAAGTACAAGATTATGATGGAGGCACACAATACACCATTTGCAATCCATCCCGGAAGTACTAAAATGTATCGTGATCTTCGACATACATTTTGGTGGAACAATATGAAGAGAGAGATTGCAAAGTTTATCTCAACATGTTTAACTTGTCAACGTGTAAAGGCGGAGCATCAAGTGCCTAAGGGACCATTGCAACCACTTGAGATTCCGAAATGGAAGTGGGAACATATTACTATGGATTTCGTTAAGGGTCTTCCCACGGTTTCTCAAGGCATCAATGCTATTTGGGTTATTGTTGATAGATTAACCAAGTCTGCTCATTTCTTGCCGATACGGGAGACTTATTCCCTTGAACGTCTTGCTCGAATGTATGTAAATGAGATTGTGAGATTGCATGGCATGCCAGTATCCATAGTTTCGGATCGTGACCCAAGATTCACTTCAAGATTTTGGGTTAGCTTGCAAAAAGCTATGGGCACGGATTTGCGATTCAGTTCGGCATACCATCCTCAAACGGACGGACAATCAGAGAGGACTATTCAAACTCTTGAAGATCTATTAAGACTCTGTGTCCTAGATTTCAAGGGCAGTTGGGATAAGTATTTACCATTGGTGGAATTTTCGTACAACAACAGTTATCAAGCAAGTATAGGTGTAGCTCCATTTGAAGCATTATATGGACGAAAGTGTCGCTCTCCAATATGTTGGGATGAGGTGGGTGAAGCAACATTGTTGGGACCCGAGTTAGTACGTATGACTACCGAAAAGATCCAAATGATTCGACAACGTATACAAACGGCACAAGATCGACAAAAGAGTTATGCGGATCTTCATCGAAAGGACGTAGAATTTAGTGTTGGGGATCATGTATTGTTGCGTGTTGCCCCATGGAAGGGAGTTACAAGATTCGGGAAGAGAGGAAAGCTCAGTCCACGATTTATTGGGTCATTTCAAATTCTTGACCGAGTAGGAAATGTAGCCTATAGACTCGCGTTACCTCCAAGTATGTCTCGTGTTCATAATGTTTTTCATATATCTGTGCTTCGTAAATATGTGAAAGACCCGAATCACGTTATTGAGTTAGAAACATATGAGATAGCCGAAGACTTAACGTACGAAGAGGTACCTGTCAAGATCTTGGATAGAAAGGAGCATGTCCTATGCACGAAGGTAATACCACAAGTTAAGGTTTTGTGGAGAAACCACGCTATAGAGGAAATGACCTGGGAGTTGGAAACGGAAATGAAAGCGAGGTATCCTCATCTTTTCGAAACACCAGGTACGTATGTCAATTTCGAGGACGAAATTTCATAAGGAGGGGAGGTTGTAAGACCCCAAATAATTAATAAATGAAATTTAATTTCCTCTAATTATTATTTTGAAATAGTAAGGGTTGATGTGATTAATGTGGTTAGTTATGGGTAAAATACGCAAATATTTTAAAATAAGCAAGTGGTTATAAAATATTCATTGTTGTCGGGGAATATTCGTTTGGTCGTGGAATATTCGTACTGTCGGAGAATATTCGTACGACGGCGCAGCCATGTGGGGGCCCATAACGGAAAGCGATTGGGGGAAGAAAACGACAAATATAAGTTGTTTAAAAATAACGGCGTAGTTGTTACCGTTTACACTGTTGGAATATCCGGTGGTTAAAATACAGTAATACGCGTTGTTGCACAGTAGCACACAGTATTGCACCAATTATTGACTCTTACGTAAGAAGGCACTACTCAATAATGGTTACAGTAATTATTGTTCAGTATTTTATTATATTGATTCAATAACTGTTGCGTTGATATTTTTATATTACTGTTGTTTCAATAATTGTCATTACACAGTATTTTTCATTATCAAAGCAATAATTCATATTATCTGAATAATATTATTAGATAACATTATTGACAATGTCTAGAAAGTTCTGTCTAAAGAGAGGTTTGGTCACCTAATTGCGAGCCAGTAAGAAGAAATTCTTATTGGAAAGCCCCCTCTTTCCTGGGAACGGCCTGGTTGTCAATATTGTGATTCTGTAATATTATTTGTGAATAATTAAATTATTGATTTATATGATGAGGAAAATATTGATTTTATGTGGATATAGATGGAGAAAATTTTAATGTGACAATTGTTGAAAATTAATATTTTATCTTTTTATGATAAAATAATTCATTTAAATATATTATTATATTTTAATAATATAATAATGATGATATTTTTACGATGAATGTGGGATATATGAGTATATGTGGAGGAGTATTTTTGTTACCAAAAATATTTAAAACATGTTAAACATGTCGGTGGACCCCATTTATTGACTGAAATTTGATTATAGCCTGTAAAATCGTCCGTTTGTGAATTTTGGTCAATTTCTGTTTGGAATTTGGAAAAACTTCTTTCTGCAAAGTTGTGCAGAATTGAATTTCCTATAAAAACTCGTGAGATTCGAATTTTCTGACAAAAGGGCTATTTATTATGAATTATTGAAGTTCTGAAGCTCCGAAATAATTGATTTTTGGAAGTTTTAATTATTTATTTTATAAAAAACGTTTTTTGTACTTCTTCTAGAAGGGAGCATGTGGTTTGTATTCAAATTTGCAGATTCTAAATGGGCGTAGAAAATTTTTATATATATATTATTATTATAATAAATTTTCTGTTTTGGTGTTCTAAGCAATTTCCTATAAATAGGTGCTTAGGTTGGAATTGAAAATCACACCAGAAACTGAAGTTTTCTCTCTATATATTATCGAGCGTATTCTTGTGAGTATTTTGAGTATACTTTGAGTATTGCTATACGGTGAAAGTTCAAGTCATAGCCTATATCCGGTGTTTCAACTAGAAGTACTGATCTTCCGAGGTAAGGGATGTTATTTTCTTCTCAAATGATATTATTTCTTCAATATCATTATGCCGAAGTATTGATCTGAATTTTTTATCAAATTTGGAACTTTTTCATGTCGGGGTTACTATTCATGAGTTACTATTCACGAGTTACTATTCACGAGTACTATTCACGAAGCGTGAAGATGTTTTTTTTGTGAAATTACTATCTTTTGGTGTCGGAGTTATTATTCACGTATACGACACTATTCACGTATACGATACTACTCACGAATACGACACTATTCACCGAAAAATGAAATTTCTTCTTTTTGTCTAAAATATCTATTCCGGATACTAGCTTTGATTGTATCCATGTTTTGATCATTCTTGAATTTTACACCACTATGATTATTTTTGAGGTATTTTTGGACATGGATAAAACAAAGTACGAATCCTTAATCCTTAATCCTTGTCATTTTGTTTCACTGGATTCGTTTCTTTAAAAATATTTTCCATCATCCTCAGTCTTAAATGATGATACTATTGAATATCTTTGGCCTGTAGTGCAAAGATGAATGATTTCTGATGAATATCTTTGGCCCGTAGTGCAAAGATGAACAGTTGTTTAGATGAACATGACCAACTGATGAATATCCTTGGCCTGTAGTGCAAGGATGAATATGTGATTCAAGAGGTGCATTGCTTGATGTTACAGGGATAAAAATACTGTTGATGGACTATTAAATTCATAGACATTAGTAGATTTCATTCTCTACGGAACTCTTCTATGAATTAATATTTTTCCGCTGCGAATATTGATTTAACATTTGTTGTCTATTGTATTCTATCAGATTTTTCCCTGTTGAAGACTAACGATAATTTGTTGTATATTATCTTAGTCATAATATTCTTTACTGGGCTAGTTGAGCTCACCCTTTTTCCTTTTTGTTCCATTTTTCTTCTCAGGAGGCGAGAATATAGCGAGTACGAGTCGGGGTATGGAATGAAGGTTCTAGGGAGAGTTGTTTAGTAGTCCTCACCATTTTTGTAAAATAATTTATCAATAATTATGATGGGGATTTATTTGTATGTGGATATTGTCTAGATGGCAATATCTGTATTTAAACTCATAGTTTACATGTTGTATTAATAAAGTTGTAGTTGTTTCTGAACCGTGTATTGACAACTCAGAATGAGTGATGTATACCTATTTTGGGGGTGTTACAAGAGGAATGTGTATAGCGGCAGAGGAAGGAGAGGAAATGATGAACGTTTTGACAGGGAGAGAGAGGAGCGACAGGAGGTTAAATGGGAGAGTGTCTGCCGCTACAGCCTGTAACGCCAAGGTGTTTTGTATTCCGTGCTCTTACCTTCCCAACATCATGTCAGTTACGAATTCCAACAATCATGTTAGTTACGTATTCCAACATCATGTCATGTCATGTCAGTTGGTCAAAGGGGTAGTATGCCGCTACAGGCTCCAGCGGTAATGCATCAATTAAATTACAGGGGTACGCTGGTCATTTCGCTCCAATTTTGGAAAAATAGACTGCTGCTACAGCCTGTAGCGACAGGGCCTTTATCAAATTTAATCGCAGCCTTATATTGTCCATATCAACGATCATTAACTCGTTTGCTGCACAGTACTTTTAACAAACGTTGATCACGGATGAATTCCCATATATATGTGTGTGTGTGTGTGTAATATTCTTCATTTAAAATGGTATTTTTTTTCTTTCTTATCAACAAGAAAATTCAGTTAATATTAATTATTAAGCCACCATTGTCCTTACAAATGCAGTATACAATGATTAACTTTTTAAAGTTAATTAAAGATATTTTTAAACTCAAAATTGATATAATTTTTTTTGAGTTTAATTAATACAATGATTAATATTATAAACTATCTAATAATACTATTCATTGTAATATTTTTAATTTCATAGTTTTTAATAAATTATCTCAATTTTAAACTCTATTATCCACACAAAAGAGATTTGGTAAAAAAATATATATTTAAATATGCTTCTAAATATGTCAATTACTATTGATGTTAGAATAATATTCATGCTGATAAAATAATTGTTTAACTATACTTTTACACTTTTTTCTACTACACGTTGAACCTTTCAGCTACACTTATTTATTTGACGGTATAATTGTTATTTTGGCTGTATAAGCCTGTATTAGTCATTTATTAGTAATTGTCTGTGCCTGAACACACGGTGTAACAAAATTCTCTCTATCAGTTTCAACAATCTAACTTTCATTTGCTCTCTTTCCTCCTTCCTCTCCCACCACCTTTTCCCGCCTAAATCAATTAGAATGAATTTGAACCGTCCTTGTATTTTTCCGTCCAAATCAATTAGAATGAATCTGAACCGTCATTGTGTTTTCCTGCCTAAATTCAAAATGAGTTCTATCTTATTAATGTTAATATAGAAGAAGATATCAACTCTCTTAGACAGTTCATATTGTCAAAGTAAAAATAATATTATTAAAATAATTTATATTATAAAATCTTTAACGAAAGTTTGGTGATTTTGTATCACAATTTTTTTCTTTTGTCCATATAATTTAAATACATTACTATTTATCCTTAATTATTAATTTAATTTTTTATACTTTTTATTTAATTCTCCAAATTTTATGTATTCAACGTGTGTGCTAGCTAATAAATATAATTTGCAATTATAAAAGTATCATTTTGACTATATTTTTTTTTTGTTAATTTTCGTAAACACACCCAAAAAATCGAACCTTTGACCTCAAATAACCACGCTCTGTTCTAAAAATCCCCGCCTAGGTCCGCCTAGGCCCCGCCTAGGCGCTAGGCCCCCTCTTGGCGCCCCGCCTAGGACCTAGGCCCCCCCTTGGCGCCTATAAGCCCCCAGGCGCCTCACCTAGGCCCAAGGCAACAAAAAAATTCCTCTAGAAAATTAGGCGGGTTCTAGGCGGAGATTTTTTTTTATTTTAATAATTACCCAAACCAAATCTTGATATATTTATTTTTCTAATGATTACCATATTCATAATACAGGTTGTAGCATATCAAATCACAACAAGAAGTGAACAATATCAAGTCAAATGAATAATTTTATTATAGTTGTAATTTTTTGAACTTGTACCAAATGAGGATACATTTGTAATATTTAGTTTAATTCTATTTTATAATTCTTAAATTTATGTTTAGTTTCTGAAGTTTTATTATTGAATTAAATTCTTGAAATTTTAAAATTTATTATTTAATAGCAATCTTATTTATAAATAAAAATAATACGTTAAATATATGTTTATACTTTGAACAATTGTATGTTTGTGTTTGAACTTTGACATTAACAATATGGATATGTGTTTGAACTTTAAGAAAAGACCTTTATTATCTTTATTATAGATTGTTATGCTTTATATTATTATTTTGTTTGGATAAATGTAAGATAAAATATTAAAATTACCTTAAAATAAAAAATCCCGCCTAGGCCCCGCCCAGGCCCCGCCTAGGCCCCCTAGGCGCTAGGCCCCCCTTGGCCGCCCGCCTCCCGCCTAGCACCTTTTAGAACATTGTAACCACGAGAAGCAATTCAGTTTTAACCGAACCAAATAAATTATTCAATTATAAGCCGAAAATTGCAATTAGCACATTCCTGATATCCAAGCTGATAACTGAATTATTGTATAACCGAATTTATCAAATTACCGAATTTACTATGCGTTATTTGGTAAATAACCGAAATGAAGGCAAGCGTAATGATTACCAATATATGAGTACATGAACAGCATTACAAACTTATCATTCAGTCAACACAAAACAACAGAAAGGCCAATGCTTCATACATAATATGATAATATAACTAAAATAAATAATACATGATTAAAATTAGTAATACGTAATCCGTCCAAACTTGGTCCGTTCGAAGATAGAGGTCGTCGACTTGGAAAAACAGTAGAGGGAAATATAAGTAGATACCTCAGACTTCGAAGATAGAGAGACTGTCGAAAGAGAGGGAAACTCGGTCCGTTCGGAGGCGGAGCGGACTGCCGAACTGAGATTATGACTTTTGGGTTAGGGCACTAGGGGGGATAGGGCAGAGTGAGACATCTGAGGGCAAGGCCAGGGGCGAGAAGAGATGAGAGATCTAAGATCTTAGACTGAGAGATGAGAAATCGATTTGAGATCTGAGACTGAGAGGTGAGAGTCTAAGAGATGAGAAGTCTTCTGAGTCTGTAGAGCTAGTATGTGAGCGAGCAGTGAGAGAATGAGAAATTAATATCGAACTCGAAAATCAGAAATTAAATCGGATATAACCGAATTACTAAATATAATTGAATAACTGAAAAAATTCGGTAAAAAACTTCAATTCAATTCGATTATTCCTAATTACCGCCGGCGAGAACATACGGCTCATTTTGACAATATCATTATGACTATAACAATATCAATATTCCCTACTATATGAAATAATAATGAGTATAAAATAGGTAGTATATATTGTACGTGTGTCATGAGTGACTGAGTGAGTAGTGGATCCAGCTATGTAAATAGGAGTACAAAATGTCACGTGTCGAGTTATTATGCTACATCACCCTTCCGTTTTGCTTTATAAAAAAAATTTCTTAATAAAATACCCCATTTTCGGAAATAAATACTCTACCTCTAAATGATGAACAAAACATAATTTATATGTATATATATTAAAAAAATAAAAAATTCTAAATTTATCTCTAATGACTCCACAAATTTATATAATAGAATGAATATTTTTTTTATTTTTTTATATTAGTAGACTACTAAATGTCTTAATTACGCTTTATTTTATTTACTTTATCTCATATTTTTGAATCAAAAAATATTATACATTTAATTATTATTTAATCATTTTTTGGTGAACGGGGGAGTATGTAATTTTAGGATTCGATTACAATAAACTTCATGATAAATTGATTAATTGATCAATACAATATTGACATGTAAAAAGATTACCTTCCGTCTGTATATGAATATAATATTAATTAATTTAACAAAATTAACTTGATATTATAATTCTAATATACTGAACTATAAAAATACCAACTCTGTCTTCCCCTCCAAAAACAGAGAAAAGCAGACAACGGAGAGAGAAAATATATGTCCCCCCTCTCTAAATTTATCTGCATTTTCTTTTCTTCATTATAACAATGAAATGAACTCAACCCTTAAACCTCTTCTTCCCAGAAGAAGATGTCTCATTTGCAACAAAACCCTTCATTTCTTTTAGATTCTTTATACTGCCAAGAGAACCATTGGGATAAAGAAACAGAGGAATCTTATTTTGAGGATGAAACAGAGGACTATAATATCATCAGATTCAGCCCAAAACATGAAGTAATATTACTAAACCAGGACTTGCTTTGGGAAGAAGAAGAGCTCTCCTCTTTATTCTCAAAAGAAGAGCAAAATGGGCTGTGTTATAATCTTGAAAATAACTCAGTTTTAGCTGAATCTCGCCGTGCAGCTGTGGAGTGGATGCTGAAAGTTGTGGCCCATTACTTTTTTTCTGCTCTTACTGCTGTTCTTGCAGTGAATTATCTTGATAGATTTATGTTCAGCTTCCAGTTTCAAAGGGATAAGCCATGGATGACCCAACTTGCTGCTGTTTCTTGTCTTTCTCTTGCTGCTAAAGTTGAGGAGACCCAAGTTCCTCTCCTTTTAGATCTCCAAGTATGTATTTAATATACAAAATCTTGTTAAAATTTGATAGATTTTATTATGCATATATTGAGTAAAATGTGTGAATGAATCTGGGTGCTTATGTTTCGTAAAGGTGGAGGAGACAAAGTATGTATTTGAGGCAAAAACTATTCAGAGAATGGAGATTTTGGTATTGTCAACTCTGAAATGGAAGATGAACCCTGTGACCCCACTTTCATTTCTTGATTATTTTACAAGGAGGCTAAGCCTAAAGAACCCCCTCTGTTGGGAATTTCTCAAGAGATCTGAGTCCCTCCTCCTCTCTTTTATTGCTGGTAAGCATTTTGTAAAATTTTCACTAACAATATCTAAAACCCACAAATCATAATTCAGTTTTGTTCACTAATTATTGATTTATGTATGTTATATTGATTGCAGATTGTAGGTTTACGTGTTACCTTCCTTCTGTACTAGCCACTGCCACAATGCTGCTTGTAGCCAATAGCCTAGAGCCTTGTATTGGAGTAAAATATAAAACTCAACTATTGGGCATTATTGAAATTGACAAGGTTACTTTCTTTGATCATTCACATTCCATTAATTCTTCCCGTCATTTCTTTTAGTTAATTGCATAATTTGCATTCTTGAATCTAAATTATTAGCTTATTTACTTGATGTATTGATCAACAGGGCAAAGTAAAAGATTGCTGCAAGCAAATCCAGGATTTGACATCGAGAGAATTTAGCCGAAATAACAAGCGCAAGTTTGGGTCATTTCCAGACAGCCCTAAAGGGGTTATGGATCTGTCTTTCAGCTCAGATAGTTCAAATGATTCCTGGTCTGTGACGGCATCGGCACCGGCACCGGCGTCGGTTTCATCATCGCCGGAGCCAGTGTCCAAGAGGAGTAAGGCGCAAGATCAGCATATGCAGAGTTTTGACAATGTAACTGCAGATATTCTCAGCATTCCTCTTTAAATAGATGCCACTTTAATATTTCTTGATGGTCCAATTAGTCTTAAATATGGTTAATAACAGTGAAATGTTCTCTTCACATGCATGTTAAATTGCCTACCATCTTTGCATTAAAATCTATCAATACCCAAATCAAGGGATTATATGTGTTTATAATCTCTATGAAAATGATGGGTAAATTGGAGATTTGAAATTTTGGAGGTAGAGATGGTTGGCATTTTATCCGAAAGAATGGAAAGAACATGGACATATAACATATAAGTATTACATTCTAGTTGCTATATTTCATTTCTAAATGTAAACCCTCTCTTTATGAACATACTACTTCATTAGTGCCAATAAAAATTCCCTTTATTATTAATTCAACATATGTATTTCTTTTTTACTATTATCATTAATTCAATTGTGTTTTGGAGTATATTAGTTACAAGGTATGTTGGTAGTATTTAGAGTGTTTACAATGATGGTATATATTTAGTACGTTTGGTTATCACACCAAAATTAATGCCATGCATTTAAGTTGCTAACATTATATTTATGAGTTAAATAAATTGTATTACATCTGTTCCATATTATTTGATCGTTGTTAATTTTTTAAAGTTAATTTAATAGATTTTTAAATCAAAAATTAATTTAAATTCTTTTAATTTTAATCGATATAAAAATGAATATTATAAACTACTATCTAAAAAAGTATTCTCTCAATTCCTTAATATATGTCGTTTTAAAATTGTGCACAAAAATTAAGAAAATGATTGTATATCATTAAATATAATATCAATTGTCTATAATACTCTTAGATTTTTTCATGAGGAATAATTTTGAAAAGATTGTAATTAATTCTCCTTAATTATATATAATGATAAATAATTAGAAAAAAATGAAATAATCTAAAACAACGTATAATATAGTAATTACCTCAGTAAATTAGTAATATTTTCAAATTTCAACATAGAGATGGCTTGGATTCTAATTACTATATTTCATTTCTATATGTAAAACCTTCTTTATGAACATAGTAATCCATTAATATCGATAATAATTCCCCTTATTATTAATTCAACATATGTATATTCTTTTCACTTTTATGTGTTTAAATTTTGTTTTGGAGTATATTAGTATGTAGATTATGTTAAAAATATTACGATGCCTAAAGTTATAAAAACACGTTTGTAAATTAAATAAATTATATTTAAAATAAGTTATTTAAAGATAAATAAAATTTTCAAGTGTATTTAAAATCTTAAACGCTCTATAAATTAGTATACGAAAAATCACATAATTTAATTATGTAAATTAGTAATAATCTTCATTTTCTCTACATAGATAGGGACTGGTGTGCATATAGATTCAGAAAATCATATGAAAAATCATTGAAGTAAAAAACGGGAATCGAAGAGGGAATTTGTTTGCATGTGGGTGGGCACTGGGCAGGACTTTTTGTCGGCCAGTGGAATTGTGTAGTAGTAGTAGTAGAAGGTAATATTTTCATATTTTGGGTTTGACCTCGTTTCAAGTGCTAGACAAGTGTTTGAGACTGAAAATGCTAATGAACATGACCGGAGTTGACAACTAACGGTTTAAACGAGTCGAACCGAAGCGAACAGAAAATTATTGAAATTCGACTCGAAAAAATAAATGCGTACTAGAATTCGGCTTGAATTCGAATTATATTTAAAAAATCTTACTCAGATTCTACTCGACTCGAATATTTATTACTCGAATTCGATCCGATTCGACTCGAATATTTATTCAAACTACTCACGAGCTTCAAATTCAAGCTCGAATTCGAGTATCTACATAATAACTAGTTTTATAATAAATATAATTATAAATTGAATTTATTATTTTACTTAGAATTGAGAAAATATATTTATTATTACACTTTACAAATATAAAATCACAATTAAAATTAAAAACAAAACAAAATAATAACTAATTATCCTAATTTGATTTAAATTTGTATATATTATAAGAGAATGTATCTAACATTTAATCGAGTATGTATTAACCGAGTATGTATCGAATCACAATTAAAAATTCGAATAGTTTGAATCTTAAACGAGTCGAGTATAACCTTGCTCAGATTCTACTCATATTTTTATTCGAACAATTTTTAATGCTCAGATTTGGATCATATTATTAACTAATCCGAGTCTCGTTCGTATTTTTTCGAGTCGAGCCCGAACTGTGTTGGCTCGTTTACAGCCTTATTGACAACCCAAATTATAAAGGAGTAATTAGCATGGAAGTTGATAGCATCAAGTTAATTTTGGTCAATTGATCAATATAGTATCGATACACAAGTCGAGAGGTGATTTCTCTCTCTACGTGTTAGCACTGTATTGGTCAATTGATCAACTTACTATGAAGTTAACTTTATGGTAACCGGATCCAAATTATATAATTTGGATTATCACATTTTAAAATTATGCACAAAAATTAAAAAAATTATATAATATTAATTATTTATTGGAGTATTATATATTTATCTCATATTCTCTCTAATCTTTAATATTTTTTAATGATGAGAAATTTTAGAAAGATTATGGTTAATTCTCCTAAATTATATAAAACGCCAATTAATTTGGGAAAATATAATAATCTAAAACGTCATATATTATGGGACGACCCTTAATATAAATCATTTTAGGGTTGTACACAAGTATTAAAAAAAATGATTGTATTTAAATATAATATCAATTATCTATATTGTCCTTATATTAAAAAAAGAGTGGTATTTATTGGAGAGAAAATAGTGAGAGAACCAAAGTTATATTTAATATTTGGAGTAATATTAAAAACTAAATGTTCACTTAAAATTCTCAAACGATAAATATTAACAGACAAAAATATTTTTTTAAAACAACTTATAACCCTACTACCACCTCTAAAAATCTCTATATCCTATACATTTACGTTGATAATAAATATTAGTAAAGAGAAACTTAAAAGCTCTATAATTAGGATATATTTTTAAAATTAAATTTTAAAGAAAACTTAAAATGTATTTCTTGTTCTAAAATTAGGAATATATTTTTAAAATTAAATTAGAATAAATAATTTTTATCGTGTAAATCATTTTTCTCAATATTTTATTTCCGTTTTTGTTGTTTTGATTGTGAAATCTCTCTCTCTCTTTGATGATTGCCTTAAAAAACGATAAGGTGTTAGATTAATTATGAAAGGACTTAACGAGATAGTACTACTAGAATTCAACATTTTGCTATCTATTACATAATTAAAGAATTGATCTACCTCACCTAGCTGTTGAATCACCGTGAATAACGAATTCACATATAAATAGGGATAAATTAATTTTTGGTATTTTTACTGTGACACGATTTATAATTTGGTACTTAAAGTGAAAAAAAATTATAAATTGATGATTGTACTCGAAAAATATTACACTCCGTTAAATATTAGGGACACGACTTACAATTTGGTACCCGAAATAAAAAAAGTTACAAACTGGTGATTGTACTCGAAAAATATTACACTCTATTAAACAGTAGGGTTTCATGATCTTTATTCTGTTTTGAAAATTAGGGTTTTCTTCTTCTGTCCTTCTTCTCTCATTCTTCTTGTCTCGATTCTTCATTGATTACTGGTTCTCATATATTTATTAAAGGATTTTCAGTGTTTAATTGAAAGGATGAGCTCGTCTTGGAGTGGAATCGTAAATAAAATCGAAAAAGAGGATGGTAGTTCATGCAACAAAAATGAAAGGATTACGCCAGAGTTCCCAAGTTAGTGCCACTGCAAAGTAATGGTGCGAATGTAGGAGACAAGAAAAGATGGAACAAAACATCGAGTATCTTCTTCTCATCGACTTTGCTTCTCTCTCTGTATGTTTGTCTCTCCCGTTGGATCAATTTTAACGATTATTTAAAAATTGGAAAGTATAAGCATCAGATTACAAAATTTTTTGAGTACAATCACTAGTTTGTAATTTTTTTCACTTCGGGTACCAAATTATAAGTCATGTCCCTAATGTTTAACAGAGTGTAATATTTTTTGAGTACAATCACCAGTTTGTAACTTTTTTTTCACTTCGGGTACCATATTATAAGTCGTTTCCCAATACAAATACCAAAAGTTAATTTATCCCCATATAAATATACTCCATCTCTTCTATAAAAGTAATTTTATTTTGCGTTAGGAAAATTGAATGAACAAAGAATATATATATATATATACGGGAAGTTTCAAGAGCATAATTCTTAAATAGCATAATGCCTTAAATAGCATAATTTCATCAAAACGACGTAGTTTTGGAGGGACGCGGTGGCATTTTTGTAAATACGCGGTGGCATGGTATTTACAAAAATGCCACCGCGTGTTTACAAAACTACGTCATTTTGATAAAATTATGCTATTTAAGGCATTATGCTATTTAAGAATTATGCTCTTGAAGCTTTCCGTATATATATATATATATATATATATATATATATATATATATATATATATATATATATATATATATATATATATATATATGGTCTGGTTCCTGTAAGGGCTCCCTTACTTTGTTTAAATACGGACTTTTTTTTTAATTTTTTTTAAATAACTAAAAAAAAGTTTAATATTTAATGGAACTGAATTTTTTTCATAATACAATGTTTTGAATGTGATTTGGATACGTATAACAAAACAGATCTGTGCAGACAGTACCATCATTTTTTGGTATAGGTATCCAAATTACCCCCAAAACATTATATTATGGAAAATTTTCAATTCCATAAAATATTAAATATTTTTTTTGTAAGACCCCAACTTTTTATAAATAAATTCGAATTTCCTCTAATTATTATTCTTGATTAATAAGGTGATAATTTGATATAATATTTTGGTTATGGATGAAACGTGCAAAGTTTATAAAATAAGCAAGTGGTTATAAAATATTCATTATTGTCGGGGAATATTCGTTTGGTCGTGGAATATTCTTTTTGTCGGGAATCTCCGTACGACGACACAGTCATTTGTGGGCCCCATAACAGAAAACGGTTGGATGAAAGAAAACGACAAAGATTGAATTTTATAAATAACGGCGTAAATTATTACCGTTAACACTGTTGGGTTACCTGGTGGTTAAAATACAGTAATATGCGTGGTTGCACAGTAGCACACGGTATTGCACAATATTGTTGAATTATTGATTCGTACGTAAGAAGGCACTACTCAATAATTGTTACAGTAATTACTGTTCATTATTTTATTTTATTGATTCAATAATTGCTGCGTTGATATTTATATTATTATTGTTTCAATAATTGTCACTGCACAGTATTTTCTATTATCAGATTAACAATTTATATTATTTAATTAATATTATCATATAACATTATTGACAATGTCTAAAAAGTTCTGTCTAAGGAGAGGTTTGGTCACCTAATTGCGCGCCAGTAAGGAGAAATCCTTATTGGAAAGCCCACTCTTTCCTGGGAACGGCTTGGTTGTCAGTACTGTGATTCTGTAATATTATTTTTAAATAATTAATTATTAATTATTATGATAAAAAAAATATTCATTTTATGTGGATATAGATGGAGAAAATTTTTAATGTGACAATTGTTGAAAATTAATATTTTATCTTTTTTTGATAAAATAATTCATTTAAATATATTATTTTAATAATATATTAACGGTGATATTTTTACAATGAATGTGGGATATATGAGTATATGAGGAGGAAGAGTATTTTTGTGACATTAAATGTTTAACACATGTTTTGTGTGTCGGTGGACACAATTTTTGACCGAAAATTGATTATAGACTGTAAAATCGTCCGTTTGTGGATTTCAGATTATTTTTGTTTGGAATTTGGAAAAATTTTCTTCTGCAATGTTGTAGAGAATTGAAATTCCTATAAAAAAACGCGAGATTTGAATTTTCTGATAAAGGGCTATTTATTGTGAATTATTGAAGTTCCGGAGTTCCGAAATAATTGATTTTTGGAAGTTTTAATTATTATTTTCAAGAAAAACGTTTTTCAAAGGTTGGTGGGCATTTTTAACATGTGTTGTGGCTGATTTCTTTGGTCAAAATGGCGGTCTAAGGAAAATTATATAAATAAATTAATATTTTATTAATTTAGTCTCCTTTGGCGTTCTAGCATTTTCCTATAAATAGAGGGCTAAGTTAGAATTGAAAATCACACCAGAAACAAAGTTTTATCTCTTTCTCTCTCTATATTATCGAGCGTATTCTTGTGAGTATACTTTGAGTGTTGCTATACGGTGCGAGTTTTTGTCAACACTATACCGAAATTCAGTCAGAAGTACGATTATTTTGAGGTAAGGAATGTTGTTTCTTCTTAAATAGTATTATCTTCTTCAATATCATTATGCCGAAATATTGTTCTAAACTTTTTATCAATTTGAAACTTTTTCATGTCGGAGTTACTATTCATGAGTTACTATTCACGAGTACTATTTACGAAGCATGATGATGTTTTTATGAAATTTCTATCTTTTGGTGTCGGAGTTACTATTCATGTGTACGGCACTATTCACGTATACGACACTATTCACGAATACGGCACTATTCATCGAAAAAATAAAATTTCTTCTTTTTGTCCAAAATATCTATTTTAGCTACTATCTTTGATTGTATCCATGTTTTGATCGTCATTTTTGAGTCCTGCTTCAAAATCAGTTGTTATGAAGTATTAGTGATCTTGGACAAACTGTTGTACGAATTCCTAATATTTGTCCTTCTATCTCACTGGATTCGTTCTTAAAAATGTTTTTCATCATCCTCAGTACTTAATGGTGATACTTGATGAATATCTTTGGCATGTAGTGCAAAGATGAATGATTAAACTGATGAATCTCTTTGGCCCGTAGTGCAAAGATGAACAGGTGTTGAGATGAACATGACCAACTGGTGATACAAATGAATATCTTTGGCCTGTAGTGCAAAGATGATTAAAGATATATATTGATTGTTGTTACATGGATGAAATATTGATGATGGACTTTTAAATCTTAGAAGACAGTAGAATTCATTCTCTACGTGACTATTCTAATGGATTGCTGTTTCCGCTGCATTTGTTGATCTAAAACTTGTTGTCTATTATATTTTATCAGATTTTTCCCTATTGAAGACTAACGATAATATGTTGTATATTATCTTAGTCATAATATTCTTTACTGGGCTAGTTGAGCTCACCCTTTCCTTTTTGTTCCATTTTTCTTCTCAGGAAGTGAGAACATAACAGGATCGAGTCGGGGTATGGAGTGATGGTTCTAGGAAGATGTTTTAGCAGTCCTCACTATTTTTATAAAATAGTATTTGAATATTTGTAATGATGACTTATTTGCGTGTGGATATTGTCTAGAAGACACTATTTGTATTTAAACTCACAGTATGTATTATAGTATTTCACACGATATTTGTATTATTAAAGTTGTAGTTTGCTTTATGTACCATGTATTTGGCGACTCAAAATGAGTGTTGTATACCTATTTTGGGGGCGTCACATTTTTTAGTTGTTTTAAAAAAAACAAAAAAATAAAATAAAAATAAAAGTCCGCATTTTAACAAAGTAAGGGAGCCCTTACCTGATCGATTCTGTATATATATATATATATATATATATATATATATATATATATATATATATATATATATATATATATTGTAAGACCCCAAATAATTAATAAATAAAATTTAATTTCCTCTAATTATTATTTTAAAATAGTAAGGGTTGATGTGATTAATGTGGATAGTTATGGGTAAAATACGCAAATATTTCAAAATAAACAAGTGGTTATAAAATATTCATTGTTGTCGGGGAATATTCGTTTGGTCGTGGAATATTCGTACTGTCGGGGAATATTCGTACGACGGCGCAGCCATGTGTGGGCCCCATAACGAAAAACGATTGGAGGAAGAAAATGACAAATATAAGTTGTTTAAAAATAACGGCGTAGTTGTTACCGTTGATACTGTTAAAATACTCGGTGGTTAAAACACAGTAGTACACGGTATTGCACCAATTATTGATTCTTACGTAAGAAGAAACTACTCAATAATTGTTATAGTAATTACTCTTCAGTATTTTATTTTATAATTGTTGCGTTGATATTTTATATTGCTGTTGTTTCAATAATTGTCATTACACAGTATTTTTCATTATCGAAGCAATAATTCATATTATCTGAATAATATTATTAGATAACATTATTGGCAATGTCTAGAAAGTTCTGTTTAAGGAGAGGTTTGATCATCTAATTGCGCGCCAGTAAGGAGAAATTCTTATTGGAAAGCCCCCTCTTTCCTGGGAACTGCCTGGTTGTCAATATTGTGATTCTGTAATATTATTTGTGAATAATTAATTATTGATTCATGTGATGAGGAAAATATTGATTTTGTGTGGATATAGATGGAGAAAATTTTTAATGTGACAATTGTTGAAAATTGAAATTTTATCTTTTTCTGATAAAATAATTCATTTAAATATATATATTATTATATTTTAATAATATAATAATGGTGATATTTTTAAAACGAATATGGGATATATGAGTATACGAGGAGGAAGAGTATTTTTGTTGCAATAAATATTTAAAACATGTTAAACATGTCGGTGGACCCCATTTATTGACTGAAATTTGATTATAGCCTGTAAAATCGCCCGTTTGTGGATTTCGGTCAATTTCTGTTTGGAATTTGGGAAAACTTCCTTCTGCAAAGTTGTAGATAATGGAATTTCCTATAAAAACTCGCGAGATTCGAATTTTCGGATAAAAGGGCTATTTATTATGAATTATTGAAGTTCCGAAGCTCCGAAATAATTGATTTTTGGAAGTTTTAATTATTTATTTTATAAAAAACATTTTTTTACTTCTTCTAGAAGGGAGCATGTTGTTTGTATTCAGATATTCAGATTCTAAGAATGGGAGTAGAAAATTTTTATATATAATAATATTATATTAAATTTTCTGCTTTGGTGTTCTAAGCAATTTTCTATAAATAGGGTGCTTAGGTTAGAATTGAAAATCACACCAGAAACTGAAGTTTTCTCTCTCTATAATATCGAGCGTATTCTTGTGAGTATTTTGAGTATACTTTGAGTATTGCTATACGGTATAAGTTCAAGTCATAGCCTATATTCGGTGTTTCAACTAGAAGTACTGTCTTTCGAGGTAAGGGATGTTATTTTCTTCTCAAATGATATTATTTCTTCAATATCATTATGTTGAAATATTGGTTGGAACTTTTTATCAAATTTAGAACTTTTTCATGTCGGGGTTACTATTCAAGAGTTACTATTCAAGAGTTACTATTCATGAGTTACTATTCACGAGTTACTATTCACGAGTACTATTCACGAAGCGTGATGATGTTTTTTGTGAAATTTTTATCTTTTGGTGTCGGAGTTACTATTCACGTATACGTCACTATTCACGTATACGACACTATTCACGAATACGGCACTATTCACCGAAAAATAAAATTTCTTCTTTTTGTCTAAAATATCTATTGTGGATACTAGCTTTGATTGTATCCATGTTTTGATCATTCTTGAATTTTATTTCAGTATGATTATTTATGAAGTATTTTTGAACTCAGATTGTTTAAAGTACGAATCCTTAATACTTGTTATTTTGTTTCACTGGATTCGTTTATTTAAAAAATATTTTTCATCATCCTCAGTCTTAAATGATGATATTATTGAATATCTTTGGCCTGTAGTGCAAAGATGATTTCTGATGAATATCTTTGGCCCGTAGTGCAAAGATGAACAGGTGTTTAGATGAACATGACCAACTGATGAATATCTTTGGCCTGTAGTGCAAAGATGAATATTTGATTCCAGATATATGTTGATTGATGTTACAGGGATAAAATATCGACGATGAACTTTTAAATTCATATATAGAAGATAGTAGTTTGCATTCTCTACTTAACTCTTCTAATGAATTATTGTTTCCGCTGCAGTTGTTGATCTAAAACTTGTTGTCTATTGTATTCTATCAGATTTTTCCCTGTTGAAGACTAAGGATAATTTGTTGTACATTATCTTAGTCATAATATTCTTTACTGGGCTAGTTGAGCTCACCCTTTTTCTTGTTGTTCTATTTTTCTTTTCAGGAGACGAGAATGTAGCGAGTACGAGTCGGGGAATGTAATGATGGTTCTAGAGAGAGTTGTTTAGTAGTCCTCACCATTTTTGTAAAATAATGTATCAATAATTATGATGGAGATTTATTTGTATGTGGATATTGTCTAGACGACAATAGTTTATATGTTGTAATAATAAAGTTGTAGTTATTTCTGTACCATGTATTTGGCGACTCATAATGGGTTGGATGGAATGGACCTATTTTGGGGGAATCACACACACACACACACACACACACACACACACACACACACATATATATATATACGGTCCGGATCTTAAGCTTACCTCTTATTTAACATACCCTGCATACTTTTCTTTAGCGACGGATCGGACGACGATTCGGTCTGTCGCTATATATAGAACCGCCGTCTTAACTTTTAGCGACGGACAATATATAGCGACAGACATCCTATAACGATGGTTCTAAATATAGCGACGGACCAAGACGTCGTCCAGTCCGTCGCTAAAAAAAGGTATGCAAGGCATGTTAGATAAATGGTAAACTTAAGATTCGGACCGTGTGTGTGTGTATATATATATATATATATATATATATATATATGAAAAAATATATATACACAGCTGTATAGTATATAGTTGTCTATGACAACTGTTTTTTTGGGTTATAGCGACGATTTTTAGTCTATGGCGACGGGTAAACCGTCGTATAGCCCAAAAAAATCGTCGTCATAGAAGAATTTGTATTACACAGATGTGTATATAAATATAGTCCATATATATATATATATAAATGTATGTACACAATTGTGTAGTACACAATCGGTTATGACGACGATTTTTTGGGCTATGAAAACCGTCGCCATAGCTATTATGGGTTACGACGATGGATGAACCATCGTCATAGCCCAAAAAACTCGTCGCCATAGCCCGACTGTATAATACACAGCTGCGTATATACATATAACCCCCTATATATATAAGACTTATCTGTAGTGAACTAGAATTATAAGAAATTAATATGGCAATGCTAGTATTTGTTACTATGTACTTAAGACAATTATGTCATCCTTGCGATGCCCAGAGTTAATGACACTTGTCTCCTAGGATATAATGACAACATATGTTATATCAGCACTACAAGTAGCATACACAACGAACTAAATAAAAATGATTTGAACTCTCTTTCAAAAAGAAATTTGACTTATGAAATGAAGAAAACTCGATTGAAGAAAACTCGAATGATTAAGAATGCTTGAATTTCATGACCTCATCTTTCGTCAATGGCTCTTCCTTCAAATCTAAATTTTCACCCGTTGAACATATCAATGGTCCATAATCCCTCGATTTATGTACTTCATCCTGTAGGCACCAACCCACCACGTCAATTAGGAATCACTCTTCTTCATCCATTGGTAGACTGATTACTTTAAAGACGTTAAAAGTGATCTCTTGATCCTGGACATGCATAATGAGTTCACCTTTCTGTACATCTATTGACGTTCTGCCTGTGGCTAAGAATGGTCTCCCCAGTATTATTGGTATGTTTTTGTCCTCCTCATTGTCTAGAATGATGAAGTTAGCTGGAAAAATAAACTTATTCACCTTAACCGACACATCTTCAATAAGTCCCCGTGGATATATGATGGATTTGTCCGCTAACTGCAATGTAATGTTTGTCGGCTTTGGATCCGGCAATCCCAACTGGTTAAATACTGATAAGGGCATCAAATTTATGCTTGCCCCAAGATCGCATAAACACTTGCTGAAGTTCATCTTTCCAATTATGCATGGAATTGTGAAACTGCCTGGATCCTTCAGCTTTGGAGGTAATTTCTGCTGAAGCATTGCACCACATTCCTCTGTCAAGGCTACTGTCTCAAACTCATCTAATCTCCTATTCCTTGACAATATTCCCTTCATAAATTTTGCGTAGCTTGGCATTTATTCCAATGCCTCAGCGAATGGTATGTTGATCTGCAGTTTTTTGAATACCTCCAAGATACTGAACTGTTTATCTTCCCTTTTCTTATTTATTCTCTGCGGATACGGAATTTGAATGTGCATTGGTGGTACTGGACTCTTAACCGTCTCCTCTGAACCTGCTTTGTCTTTCTCTTCCTGCTGATCCTCAGATTTCTCCAAATTTTCCTGCTAAATGGTTGGTTCCTCTGCCTCGCGCGGCCGCGCGCTTTCCTCAGTGCATTCTCGCGTGGGCGCGCGACTTGCAGTAACTGACAGATTTTTACCAGATCTTAATGTGATTGCTTGACACTGTTCTTTCCCTTCTCTTCTTGGATTTGTCACCGTATTACTTGGCAATGAACCCTGGGGCCTGTTAGTAAGCATGTTCTCCATCTGCCCCATCTAAGTTTCCAGATTCTTTATAGCCACTGCTTGGCTCTTGATCATAACTTTTGTCTTTGCCATGTATTTCATCATCATCTCCTCCACTTCTGATTTCTTTTCATGTTGAGGTGCAGCTGGAGCGTGATGTTTCTATTGTTGTTGAGAAAATCCTGGTGGAAAGGGTGGTCTAGGATTAAACTGCGACTGCGCTGGCTGCGCTTGAAATTGATTATTTGGTTGAAATTGAGTCTGCTGTTTCCCTTGATTATTCGACCAACTAAAGTATGGATGATTTCTGTTTTTGGGGTGGTATTTGTTCTAAAATTGACCTTGGTCTTTTCTATAGTTGCTCACAAACTGCACTGATTCTGAGCTGATAGCACATTGATCTGTCGAGTGTGACCCCGCACAACTCTCATATACGAAGGCAACCGTCTTTACTTTTCCTTCTGCCAAAGTATCTATCTTCTTTGACATGGCTGCCATATGTGCTGACAACTGAGTAATAGCATCAACCTCCAATACACCTGCAACTTTGGTTTATGGCATTTGAGATGTAAGATTCTGAAAATCATTCGATGCCATTGTCTCAATAAGATCATAGGCTTCCTCATAGTTCTTTGCCCATAATGCCCCTCCTGCAGCTGCATCTACAATCGGTCTCGACTGCCATCCCAATCTGTTATAAAACGTGTTGATTACCATCCAATCTGGCATACCGTGATGTGGGCACTTTCTCAGCATTTCTTTGTATCTCTCCCATGCTTCATATAACGAATCGCCCTGTTGTTGCTCAAATTGAGAGATCATTGTCCTCATCTTGGCAATCTTATCCATTGGGAAGAACTTAGCTAATAATTTATGTGCTAAATCTTCCCATGTAGTTATAGATCCTGCTGGAAAAGAATGAAGCCAACTTTTCGCTTTATCTCTCAATGAAAATGAGAACAACCTAAGTCTAATAGCATCCTCCGTCATACCGTTGTATCTGAATGTATCACAAATTTCGATGAAACTCAACAGATGTTCATTCGGATCATCTGTAGCAGCACCCCCAAACTGAACTGTATTCTGCACCATTTGAATCGTGCCAGTTTTTATCTCGAATGTGTTTGCTGCTATCGCTGGTCTGACTATGCTAGATTGTAGTCCATTAATATTGGGCATGGAATACTCCTTCAGAGCCCTATGCTCCTCTCTTTGCTCTTTTCCTTGTGCCTCGGCTGCCATGTTAGCTGTTGTGTTTTCCAACTACTCTTGTAAATTTCTACGAACACCCGCTTTCCAACCTCTCCCGTTTATATTATCCTAAAAAGGTGTTAAATCAGGGTTGGTTGACCGTATGCGCATAAAAATTTATCCAAATCCCTGAAACAAAAACAAAAACTGAAATGAGATAAGACTAGAATTATCTAAGTCATACAATATAGCTTAAAACTAATGATAATAATACTAAATTAAACGCCTTTCCCCGACAACGGTGCCAAAAACTTGTAGCCTCTTTTTTACGACTACCAAAAGAGCTCTAACTCATGCAAGCACACATGCGTCAACAAGTAATACAGAGCAAGTAAAGTATCAATCCCACAGACAAAGTTGTTTAACTTAAACTACTATTCATTAATTAAATCACTATATTTATATGCTCACACTATTGATTAAACTTGGTTTGTTCTTGAACTACAAATAACAACTAAAACAATAATAACGATAGAATAAATGATATTGGAACTAATGGGATTCTAACTTCATTTAATACTTCATTCAATCGCCACTATCATGCATGACTTGCTCACATATCATAGGAAATTAGCCAAGAGCACTAAAAGAGTATTAGCCATTTTTCAATGCATTAAGACCTACTTACACAGCATCCACAGATGATGGACTCTATGTAATCATCAATATAACCAACATCACTATATGTCTATGTGAAATTGCAATTATATTGATTTTAAGTTCAAGCCCTTATTCTGATTTATACGGTGAAACAGTATATGTCTATCTGGTTCACGAAATACATAAGCTATATAACACAGTCCTATATACGTATATTATCATGATTAAAGTCCATATTTGCATCTTCATTGTCAATTCCACACAAATACTGAAACGAATGGTGATCAAGCATTCATAATACAAAACAATCATGATAGACATCCCATATGTTTTGCAAAACAATCCAGCATTTAAACATGCAATCAAACTACATATTAAAATCCGTTAGAATCCCATAATGGAGTTTAGTTCATAACTGAACCAAAAGCCATTATGGGATCAAATCTAAACATGATCAATAAACGACAATTGAAAGATGAATGATGAAACTATCAAACCCAATTGCAGAATACGAATCAAAATTCAAATCCTCATACGAATCCAGCAAAATAATAATAATAATAATCCCACTCTGGTAGAAATTCCCAAGAAGGAACAGAAAGATAGAGTTGTAGCCTCCTTCGACGTTGGACTTTCTCCCAGAGAGTAAAACCTTAATTTCGATGTAAAGATACATGAAAAACTAATAAAATGTCAAGTGATACCCCTGACACCAGTCAAGAATCATTTTTAAATCAATTACAACCTTTAAAATTTGGAAATAAAATAAAACAAATCAGCAGCTTCAGGCCTCGTGAACGGCCGCACGCTCCTCTAGCGTGATATTCTCGCGGCCGCGAGACTTGCAGTAGGTTAGTATGTTTGGTCGTTCTCGCGCGCGGGCGCGCGCTCCCTAGGCTTGTCTTTCTCGCGGTCGCGTAACTTGCATTAGGTTGTCCTGGTTTGGGTGGGATCTCGCGCGGGCGCGCGCTTCCAAGCTATCTTTGCCGCGCGGCCGCGCATCATACAGTTTATGTCTTCTGATTCTGCTCCTTAGCTTGGCTCTGTAATGTTGTTGCTGCTACTGAAATGTCCTATGTATATCCATGTTTGTCCATCCATGCTCCACTCAATCCCATGCGCATCCTATCTTTTGCCTTGCCTTACGCTTTCATTAGCCTCGTGCTCGATATCACCACCAAATGAGGCCAATTCCTACACTTATTCACCAAAAGGAGTTTTAAGTATGCGAAATGCAATTTAACATAAAATGCTGCTAAAATAGACTAAAATGTACTTGAGATGGGCATAGTTCGCGTGAATTGGTACTCCATAAGTAGGTGTAAATCCTACTTATCAGCATATCCCATTTTTTGCCTCGTCTCAAGCATCCATTAGCCTTGTGCTCAATAACAACACCAAAATAGGCTGATTCCTGCACTTATTCACTAAAAGGAGTTTTAAGTATGCGAAATGCAAATTATCATGAAATGCAGCTAAAACCTACTAAAATATACTTGAGATTGACATAGTTCAAATGAATTGGTACTCCATAAGTAGGTGTAAATCCTACTTATCATTCTCCCAACGGAGTTTCAACCGATAAGTCAAAGTCTAATTTTTTCGGAGTCAAATTTAAACGTTGAGAGCAAGTAGGAGAAATAAAAGAATGGGTAGAACCAGTATCAAATAAGATATAGACTTCGCTAGAGTTTATGATAAGCTTACCCGTTATGACCTCGTTCGGGTTCCTTACTTTCTGGCAGGTTACGACAAACGCTCTCCCTTGAACTACCGGGTTTGACTTTTCTGGGACGGTCTTTGGTGCCTCCATCCCAGCTGGACTTGTCTTTGGTGCACAACAAAATCGTGCTAGGTGACCTTCTATTCCACAATTATAACACGCTTTGGAATGCATTGCGCAATTTGGACTGATACGTCGCTCCCCTCCGCATTTGAAGCATATGATAGGTGGTCGTTCTCCTTCCTTAACAACGGGTGCTGGTGCTGACGTCTTTCCATCATTGTTGAATCTCCTTTTCTTGAAATGTCCATTTTTACTGTCTTGGTCATGATTACCACCGAAGTGGTTACCATTTCTGGCATGTTGATTCCCTCCACGTTTGTTGTCACCGCTTCGATGACTGCTACCACTGGTATTATCATTTTGCCGGCTGCTTTCTCGTGGTTGAGTTGAATCGTTATCGCACTCCAATAACTGAGCCCTATTAACAACATCTGAATACAAACACAATTTATGAGAAATTAGATATTGGCGTATCTCGGGTTTCAAACCTCTTAGAAACATCCGCGTCATTCTCTCCTCATTATCAACCAAGTGAGACGTAAACTGGGACAACTCGGCAAACTTAGCTTCGTACTGCGATACGGTCATATTGTTCTGCTCCAACTTGATGAACTCTACCTCTTTCATGTGACGAATACTTTCATGAAAGTACTTGTCGTTGAATAGTTCTTGGAACTTCTCCCAAGACATCTTTAGTGAGACAGGTTGAAAACGCTTTACCGATTCCCAACAGTAATCCGTCTCTCCTCGCAATATAAAGGTTGCAAATGAAACCTTTTTCTCCTCGGAGCATCCCAAAAAATTAAATATCTTGGTGATCTGCCTTATCCACGCTTCCGCCTTAAGTGGTTTTGGCTCTCCAATAAACTCCAGTGATCCCAGCTCCTTGAACTGTTTAGCGGTGACCGTCCGAGAGTTTCCAGTGTTTCCACCTACATTTTGGACAGGAGCCGCTTTCGCCTGATGTTGCATGAATTGCATAAAGCCTCTGAACATTCCATCGTTCATCATTTGATCAATGTTATTGTTTGCATGAGGATTATCGCCTTCCTAATGCACATTATCCTGATTATTGATCTGTGGAGAATCAACGGTGTCCTGTGCTCTATTGCTATTCTCAACATTCTCGAATGTCATTTTCAAATACTGCCACAAAACAAGGGTTAATTGACATGTCACATTTATCCCTATACTCTGACCGACCAAATAAATACCAAATAAACATAGGTAAGTCATACTAGCGAAGGAATTCCCCATCTCTCCCCTCCTAGTTCTTGTCTCACATCTCAGCCAGGGTTCATATCCCTAAACTTTGATACCAACTGTGACGCCCCCAAAATAGGTATACATCACCCATCTTGGGTCGCCAAATACATGATACAAAATTCAAATACAACTTAATTATACAACAGTCGTGTAAAATACGATAAAATATAATCTAAGAGTTTTTAATAAGAATATTGTCATCTAGACAATATACAAACTCAATGGAGTCCTCATTATATTTATTATCACACTATTTAACAGAATAGTGAGAACTACTAATGCTATCATCTGGACCGTTACTCCGTTCCCCGACTACTCCCAGCTACGTTCTCATTTCTTGAAGAGAACAGTGAAAGAAAGGTGAGCTCAACTAGCCCAGTAAGAAATATTATGACTAAGATAATGCAGAATAATTTATCGTTAGCCTTCAACAGTGTTAAACTGATAAAATATAACAAACATCAAGTTTAACTGCAGCGGAACAAGCAATCCATTAGAAGAATCAAGTAGAGAATAAAATCTACTATCTTCTATGATTTAAAAGGTTTTTCATCACTTTTATCGCTGAGACTTAGCTTAATAAATAAACCACATCGTCTCTGCACTACGGCCAAGGATATTCATTAGTATCACGACCACAAATTATCCATGCTCTTCGGGCCAAGGATATTCATATATTCATCAATGGTCATGATCATGCCAACAACTGTCCATCAATGTACTACAGGACAATGATGACTTTTACCACATCATTTGTAACATTACGGTCATGATTATACCGAATAATTCCTGGTCATAATCATACCAAGTTCATCTATACACTACAGGCCACAGATGACTTTCAACATAATATAAACATGAGGATGATGACAATGATATAAGAATTAAATAAAACAATTTCAAGAATTAATTTAACCAGGAACCAATAACGTCCAAATTGTCAACATGATACTGCTTTGTGGAGTAAAATTCAAGAATACTTAGAAGAATATTTCTATGAAAAGATACTGGACGAAGTGCAAATATCAAGGATATTCTACTAATTTCATGTAGTATAAAAGCCAAAACATTAACCAACTGAGTATAATAAAAAATGGAATAACAAAAGAATTCACCAGGCATGTGATAGACCGTACAGACTGGTTATTCCAACAAAATAATAAATAATGGAACCAGGTCATGCGTAAACGCATAGACAGGATATTCCAACTGAATAATAAAGAATGGAATAACAACAGAATTCACCATGTATGCGATAGACCGCATAGACAGGTTATTCCAACAGAATAATAAATAATGGAACCAGGTCATGCGTAATACGCACAGACAGGATGTTCCGACAGAATAATAAAAAATGGAATAACAGAAGAATTTCACTATGTATGTTGTACTTCGCATAGACAGGTTATTTCAACAGAATAATAAATAACGGAACCAGGTCATGCGTAATTCGCACAGACAGGATGTTCCAACAGAATAATAAGGGATGGAATAACAATAGCTCTCTTCAAGAATACGAAAGAAATAATACCCCCTACCTTAGAAAAACTGGATACTAGAATAGTGAGGTAGCAGACTTCTCTTCTTCTTTCTCTCTATAATTTCTCTCTATAATAATTGTTCTACAGTTTTTGTGAATTGGTGAGAAATGAAGGAAGAATGAGCTTCTATTTATAAGAAAATATAGTTTCGATAATTTCACGTTTTGGAGCTCGAAATATTACAGTATAATACCTTCCTCTTTTTCTTCATTTTTAATTTAGTCCTGCAAGTATTATCAAACTTGCACCACCTCTCCTAATAGTAAATAATGTGAATTAATAGTTCATTCATGTGACTCAATAGTATAATCATGTGAAAAAACTAATTACAGTATAGTACCTTCAACTATACCTCTATTTTTTAACGTAGTCATGCAAGTATTATCAATCTTGCACCAACTCCCCTAATAATACAAGAATGTTATTCAATAGTGCACATATTTGAACAAATAGTTATATAAGCATGTGAATTAGTAGCAATTAATTGCTCATTTATCTGATAAATTACCCGATTTATTAATATAACCCTCAAACATCAATTATCATCGGAATAGATGTCGATTTCTACTAACACTAATAATCCCAACACAATGAAACTATTAAATTCATCTTTAATCAACACAACTTATTCATAATTAATATTATAACTCATAATATTTAACAACCAGGTCGTTCCCAGGAAAGAGGGGGCTTTCCGATAAAGATTTTTCCTTATTGGCGCGCAATTAGGTGACCAAACCTCTCATTGATAGAACTTCTAGACATTATCAATATTACAAATAATTAATATGATTAACTTTGTCGTCTCAATTATTGATTTAATAATAATAAATATAATGCAGATGATACTGTGACAATAATTGAATCAATAATATGAGAGATATGATACAGCAATTACTGTAGCAATTATTGAGTATAACTGAGTGACTTCTCACGTAAGCATCAATAATTAATACCGTGTGCTACTATGCAACCACGCGTATTATTGTACTTTTACTACCAGATAGTTCAACAGTTTTAACGGTAACACTTTCGCCGTTATTTTTATAAAAAGATAATTCTGTCGTTTTCTAACTACGACAATACTTTCGGTGTGGGATCCACCAATGATTGTATCATCGTACTAATATTCCCTATTAAAACGAATATTTCCCAACTAATCGAATATTATATAACCATTTCTTTACTTTGTAAAATTTATAAATATTACCCACAACTATAACATTATTTCAAATCCACACCATAATATTCAAAAATATATTTTGAGAAAATTATTCTTTATTCATAAAAGTTGGGGTCTTACACGAATATCCTTGACCCGTAGTGCATGGATAATTTATGGTCTTGATACTAATGAATATTTTTGGCCGTAGTGCAGGGATGATGTGGATTATTTATTAAGCCGAGTCTCAGCGATAAAAGTAATAAAAAAATCTTTTAAATAATAGAAGATAGTAGATTTTATTCTCTACTTGACTCTTCTAATGCATTGCTTGTTCCGCTGTAGTTAAACTTAATGTTTGTTATATTTTATCAGTTTAACATTGTTGAAGGCTAATGATAATTTATTATGTATTATCTTAGTCATAATATTTCTTACTGGGCTAGTTGAGCTCACCCTTTTGCTTTCATTGTTCTCTTCAAAAAATGAGAACGTGGCAGGGACTAGTCGGGGAACGGAGTGACGGTCCAGATGATAGAATTAGTAGTCCTCACTATTCTATGAAATAGTGTGATAATAAATATATTGAGAGGACTTATTTTGAGTTTCAATAATGTCTAGAAGACAATATTAATTTGTATTAAAACTCACAGCTCATGTTGTATTTGTATTCTGTACCATGTATTTGGCGACTCAAAATATGTGATGTATACCTATTTTGGGGGTGTCACATTTAACATTTTATTATTTTAAAGAAATATGAATATATATATATATATATATAGGGAGTCCTTCCATAGCAGCCGGTTGCTATGAGTACTATGCAACACCCCCTTTTTGGATCGTTGATAAAAACTCCATGCAGTATTCACGTTAGTGAAGGGCACATAGCCCTGCCAAAGATGCATGAAGAATGAATTCATGAAACCAAATTGGGACCACCTTTGTATTTCTCGCGACCTGTAGTATTCCTCTCTGTCTCGTAGCAACAAATATAAGCGTCGATGACATGCTCGAATATCCAACTCCCAGGCCCTAAGGATTGCATTGCATTGTGTTCTAATTCATATAACTGGCGCGAATGTGATAAATGATATAAATCCTCTTCTGGTGCCACCACGTTTCCAAACATATGTTTATTTACAAATGTCTCCTTTCAATCTTTAAGTCTTTTAGATAAGGACCCTTTTGGTCCATAAGAGATGTGGTCTCCCACATCTTGTACCTGATTGAGACCCAAATGTACATTATTATTATATAGCAATAATAATTAAAACTATCACTATTAACATAACTATATATACCTTTTGTGAACTAGATCCCTTGGCGTCAGAAAGTCTTGCAAATGAAGAGTTGGTTGGAATGTAACACTCCTCATAAGTTTGGAATGTTGGAATGTAACACTCCTCGTAGGCTTGGGTGGTGGGAATGGAGTTCTCCTCAATTAAAGAATGATATTTTTTAATATATTAATAATCCTTTTATTGATATTATTACAAAAATAAGAAAAAATATTAAAGGGGATAATAATAAATATATATATTAACTTATTTCTAAATAGAAAACCCCCATATGTATTATATAGACGTATTAATAATAATAAATCGTAATATAATAATAATACAAGAATATAGATTTTGGGGGATGGTGAAGTTTTAATATAATGATATATCCTTGGTTGAAATTAACAGCTAGGCATGTGGTGCTCGGGTGGTCATATGACAAGTGTATGGAGTTTGAGTTTGCGAGTTCAAATCTGTTTAGCACCGAATTGCTTGAATAAAATCAATTTTTTCAATTTTTATTGTCAGCCGTGACAAGCTGTACCGACTGGGTATTTTTTTTAATTTTTTATTGCAAGCCGTATCAGCCTGTACCGACCGGTATTTTAATATTATTTTAATGCCAGCCATATCAGCCTGTACTGGCAGAATTTTTTTTATTATTTTAATAGCCGTATCAGTCTGTACCGGCCAGAATTTATTTTATTTATTTTATTTCATTTTAATGTGCTGAGTCATGACATATAATGGAGAAATAAAAAAATGTGTAAGCCGGTAGAAGCTCTTCCGGCCATATTATTTTAATAATAAATATTTATTTTTATAACTATACTGACAAGTTAATTTTACGTGGGCCTCACTTATTAAAATAGAAGCCGGTACAGGTAAATAATTAGGCACAACAACCTGTGCCGATTTATCAAATAAAAAAATTAATCGCATCCATCAATTCAATTTATCAACGGTCCAAAAAGGGGGTGTTACAAAGTACTCATAGCAACCGGCTGCTATGGAAGCTCTCCTATATATATATATATATATATATATATATATATATATATATATATATATAGCCAGGATCCTATCAGGGATCCCAGATTTTCTTAAACGACAGAACTTTTTTTTGCGCTTTTTTTTAAACAACTAAAAAAATAAAATAATATTTTATTAAACTTAAATTTTTACATAATAAAATATTTTGGGTGTGATTTGGATATCTATATCAAAAAAATATATGTACAGTCTACACAGACTGTACAGACATATTTTGTTATATGTATCCAAATCACACAAAAAATACTATATATGTAAATATATATATATATATATATATATATATATATATATATATATATATATATATATATATATATATATATATAAAGTCCGGTTCTGGTCCGGACGCCCGCATTTTAGTACCGTCCGAATATTTTTTTTTTGCTTTTTTTTTAAAAATAACTAAAAAAATATATTTAATATTTTATGGAATTGAATTTTTTTCATAATAAAATGTTTTGGAGGTGATTTGGGTACGTATAACAAAATATGATGGTACAGTCTGTGCAGACTGTACCACTATTTTTTGGTATATGTATTCAAATCACCCTCAAAACATTGTATTATAGAAAAATTTCACTTCCATAAAATATTAATTATTTTTTTTAGTTGTTTTAAAAAAAAGCAAAAAAACAAAAAAAATTGATCCGTCTTTTACTCCAATCCGGGTGTCCGGACTGGATCCGTTGTGTATATATATATACACATACATAGCAGTATAGTATACATTCGGTTATATATTCTGATCTATGATGACGGTTGAACCGTCGCTATAGTCCAAAAAAATCGTCGTCATAACACAATTGTTCTATTCAACTGTATATATACGTATAGTTCTCTATCATATATGATGGTGTACTATTCAGCTATACGTATAGTTCTCTATCATATATGATGGTGTACTATTCAGCTGTATATATACGTATAGTCCTCTCTCATATTCTCAACAACTGATATTAAAAGGATAAAGTATGACATTGAAAAATTAATTGTAATAGTTAGTTACAATTAACCATTGCTTTGAGATTTTTTAAAACTAATTCTTTTCACTAGTTTGATTTTTTTCTATTTTATAATTTTACAAATTTAACCATTACTTTGAAATTTTTTGAAATTTTTTATAATTACTTTTGATTTTGTTTGTTTGTAATTTCTTGTGAATTTTTATAACTAATAAAAATGAGATTATCATGAACAATTTTAAATAATGAAATCTCAAAAAATATTATTGTAAATAATATTTGAAAATTATTTAATTTTGTAATTGTAAAATATTGCACAATAAGAAGGAATATTTTTTTTATTATTATTACAAAATCACAAAACTCCAAAATGAAAAGCCATGAAAGATATGTGTATTCAATACAAACTACATACATGTTCTTCACATGAAAGGTATGTAGTATGTATTCCACTGTTTCCCACAGATCTAGCTATATATCACCTTTTCCAGTTCCAAATTTGCTAGCCACTGCGGCAGCTGCATCCACAAAAACATTCCGACCACCTCCGGTTCCGGTGCCGGAATCTTCACTCTGATGGACCACCACCACGTCCCTTTTCACAGCTTCTTCTTCATTTTTCCCCGCCGGTGACCGAAAATCCACCGTCTCAACCCTAGTCTCTAATACCCCTTTATCATTAATCTTTTCAGTAGCCTGAGTTCACAAAATAAAATTGGTAAATAAATAAATAAATAAATATGTACCATACAACCTATTATTAACTTATACCTTTGCGTTGCTCATGATTTTTGCAGGCTTCTGATCTAATTTTTGAAAATTACTATCTTGGTTTAATAGGTATTAAATATTAATTAAGAATGTGAAGCTTGTGGACACGTACGTGGCAGGTACATATATCTGCATATGATATACGGCTACCATTTAGCCAGCGCATGGGACATACCTAACGTACGTGGCAGTTACATATATATCCGCATATGATATATGGCTACAAATAAGCCAGCGCATGGGGCATATACGTAATTTGAAGATATCAAAACATAGTCAATCAAAAGACGACACATGTCTTAACTTAATAGTTAAGGGTGATTATAATCATTTCATATTTGTTACTCTCTCCGTCCTATAATAAAAGTCTTTATTACTATGTTAAATGTCCATTTTTATTTACAATAACCAAACTTTTATATATTTTTTCTGTTATGCCCGTAACATTAAATATCTCATACTTTTCTTATTCTAATTCTCTCTCCATATTTAATAAGTATGGAGAGAGAATATTTTGAATTGAATAACTAGAAAGTCACTCTCTCACCTACATTGAAAATAATTAATGACATATTATTATGAACAATTTTATCATTTCATTCATCTTCTTAATTGCTAGTAATTAATGACATATAGTACTAGTCATATACTCCCTCCGTCCTAAATTAATTGCTTAGTTTTGACTTTTTAAAATCAAATTGACCATAATATATGAGATAACTTAATTAAAATAATTCAATGTTATGTTTGTTTTTTTTGGAATTAAATAAAAAATTGAATAAAAAAATATCGCTTGGACTATTACACCCTTACTAATAATAATATATTTTAAACTGTAATTTAAACTTGTTTATACATCAAAAAATGATGAACAATTAATTATAAACTTTTAAATACTGCTAAAATAAATTAGTGAATTTATAGTACTTTACCATACTCTTCCTATATAAAATATTTGAAAATCAAATTATCATAAATTAACTACAAATCTATATAATATATTACTCCCCATGTAGCTTGGTATCATATATCAGCTACCAAGCTATATGCTCTTCTTTTTTATTTAAATTAATAAAAGTAATCGTGGTGATATAATTTATAATTTTATATTAATTTTTCCTCCATCCTATGGGTAAAAGCTAACAGCCTTCTCATACTAAGTACTAATACATTACAACAATATATCAAAAATCTAAAAAGTGCAAGTCATTTTAGAAAAAGAGGAAATTTAAAAAAAAATGTTAAGGTTAATTTTGTCTATAAATTTTTAGTCTTAAATAGTGTGGATTATTATAATATCTAGTTGAATATGATATTAAATAATCCATCATATTAAACTATTTTATAATTTCTCGACTAATAGTCCTACGTCTAAATTTAAAAATAAACAAGACAATTAATATTAATAATTTTACCTCAAGTGTAATCTCCTTGCAAACAAACATAACCCAGACTAATTAATGTATGATATGTTACTCCCGCGTTTAAATTTAAAACGACAACTTTTAAAGTAATTTTTTTTAAAACATATTCACATTATTAGTTAGGAATATATTAATAGTGACATAATAATATTACTCAACTAATTAAAAATATAAGTAATGACACCTAAATAAAAACTTCATATCACTTAATAATATATATATATATATCTATATAATAAAACATAACTCAATTTGAATTCTATAATTTGAGAAACCACAACAACGACTGAAATTTGATCTCATTTAATCTAAAGGCTCATGTTCCATCTGACACTAACAAATTTCCGCCCGGTCAAAAAACCCTCTCTCTCCAAAAACTCAGACCCTTCTCTTCTTTCGCTGTTTGTGGCGACTAAAAAATACAGTTGTTCCATCTCTCTCCTAGGGTTTCTCTCTATCCATCCATCTGTTTGAGAAAATCTTAAACTCTCGAGGAGCTTATCTGATTCAAAGATCTATAATCAATCTCGAAGGATCATGGCTACCGTTGCTCCTTTCGCAGATCGTATCCTTTTCAATAACTTGGGTACTTTTCTCTTTGGGTTTATGATATTTTGTTTCTTAATCCAAACCGGGTGTTTCGTGCTCTTATTTTTATGTCATTTTGTGTGTACACCATATAATTTTTGGCTTGGGAAAAATATAATTTTTTGGTAATCTTTCTTCCCATGATTTTGCCTGCTCCCCCTATTCCTTTCTTCTAATTGGATCTGGTATAGTTATTGCTTCTAATTCTCCCTCTGATATAGTTATTGCTTCTATTTGCTTCCATTTCCTTTGATATGGTCATCTTTATGAGTGGAATTTCATGGCTGATTTGGAATTGCTTCTTGCCGGATGTCATGGTCTCCGGTCAGGCTGGTGGCTGTCCAGAGTTACTTTGTGCTCCTCACATCACCTGCTGCTCTTGGACAGTGAGCGATTGGGGCCCATGGTCAAATCTGATGAATTTAATGGGTGATGGCCTTTGTTTTGGAGCTACGGTTTCAATTCAAATTGCTTAGACTAAATTTTTGGATGACTTTTGGGCCCACAGATAATTAAGTTGCTGAATAGTTTGATTTCAAATTGTGTAGGCCCCAGGGGGTTGCATTTTGGGAAATTAAACATGTTTTTTGTAATATCTTTTGCATTACAAACGATAATTATAAAAAAGTTAGCTTTACAATGTTCTTAAGGTTTTTTTTTATTTTAGCCATTATTATTCATGTTTATCTCTATAAATTAAAAGTCTTATTTTTGGCATTTGATATTGTCATAGCAAAATTATAATAAATGTAACCTAAAATACTAAGTGACACTAAAAAATTGTTAAAATGTTAACATTGTTGTATCTAATTTTTATAATTATATTTATAGTATGTAAATCTTTATATTTAAGAATTAAATTTATTTACAAGTGTCTGTATGATTTTATTGCAATAAAAAAAGATTGATTGAAAATTTTAAAGACAAATTTCATTAAAGCGCTTGCCTCACCCATATGTACACCCATACCTAATTGAAAGATTCCCTATAACGTGTTTGTGTAAATGATTAAGTAGATACTAATCTCTCTCTCTTAAATGAAAATGCCGCTAAATTTAGCGGTTTTCGTAACTTTAGCAGTGGTTCTGCAGTTGGACATTGTAATTTAGCGGTTTTCGTAACTTTAAACTTTTCCTCTTTTTACAGGAAATTTTAATCAATGGACAATTCCATGATCCTGATACTGATTCAGTTACCAATGTCTTTAATAGCTTAGACGGACCTTTTCTTAGCTCCTGATATGTGATATAATTTATATGAAGCAGTTTCTTATTTTAAAACCAATTTGATGCTTCTAAATAGGATAAATGAACAAAGTAAATCAAGCCAAATGTATTCCTACAAAAATACTAAAAAAGAACACAATTGTTGTTTTAAAAAGAACACAATTGTTGTTGTTTTAAAGAACAAAATTGTTGTCAGATTATAAATTATTTTAGGTTGCAAAGAGTCTTTAGATAATGTAATATTTTTTGAAATTTAATTTAATTTTTCATTACGCCGTGCCTTCAGGCACGGGTAATTACTAGTATATATATATAGTTCGGATCCAGTCAGGGATCTTAGACTCTATTAAAATTCGGACCTTTTTTTTTGCTTTTTTTTTGAAACAACTAAAAAATAAATAAATTATGGAACTAAATTTTTTACATAATACAGTGTTTTTGGAGTGATTTGGATGCCTATACCAAAACATTTCTGTACACTCTGGACAGACTGTACATACATTGGTTGGTGTAGGTATTAAAAACACACCCAAAACACTGTATTATGGAAAAATTTTAGTTCCATAATGGTTTTTTTTAGTTGTACAAAAAAAAAAAATTGGGGTCCGGATTTTGATCAGGTCCCGACCCGGACCTGATCAGTTTTTTTTCTCTCTCTCTCTATCTATATCTATATATATGTATGTATATATATATATATATATATATATATATATATATATATATATATATATATATATATATATATACACAGTCCGGATCCAGTCCGGGATCCCGGACTGTACTAAAATACAGGATTTTTTTTTTTGCTTTTTTTTTGAAACAACTAAAAAAAATAATTGTGGAATTGGAATTTTTACATAAAACAGTGTTTTGAGTGTGATTTGGATGCCTATACTAAAACATTTCTGTACAGTCTGGGCAGATTGTACATACATTGGTTGGTATAGGTATTAAAAACACGCTCAAAACACTGTTTTATGTAAAAATTCCAATTCCATAATTTTTTTTTAGTTGTTTAAAAAAAAAAGCAAAAAAAAAAAAGTCCCGTATTTTAGTACAGTCCGGGATCCCGGACTGTATATATATATAATTTTCAAACGGAGTACTCCATGTTATCACTAAGCTCCAAATTTGCAAGATGAATTAAAATTTGAAATTCTTTTACATGCGGCAATAATGGTTTGGAAATTCAACCATTTATCTCCATTATCACCATATCATCACTCAAATGGTTTAAGAAGGCATCAGCTAACATTTCCCCAATGTTGATCTGATCAGCTCGAGTGCTGAGGTGCAGGCCATCTGGTTCAAGTGGCATCAACAATACTTATCACCAGCGGCGGATCCAGGATTTTGTCCCAGCAGAAGCAAATTTAAACTTTTAAATTTAAAAATTTAATAAATAAAATTTGAATTAATCTTAATATTAATTAACTAATCTTAATATTGAGAATTGGTATTTTGATAGGGATAGGCTTTGATAAGCTTCAGGGATAACCAAGTACTACATGATTTTAAGATTAATGGTCGCATTTCCCATACCATAACCATAATAAACACACTAATCGTAACCATTGCTAACCTTTTGTCCATTGAGGGGTTTAGGTCAACAAATTAAGAACTCCACTTAAATTATTACTCCCTCCGTTCCTAAAAATTGTCATTTAAGGTTTTAGCATATGGATTAAGAAAATGTCATTTACCAAGTAAAATTTGTTTAAAATTCCATCACTATCCCTTTATGAAAAATTAAAAACTATTAATACAAGGGAGAGAATCTATTGGGACAATGAGAGAAGGTAGGGGTAATCAAGGGCGAAGCCACTTGTTAGTCAGTGGGGTCAATTGCACCCACTGATTTTTTTTTAATATATGATAAATAGATTTTTTTTGAGGGTCAGAAGAGTCAATTTGCACCCACTGAAATTGGGTATTACACTTTACTGAAATTGGGTATTACATTTTCCCGTTTCAAAGCAATTTGCACCCATTGAAATTTGCACCCACTCTTTTTACACTGAAATTGTTAATCAAATTTTAACCACATGACTCATATCCTCTCAATATATCTCTCTCTATAATATTTTAAACTAAATAATAATCTAATTTATATTACTTTTAAAAATAAATAATGAATTACTTATGAACAATTGTGATTAAAAAAATCTATTATGAGTCAATATAGTGTATATATACTATATATTATTACTCATTATATTTTTATTGTAATATAGTATATATATATATATATATATATATATATATATATATATATTCGAAAGTATAAAATATTAAAAAAATTGGCTCGGGGGCGCTTCCCCCGAACCCCCGCCAAATTATTTATAACTTGGTAATTATTTCGCCCCCACTGATAATATTTTCTGGCTTCGCCACTGAGGGTAATATAGGAAAGTATATAATTTATTCTCCTCGAAAGTTGTAAACGACAATTTTTTTAGAACAAATTTTTTCTTCTAAAACGATAATCTTTTAGAAACGGAGGGAATATATTGTTGTCATCGTAAAAGTCTCTCTCTTTCTTTCATAAAAATAGACATTCTTTTTGCTGATAGTACAAAATTACATAATATTCTAAATTTATTCTAAGCATCTCATTATTAAAGAAATTAATTTATAATTTTACAAATGAGTTTTTTTTTGTGCGACAGCGGGATATATTGCCTCTCTTTGTTTTATAACATATATTTTCCCGTCCTCAAAACTCAAAAGGATGATGTAACGTACAATTTTATTTGTCTTCAAAATTAATCATGACTTAAGATACAAAAAATAAGGGATGAATATGTCATTTAGTGAGGTCTATTAGTATAAAAGAATAAAAGGAAACATGACTTTATGTAATTTTGTGGGGGCCATTAAAGATAAATTTGTTTTTTTTTACTCTTTACTTTTTCTTAGTTTCAGTAATTTGTATAAAAATGTAATTAGGTCATCTTTTTGAGGATGTGTTGGAATATATTACTAACTCCGTCCCACAATAAGTGATTTTTTAGACTTAATATTTTTTTTCTCAAAATAAGTGATGTGTTAGAACTCTAATACAAATTTTACAATATTTTCTCATATATGCCCTTATGCATCCAATGGTATTTATTGCATCTTGCAATCACTACAATTAAATGACACTCATTAACTCTTGAACTTCAAAGAAAATATATTATGGGTATTTTTGACATTTTAACTTATGTATTGGTATGTGTGATTTAAACTAAAAAATCCCTTATTATGGGACGGAGGTAGTACCAAGTATTGGGAGTAGCCAATCAGGGCTGGAGGAATACCATTCTAGGATTCATATCATTCAACAAAATAAGAATCAGATGTGTACAAATAAGCCCAAAATAACGGTAGCTCCGGAATAGCCCCAACTCTTCTTCTTCTTTACCAGATTGAGCAAGTGGAGATAGCTGTCTCCGTTGCCCCCATGTGGCTCCGCCCCCTTCGATTTATGAACACAAAACTAAACGCCACATTCATCAAAATAGTATGAGAAATTCTTAGCTAAATCATATATTTGTTTATTGGATGCAGCCACTTCAACGGAAAGTTCTAGTAAGTCGTAACGACCAAAACAATACATCGTAGTATATATATATATATATATATATATATATATATATATATATATATATATATATATATATATATATATATATATATATATATATATATATGGGAGCCCTTCCATAGCAACCGGTTGCTGTGAGAACTGTGCAACAACCCCTTTTTGAACCGTTGATAAATTGATCGCATGACTGAGATGAGTCTTAATATTTGATAAGCCGGCACAGCTTGTACCGGCTTTTATTTTAATATAAACACCTTACATGGTCAACATCTTGTCAGTACATTTAAAAGAAACGAATATTTTATTATTAAAAAAACACCAGCCGGCACAGCTTGTACCGGCTGTGTCTTTTTTTTTTCACGCATAACAGTAACTCCTATATATATTACTGTGTTTTACGGCTGTTAAAAAAAAAAAATCCAAACCGGCACAACCTCTTACGGCTTGTACAAAAAAAAAAAATACAAACCGGCACAGCTTGTACCGGCTTGTCTGCAAAATGAAAATTATGTGCAACTTGATTGTTTGGGCAAATATTTGTTTGGACAAATAAAGAATATAAAATATTTTATAACAAATAAAGAATATAAAATAAAGAATATAAAATATTTTATAACAAATAAAGAATATAAAATATTTTATAACAAATAAAGAATATAAAATATTTGCTATTTTTATTTGCTATTTGTTATAAAATATAAAATATTATATATATATAAATAAAATAAAATATTTGCTATTTTTATTTGCTATTTGTTATAAAATATAAAATATTTTATATTCTTTATAAAATATTTGTTATTTCCTTTGTTATATATATGAATGTGTTAACAAAAAGTTTGGAATTTTTTTTTTTACTTCTTTTTGTGCAAGCCGTAAGAGGCTCTTACGGTTTGTAATTTTTTTTTTTTTTTTTAGAATATAACAAATAAAAGAATATAAAATACGGCTGCTAAAAAAAAAAAAAAAAAATTACAAACCGTAAGAGCCTCTTACGGCTTGCACAAAAAGTAGTAAAAAAAAAAATTCCAAACTTTTTGTTAACACATTCATATATATAACAAAGGAAATAACAAATATTTTATAAAGAATATAAAATATTTTATATTTTATAACAAATAGCAAATAAAAATAGCAAATATTTTATTTTATTTATATATATATAATATTTTATATTTTATAACAAATAGCAAATAAAAATAGCAAATATTTTATATTCTTTATTTGTTATAAAATATTTTATATTCTTTATTTGTTATAAAATATTTTATATTCTTTATTTGTTATAAAATATTTTATATTCTTTATTTGTCCAAACAAATATTTGCCCAAACAATCAAGTTGCACATAATTTTCATTTTGCAGACAAGCCGGTACAAGCTGTGCCGGTTTGTTTTTTTTTTTTTTTTTTTTTTTTGTACAAGCCGTAAGAGGTTGTGCCGGTTTGGATTTTTTTTTTTTTAACAGCCGTAAAACACAGTAATATATATATAGGAGTTACTGTTATGCGTGAAAAAAAAAAAGACACAGCCGGTACAAGCTGTGCCGGCTGGTGTTTTTTTAATAATAAAATATTCGTTTCTTTTAAATGTACTGACAAGATGTTGACCATGTAGGGTGTTTATATTAAAATAAAAGCCGGTACAAGCTGTGCCGGCTTATCAAATATTAAGACTCATCTCAGTCATGCGATCAATTTATCAACGGTTCAAAAAGGGGTTGTTGCACAGTTCTCACAGCAACCGGTTGCTATGGAAGGGCTCCCTATATATATATATATATATATATATATATATATATATATATATATATATATATATATATATATATATATATATATATATATATATATACAAAGTAAGTATAGTATATATTAAAAAAAGTTGTTGAGATTGATTGGTGGCGAATTACGATGATGTATAGGATCTGGTCCGCTAGGGACATTTATCATGGACCTTCCACCTTTTAAGAAATTCATTGGTGGCGAATCACGATGATGTATAGGATCTGGTCCGCTAGGAGCACTCCTCATGGACCTTCCACCATTTATGGAGTTCATTGGCGGTGAAGGATGGTTATGTAAAGGATCTGGTCCGCCAGGGACACTTCTCATGGACCTTCCACCATTTATGGAGTTCATTGGTGGTGAAGGAGGATTATGTATAGGACTTGGTACGCTAGGGACACTTCTCATGGACCTTCCACCATTTAAAAAATCCATTGGTGGCGACTGATAATGATGTATAGGATCTGGTCCGCTAGGGACATTTATCATGGACCTTCCACCATTTAAGGAATTCATTGGTGGCGAATCACGATGATGTATAGGATCTGGTCCGCTAGGAGCACTCCTCATAGACCTTCCACCATTTATAGAGTTCATTGGCGGTGAATGATGGTTATGTAAAGGATCTGGTCCGCCAGGGACACTTCTCATGGACCTTCCACCATTAATGGAGTTCATTGGTGGTGAAGGAGGGTTATGTATAGGACTTGGTCCGCTAGGGACATTTCTCATGGACCTTTCGCCATTTAAAAAATCCATCGGTGGTGAATGATAATGATGTATAGGATCTGATCCGCTAGGAACATTTATCATGGACCTTCCAACACCAAAGAAGTATTTGGTGTTGCCTTGCACACTCATGGACAGTATTGAGAAGACAAGCAAAAACGAAAGCAGGCTTCTGACTACAATTGAATAAGCCATGTCTACTAATAACACTAATGATGGAATAGTTAAATTAATTTGTCACTTTGTGTTTAGCGATTGCTCCTATAAATAGGATTGTGAAATGGGAGATAGAACTACAATTATGATATTAAATTAATTAATGAATTATAATACATGTAAATAACAAAATAACTATTTATCTAAATTGTGTGGATATTATCATTACTAATTTAATTATATTACAACATAATATTATACCATTTATAATTATATTACAACATAATATTATACAGTTTAAAACATTAAAAATAATATTAAAATAACAAATAATATCAATCATAACTTACTATATTGATTTTATAATCCACTAAATCACTATTTTCTCAATCTAAACATTTTTTATATTATTATTATTATATTGATTTTATAATTCCCTAAATCACTACAAATCTAAATTGTTCTGATAATGTTAACTGTTCTAATAATATCATTATAAAATTGATTATTATCTCCTAAAATCACTATTTTTCTAATCCCAATTTAATATTTCGAATTTATATTTCACTAAATCACTACAAATTTAAACTGTTTTGGTAATGTCAACTGATCTGATATTATCATTTATAATTTAATTATTATCTCCTAAAATCACTATATTTTTAATCCCAAATTAATATTTTGATTTTATAATCTCCTAAATCACTATAAATCTAAATTATTCTGATAATGTTAAATGTTTTAATATTATCATTACTAAATTAATTATTATCTCCTAGAATTTCTACTTTTTTTTATCCCAAGTTAATATTTTGAATTTATAATCAACTAAATCACAACAAATCTAAACTGTTTTGGTAATGTCAACTGTTCTTATATTATCGTTTTTAATTTAATTATTATATCATAAAATCACTATTTTTAATCCCAACTTAATATTTTGATGTTATAATCCCTTAAATCACTACAAATCTAAATTATTCTGATAATGTTAAATGTTCTAATATTATCATTACTAAATTAATTATTATCTCCTAGAAAATCTACTTTTTTTTATCCCAAATTAATATTTTGAATTTATAATCCACTAAATCACTACAAATCTAAACGGTTTTGGTAATGTCAAATGTTCAGATATTATCCTTTTAATTTAATTGTTATATCCTAAAATCACTATTTTTTAAAAACCCAAATTAATATTTTGATTTTATAATCTCCTAAATCACTATAAATCTAAATTATTCTGATAATGTTAAATATTCTAATATTATCATTACCAAATTAATTATTATCTCCTAGAATATCTACTTTTTTTTATCCCAAGTTAATATTTTGAATTTATAATCAACTAAATCACAACAAATCTAAACTGTTTTGGTAATGTCAACTGTTCTGATATTATCGTTTTTAATTTAATTATTATATCATAAAATCACTATTTTTAATCCCAACTTAATATTTTGATGTTATAATCCCCTAAATCACTACAAATCTAAATTATTCTGATAATGTTAAATGATCTAATATTATCATTACTAAATTAATTATTATCTCCTATAATATCTTCTTTTTTTTATCCCAAATTAATATTTTGAATTTATAATCAACTAAATCACTACAAATCTAAACTGTTTTGGTAATGTCAACTGTTTTGATATTATTCTTTTTAATTTAATTATTATATCCTAAAATCACTATTTCTTTAATCCAAAATTAATATTTTGATTTTATAATTCCCTTAATCACTACAAATCTAAATAATTCTGATAAAGTTAAATGTTCTAATATTATCATTACTAAATTAATTATTATCTCCTAAAACATCAACTTTTTTTTATCCCAAATTAGTATTTTGAATTTATAATCCATTAAATCAATATAAATCTAAACTGTTTTGGTAATGTCAACTGTTTTTATTTTATCATTTCTAATCTAATTATTATCTCCAAAAATCATTATTTTTTTAATCCCAAATTAATATTTTGATTTTACAATCCCCTAAATCACTCCAAATCTAAACTGTTTTGGTAATGTTAATTGTTCTAATATTATCATTATTAAATTAATTACTATCTCCTAAAATCACTACTTTTTTAATCCCAAATTAATATTTTAAATTTATAATCCACTAAATCACAACAAATCTAATCTGTTTTGGTAATGTCAACTGTCCTGATATTATTCTTTTTAATTTAATTATTATATCCTAAAATCACTATTTTTAAATCCCAAATTAATATTTTGATTTTATAATCCCTAAATCACTACAAATCTAAATTATTCTGATAATGTTAAATGTTCAAATATTATCATTACTAAATTAATTATTATCACCTAAAATATCTACTTTTTATCCCAAATTAATATTTTGAATTTATAATCCACTAAATCACTACAAATCTAAACTATTTTGGTAATGTCAACGGATCTGATATTATGTTTTCTAATTTAATTATTATCTCCTAAAATCACTATTTTTTTAATCCCAAATTATTATTTTGATTTTATAATTCCCTAAATCACTACAAATCTAAATTATTCTGATAATGTTAACTGTTCTAATAATATCATTATAAAATTGATTATTATCTCCTAAAATCACTATTTTTCTAATCCCAATTTAATATTTCGAATTTATATTTCACTAAATCACTACAAATTTAAACTGTTTTGGTAATGTCAACTGATCTGACATTATCATTTATAATTTAATTATTATCTCCTAAAATCACTATATTTTTAATCCCAAATTAATATTTTGATTTTATAATCCCTAAATCACTACAAATCTAAATTATTCTGATAATGTTAAATGTTCAAATATTATCATTACTAAATTAATTATTATCACATAGACAGGTTATTCCAACAGAATAATAAATAACGGAACCAGGTCCGGCGTAAAACGCACATACAGGATATTCCAACAGAATAATAAAGACAGAACCAGATCCGGCGTGAAACGCACAGATAGGATATTCAAACAGAATAATAAAGACGGAACCAGGTCCGACGTAAAACGCACAGATAGAATATTCTAACAGAATAATAAAGATGGAATAATAAAAGAATTTCACCAATATGCGGTACTTCGCATAGACAGATTATTCTAACATAATAACAAATAATGGAATAACAGAAGTTATCTTCATTATGACGAAAGAAAGAAATAATACTCTCTACCTTAGAAGAAACTGGATATAGAAGTAGTGAAGTAGCAGAATACTTTTCTTCTTTCTCTCTATAATTTCTCTCTATAATAATTGCTCTATAGCTTTAGTGAATTAGTGAGAAATGAAGGAAGAATGAGCTTCTATTTATAGGAAAATATAGTTTCGATAATTGCACGTTTTGGGGCTCGAAAAATTACAGTACAATACCTCCAACTTTTCTTTCATTTTTAATTTAGTCCTGCAGGTATTATCAATCTTTCACCAACTCCCCTAATAGTAAATTATGTGAATCAATAGTACAATCATGTGAATAAATAGTATAATCATGTGAAAAAATTAATTACAGTATAGTACCTTCAACTATACCTCCATTTTTAACTTAATCATGCAAGTATTATCAATCTTGTACCACCACCCCTAATAGTATAAGAATGTGAATCAATAGTACCCCGTGAATAATAACTCGTGAATAGTAACTCGTGAATATTACTCTGACACGAAAAGTGCTCTGAATACCCGAGTGAACAATATAACGTCCAGACATCAATTATCATCGAAATAAATGTCAATTTCCACTAACACTAATAATCCCAATACAATGGAACAATCAATTTCATCTTTAATCAACACAACTTATTCATCATTAATATTATAACTCACAATATTTAGCAACCAGGACGTTCCCAAGAAAGAGGGGGCTTTCCGATAAGGATTTCTCCTTATTGGCGCGCAATTAGGTGACCAAACCTCTCCTTGACAGAACTTCTAAACATTATCAATATTGAAAATAATAATATGAATAATTTTGTCGTCTCAATTATTGATTTAATAATAATAAATATTATGCAGATGATACTGTGACAATAATTGAATCAATAATATGAGAGATATGATGCAGTAATTACTGTAGCAATAATTGAGTATAACTGAGTGACTTCTTACGTAAGCATTAATAATCAATACCGCGTGCTACTATGTAACCACGCGTATTACTGTACTCTTACTACCGGGTAGTTCAACAGTTTTAACGGTAACACTTTCGCCGTTATTTTTATAAAAAGATAATTCTGTCGTTTTATAACTACGATAATACTTTCGTTGTGGGGTCCACCAATGATTGTGTCATCGTACGGATATTTCCCGACAAAAAGAATATTCCCCGACCAAACGAATATTTTATAACAACTTCCATACTTTGCAAAATTTATAAATATTAGCCACAACTATAACATTATATCAAATTCACACCATAATATTTAAAAAAATTATTTCGAGAAAATTAAATCTTTATTCATAAAATCTGGGGTCTCACATATTATCTCATAAAATTATTACTTTTAAATCCTAAATTAATATTTTGAATTTATAATCCACTAAGTCACTATAAATCTAAACTGTTTTGGTAATGTCAACTGTTCTGACCTTTTAATTTATTAGTTATATCCTAGAATTATGAATTTTTTAATCCTAAATTAATATTTTGATTTTATAATCCTCTAAATCACTACAAATCTAAATTATTCTGATAATGTTAAATGTTCTAATATTATCATCACTAAATTAATTATTATCACCTAGAATATCTACTTTTTTTTATTCCAAATTAATATTTTGAATTTATAATCGACTAAATCACTACAAATCTAAACGGTTTTGGTAATGTCAACTGTTCTGGTATTATCCTTTTTTATTTCATTATTATATCCTAAAATCACTATTTTTTAATCCCAAATTAATATTTTTATTTTATAATCCACTAATTCACTACAAATCTAAATTATTCTGCTAATGTTAAATGTTCTAATATTATCATTACTAAATTAATTATTATGTCCTAAAATATCTACTTTTTTTTATCCTAAATTAATATATTGAATTTATAATCCACTAAATCACTACAAATCTAAACGGTTTTGGTAATGTCAAATGTTCAGATATTATCTTTTTTAATTTATTTGTTATATCCTAAAATAACTATTTTTTTAATCCCAAATTAATATTTTGATTTTATAATCCCCTAAATCACTACAAATCTAAATTATTCTTATAATGTTATATGTTCTAATATTATCATTACTAAATTAATTATTATCTCCTAGAATATCTACTTTTTTTTTATTCCAAATTAATATTTTGAATTTATAATTTACTAAATCACTACAAATCTAAACGGTTTTGGTAATGTCAACTGTTCTGATATTATCCTTTTTAATTTAATTATTATATCCTAAAATCACTATTTTTTTAATCCTAATTTAATATTATTATTTTATAATCCCCTAATTCACTACAAATCTAAATTATTCTGATAATGTTAAATGTTCTAATAGTATCATTACTAAATTAATTATTATCTCCTAGAATATCTACTTTTTTTATACCAAATTAATATTTTGAATTTATAATCCACTAAATCACTACAAATCTAAACGGTTTTAGTAATGTCAAATGTTCAGATATTATCCTTTTTAATTTAATTGTTATATCCTAAAATCACTATTTTTTTAAATCCCAAATTAATATTTTGATTTTATAATCTCCTAAATCACTACAAATCTAAATTATTTTGATAATGTTAAATGTTCTAATATTATCATTACTAAATTAATTATTATCTCCTAGAATATCTACTTTTTTATCCCAAATTAATATTTTGAATTTATAATCCACTAAATCACTACAAATCTAAACGGTTTTGGTAATGTCAACTGTTCTGATATTATCCTTTTTAATTTAATTATTATATCCTCAAATCACTATTTTTTTAATCCCAAACTAATATTTTTATTTTATAATCCCCTAATTCACTACAAATCTAAATTATATGATAAGGTTAAATGTTCTAATATTATCAATACTAAATTAATTATTATCTCCTAAAATATCTACTTTTTTAATCCCAAATTAATATTTTGAATTTATAATCCACTAAATCACTACAAATCTAAACTGTTTTGGTAATGTCAACGGATCTGATATTATGTTTTCTAATTTAATTATTATCTCCTAAAATCACTATTTTTTAATCCCAAATTAATATTTTGATTTTATAATCTCCTAAATCACTACAAATGTAAATTGTTCTGACAATGTTAATTGTTCTAATATTATCATTATTAAATTAATTATTATCTCCTAAATCACTACTTTTTTAATCCCAAATTAATATTTTGAATTTATAATCCACTAAATCACAACAAATCTAAACTATTTTGGTAATGTCAACTGTTCTGATATTATTATTTTTAATTTAATTATTATATACTAAAAACACTATTTTTTAATCCCAAATTAATATTTTGATTTTATAATTCTCTAAATCACTACAAATTTAAATTATTCTGATAATGTTAAATGTTCTAATACTTGTGACAATTGCTATGGAACTAATATATAGAACAGACAGATTAGTAGTAATGTACTTGAATTTTTAGATATTAACAGTAGAGTACAATTCTTGTGCAACTGAAATTCAGGATCCAGAATCAAACTTAGATTAGGCAGTAACTCTAACCATTTGATCGATTTAAACCCAAATGCAAGGATTAAATGATAGTCTAAATGTTTTAACACTTGCCTTAACATGGAATGCGAGCAAGGCATACAATAAAACATTTGCTGGGTGCATATTCAACAAGACATGTCGAGTGCAAATTGATATAATTGCCTACTGCCAAGTAATAGAGAACAGTTCCCACATTTAGAAGAGCCCATAAAACAAACCCATGTAAATGCATTTCCTTGATTGAGTATTTAATTACACTTTTTGTAATAGAGTATACCGTATACATGGAATATATAACACAACTTTTTAAACACCAACGGAAACAAGAATAGTTTAAAATCTAGCTAATAATCATTCAAGCCCAAAACAACAAACTGAGCCTCAATTAAGCCCCGCGTGTTATGTCTTTTGGGATTTTATTAGAGATGTATTTTGGTATATTGTTGCCATCCCATTATCCCTTATTTGGGTCATATCAGTCCCCTTCATGAACTTACAAGGCTTGCGAATGGGCAAACCATCTTCATCTTATCCTACATGCACATGCACAGATGGCTCAGCAGTTTAATTTAACATTCTAGATGTGAAGTCATGATAGAAACCTTTTTCTGTCAAACAATTCAAAATATAAGTATCCATAGCAGATCTTACTTCAATAGATAAGGTTGTTCTTCATGTGGCTGTCTATTGAATTAAGGGAATGCATTATCCATCTATTCCATACTATTAATCTCTGATCTCCCTAGTAATAGAGTGATGATCTATACAATGCGAAACTGTTTCTAAGAATTTTGAATTCTTTGGGGGGATTGATGTTTAGATCAATTTTATTGTATTCAAGGTGAATCTACAAATTTTATTGTATATATAGGAATAGCTGCAAAACACAGAAAGAAATACAAATTTGAAAAGCAATTAAAGAAATCTATAAATGTGTTCTAAAAAAAAGACATCTCAAAACTGTAATCAAAATGCTTAAAACTGTGCATGCAAAATGTATAAAAACAAAAACTACTCAATGAGGGATATATGAATGATAGCTATAAATTAGAAAGAAAGAAAAAAATCCATGGTATTTTGAAATTTCCAATAACAGCGTAATCAATGCGCAATCCCCAAAACCAATTACCTATAACAAGTGAAATTTGAAAAAGAAAAAACTCAAGTGTACTTGTTGATTAAAAAGTGCATATCCAAACTTGGAACTATTAAACCAAATTATAACCCACTTATATTATGAAATCAATCTTCATAATTTAGTGGATTTTGCCAATCATAATGCATACCAACTATATCTATCCAACTACTACATAAATCATCCATAAAAAAAAATGTTTCATGATATCATTCTCCATTCAAAGAGCATCTAACCAGTACCTCATTCACACATCAAATATTAACAGGCTAGGGATCTTTCATGGTATATATGGGGAAACTTGGAAATCTTGGGGCTGAAAATTATGACTTTGAGAGTTTTCAACAGAGATTTGAAATGCTTAAAACTTAAAAGTGATTGTGCTAGGGGAAATTTAAAAGTGATAAAGATAACACAAAATTGTCACATTGATGATCACTTTCTCCCAAATCACTTTCCCCTAAAAGAAATTTAAGCATTTCAACAAAGATTATGACTTTGAAATATATAGTACACATGTAGCAATATAGATGTCGCAATAAAGATGTCACAATAAAGCAATAAAGATTCTTCAGCAACAGAACTCTAAAAGAAATTTCACTTAATGATCACTTTCCCCCAAATCACGGGCAAAAGGAAAATTTCCAAGGTGCGGTTGTCCAAAAATAAAATAGATAGACATGTAAATGTTGAAACGGTCATGTTGAATCAAAAATTACAAACATAAAAAGTTCTTAGATAGACAGAGACAGTCGTAACTCGTAAAAGAGTTGGAGATTGAGACGGGGAGAGGGGAGCTGCGAAACGGCGAGACAGAAAAAGTGAGAGAGCCGAGAGGCGGAGGCCGGACCGCCGGAGATTGAGATAGACAGTCGAAACTCGAGAGGTTTTTCGGCAAGAAGCGGCTGAGCCGCTGAGGAGTGAGGAATGAGGAGTGTGGAATTGAGATCTGGCCTCTGCGAGCGGGCTAGGGCAAAAACAAAATGGGAGAAAACACTGGTTAGTGATGACTGATAGTCATAGAGTGATAGTTTAATACTTATAAAATTAATTTTTTTAAGTATTAAAGTTCGGTTCGAATAATCTGTTTTTCGAAAACAGAAACCGAAACCGAATAGCGATTAATAATTCGGATATAACCAAAATTATAAAAAAAATTGAAATATCGAAATAATTCGGTTAAAAAAATTCGATTCGGTTCGGTTCGGTATTTCGATTTTATCCGTTTTTTGTTCACTCCTACTAATAATTCTTTCTGCCAAACGATTAAATAATGTCCTAACCACGCTAGTTATCGTATGTTAACCATTAATCCACCCGTCAATTACGTTTATTTTTTTATTATGGACCCACATGATTTGTTTCTCCCTTCAATATCGACGGCTTGGATCAGTTGGTGAAGTGTCATGCTGGTGCAATTGGATTATGGTCAATAATAATGAAGTCAATAATGAGTTATGAGTCTATCCTCATAAGTCAGCCCAAAAATAATACTCTATCCGTTTTTTAATATAAATCATTTTAAAATTATACATAATTATTAAAAAAAATAATTGTATAATATTAAATATAATATCAATTGTCTATATTATTCTTATATTAAAAAAATATTATTTATTAGGCAAAAAATAATGAGTGAACCAACATTATATATATGGGTTCCGATTTTCATTGTCGTTGTCGAAATTTTTTTTGTTACAATCGAATAAATGTACTCTCAAAAATTATAAAATGGTCATTATTTTTAATTTTCGTCTGAAAAAAAGGACGGAATGCTGACTGTGCATATTTTTACTGACTGTGCATATTTTCGATGCCAAAAATTAATCTTGAAGTCCAATGCAGTGCTCATTTGCTATGTTTTGGCCTTATGCTCTTGTATTGCCTTAGAATCTGAGTTTCACTGTTTGTCATGTTGATTTCCCTTTCTTGACATTTTGTATCGATCTGGGAAATGCCCCTAAGTATATGTATCTCTTTTCTTTTATGTACATTTAAATTCAGCAAAAAATAAATTAAATAATATGGAACAACATATAAGTACAATTTATAAATTTATAAATAATTTATTAGATAAATTTTAAATATGACATATTTTAATGATAATATTTATAATAATAATTTGATTAATTTTAAGTGATATCATTATAATATATCACTTTAATTGGAGTAAGAATATGAAAAAAGGACACCATATATGCATTTGGTTTGCAAATTTGAGAAGTTATTGTAAGTTTATGAATTTGATAAGCTATTACAAATGAATCTATGATGCACAAACAAAAATACCAATGAAAACGAAAAACTTTAAATATATTCGAATTCGTATTCCTATTTGAAATTTGTATTCGAATAACTTTATATATATATATAATTAATTATATATATATAATTAATTATTACTGTTGTTGTTGTTGTTGTTGTTATTATTATTATTATTATTAGTACTACTATTATTATTACTGTTATTGTTATTATTATTATTAGTACTATTATTATTATGACTGTTATTATTATTATTATTGTTATTATTATTATTATTATTATTACTGTTATTGTTATTATTATTATTATTATTATTAGTACTACTATTATAATTATTACTGTTATTGTTATTATTATTATTATTAGTACTACTACTACTACTACTACTACTACTACTACTACTACTACTACTACTACTACTACTACTACTACTAATAATAATAATAATAATAATAATAATAATAATAATTAATTATCATATTATCATATTTACATCATAACGTACATATTATATCAATTATACTAAATGATGTAAATATGTAAATATGATAATATGTTATGTCATGATGTAAATGATGTAAATTTGTTATGATTTTTGTATTTTAATGATGTAATTTGAATTTTTATTGTTTTGATTAATTAACAAAATAGTTTGAATTATAGTATTTTAGTATTTTTTGAATTTTAGTATTTTTTGAATTTATTTATTTTTAGTATTTTTTAATTAGTATTTTTAGTATTTGATGTAAATATGTAATTAGTATTTTAGTGTCGGGTAAGTGACTTTTAGTATTTTGATATGTTATACAACTATGGTAAAATTTTAGCATTTTGACATGTTATACAACTATGGTAAAATTTTATTATTTGAGTAAAATTTTAGTATTTTAGTATTTGAATTTTAGTATTTTGATTATATGATGTAAATATGGTATGATGTAAATGATGTAAATATGTAAATATGATAATATGTTATGTTATCATGTAAATGATGTAAATATGTTATGATTTTAGTATTTTAATGATGTAATTTGAATTTTTGTTCTTTTGATTAATTAACAAAATAATTTGAATTTTGGTATTTTTTTTGGATTTAGTATTTTTTAATTTTATTTTTTTAGTATTTGATGTAAATATGTAATTAGTATTTTAGTGTCGGGTAGGTGACTTTTAGTATTTTAATATGTTATACAACTATGGTAAAATTTTAGTATTTGAGTAAAATTTTAGTATTTTAGTATTTTGATTAAATGGTATAAATATGTTATGATGTAAATATGTAAATATGATAATATGTTATGTTATGATGTAAATGATGTAAATATGTTATGATTTTAGTATTTTAATGATGTAATTTGAATTTTTGTTCTTTTGATTAATTAACAAAATAATTTGAATTTTAGTATTTTAGTATTTTTTTTGAATTTTATTATTTTTTAATTTGATTTTTTTATTAGTATTTTAGTATTTTTTTAATTAATATTTTTAGTATTTGATGTAAATATGTTACTAGTATTTTTAGTATTTTAGTGTTGGGTAACTGACTTTATAATGAAAGATCCTTATAGCTTAGTGGGTTTGAGCATTTGTTTAAGAGGAGTGGGAGGTCTTGAGTTCAATTCTCAAGGAGAGCATTATTTTATTTTATTTTTTAAAAAGCCCACGGGTCGGGCCATGCTTTTTTATTATTAGTACTATTATAATTATTATAATAATTATAATAATAGTAATAATAATAATAATTAATAATAGTAATAGGAATAATAATAGTAATCATAATAATGATTAATAATAACAATAATAATAATAGTAGTAGTTATAGTAATAGTAATAGTAATAATAATTATAATTATAATTAATACTAACAAGTATAATAATAATTATAATTATAATTATAATAATAATTATTATTATTATTATTATTATTATAGTAATAATAATAACAACAATAATAACAATAATAATTATTATAATAATAGTAACAATAATAATAAAAATAATAATAATAACAACAACAACAACAATAATAATAATAATAGAAATTATAATAATAGTAATAATTATAATTATTATAATAATAAAAATAATAATTATAAGATTAGTAATAATTATTCTATTAATAAAAATTAATAATGATAGTAATAATAATAATAGTAAATATAATAATAATTATAATAATAGTAATAGTAATTGTAATAATAATAATAAAATATAGCACATGAAGCATGAAATTTTTTTTAATAATGACTTATAAGTAAAAAAAATTAAAATTTAAGTTATTGTCAAACACTAAATAATAACAAATGACTTATAACTTAGTTTAACCAACTTATAAGTCATTGTCAAACACCCTCTAATACAAGATATAAAGAGAAATTAATATTTGATTATAAAAAAATTTACAAGTCAAGAAAAAGGAGAATTTGAAAAATGGGAGTTAAAAAAAACTTACACACCATTGGCGCAACTTTATTATTATTGTTATTGTTATTATTATTATTATTATTATTATTATTTTTATTAGTACTATTATTATTATTATTATTATTGTAGTATATAATTTCTTGAGATTATATTAATGGTATGTAGTGGAGGAGAAGAAAGGAATATATGGGGGAAATCTTATTTTTTGATATAAATATTAATCCTTGCAAGATATTAACAGATAACTTGTGTTGCTCCAGCGCTCAAATGATAGGTCACAGGTTCGAATATGTTTCGCATTTGGATATAATTTTTAAATACTAAATATGAATATTTTTTGACAATTCTCCGAATACCGAATATGGTCTTACAGAAACATGTTTATTGGGATTATCTTAATTTAAGGCAACATTTTAATAGTCGTTGTAAAAAGTTGTATAAGATATGCAACGAAAATAAAATTGTTGCCAATGAATGTGGTCCATATTAGGCAATGAAATATAGCAATAAATTTTTTTCGTTGCCCACGATGAGGAGAAATCAAATGGTTAGAATTTTTGCAACGAATTTCTAACGAATTTTGTTTTCAAATTTTACAACGACTTATGAATTTTGTTGCAAAAAGTAAAAGCCTGATACAATCTGCAACGAAGGACAAGTTTCGTAGCTAAACATACACTTTTAGCAACGACTTATAAAGCTGTTACTTGAAAAATCGTTGCTAAAACCCCATTTTTAGCAACAAAAAAACTTTTGTTGCCCACGATGATGGGAAATCAAGTGCCCAAAAATTTTGCAATAAATTTCTAACGAAATTTTTTCCCGCCAATGAATTAGCAACGTAATTTTGCAACGTCGTATGAATTTTGTTGCAAAAAGTGAAAGCCTGACACAATCTGCAACGAAGGACAAATTTCGTTTCTAAACATATACTTTCAGCAACGACTTATAAAGTCGTTGCCCGAAAAATCGTTGCTAAAGTCCTATTTTTTTGTAGTGAATGCAGAATAAATTATCATTAGCCTCCAACAATGTTAAACTGATAAAATACAATAGACATCACGTTTAACTGCAGCGGAACAAGCAATCCATTAAAAGAGTCAAGTAGAGAATAAAATCTACTATCTTTTATGATTTAAAAAGTTTTTCATCACTTTTATCGCTGAGACTCAGCTTAATAAATAATCCACATCATCGAATCACCCCTGCACTACGGCCAAGGATATTCTTTAGTATCACGACCATAATTATCCATGCACTACGGGCCAAGAATATTTGTGTATTCATTTATAGTCATGATCATGCCATAAAACAATTCATCTTTGCTCACATGGCCGAAGAGAATCCATATCCATAATCATACCAAAAACTGTCCATCAATGCACTACGGGCCAATGAGGACTTTTAATTTTCACATCATTTGTAATATTACGGTCATGATTATACCGAATAATCCCTGGTCATAATCATACCAAGTCCATCTATGCACTACAGGCCACATATGACTTTCAACATAACATAAACATGAGGATGATGATAATGATATAAGAATTCAATTAAACAAGTTCAAGAATTAATTTGTCCAGGAACCAATAATGTCCAAATTGTCAACATGATACTGCTTTGTAGAGTAAAATTTAAGAATGCTTAGAAGAATATTTCCACGAAAAGATACTAGATGAAGCGCAAATATCAAGGATATTCCACTAATTTCATGGAGTATAGAAGTCAAAATTTTAATCAACTAAGTATAATACCGAATGGAATAACAAAAGATATCACCATGCATGCGGTACTTTGTATAGACGGTTATTTCAACAGAATAATAATAACAGAACCAGGTCAGGTGAAATTCATACCAACAAGATGTTCCAACAGAATAATAAATGCGGAATAATAAATGATGGAACTAGGTCCGGCGTATAGCACAGACAGGATATCCTGACAGAATAATGAAGACGGAATAATAAAAATAGAACCAGGTCCGGTGTATAGCACAGACAGGATATTCCGACAGAATAATAAAGATAGAATAATAGAAGAATGTCACCAAGTATAGGGTATCCCGCGTATACAGGTTATTCCAACAGAACAATAAAGAAATGGAATAACAGAAGTTCTCTTCTTGAATACAAAAGAATAATATCCCTTACCGTAAAATAATACTTGATATAAGAGTAGTGAAGTAGTAGAAAACTTTTCTTCTATCTCTCTATAGTCTCTCTCTATAGTTTCTCTCTCTAGAGTTCAGTGAATTCGTAAGAAAATAATGAAGGAATGAACATCTATTTATAGGAAAATAGAATGTATAGTAACTAATCCATGAACGGTCCAGATTGATTTACTTTAATCTGACAGTCCATATTTAAAGAAAAATCTTTTAAATAAAATATAATATATTCTATTTATATAAAAAGATTTTTACTATGCAAACACTATGCGGGCTGTAAGACCCCAACTTTTTAATGAATAAAATCAAATTTCTTTTATTTATTATTGTGAATAATAAGGTATTAATTTTATATAATTCTCTGGTTATGGGTGAAATGTGCAAATTTTGCAAAATAAGCAAGTGGTTATAAAATATTCATTGTTATCGGGAAATATTCGTTTGGTCGTGGAATATTCGTACGACGGCGCAGCCATTTGTGGACCCCATAACAGAATAACTGTCGAATGAAGAAAATGACAAAAATTAAGTTTTTATAAATAACGGCGTAATCGTTACCGTTAACACTGTTGGAATACCCTGTTGGTAAAATAAAATAATACGCGTTGTTGCACAGTAGCACACAGTATTACACAGTATTTTTGAATTATTGATTCTTACGTAAGAAGGCACTACTCAATAATTGTTACAGTAGTTACTGTTCAATATTTTATTTTATTGATTCAATAATTGCTGCGTTGATATTTTATATTATTGTTGTTTCAATAATTATCATTGCACAATATTTCTCATTATCAGATCAATAATTCATATTATTTGAATAATATTATTAGATAGCATTATTGGCAATGTCTAGAAAGTTCTGTCAAGGAGAGGTTTGGTCACCTAATTGCGCGCCAGTAAGGAGAAATTCTTATTGGAAAGCCCCCTCTTTCCTGGGAACGGCTTGGTTGTCATAATTGTGATTCTGTAATATTATTTGTGAATAATTCATTATTGATTTATATGATAAAGAAATATTTATTTGATGTGGATATAAATGATGGATTTATTTATGTGGTTATAAATGAAGGAATTAATGTTGAGGTGTTTTATTAGTATTTTGTCGGATTGGAGGTATCAAAAATCAAACCAGTGTTTTTTAAGATATATTGCGGAAGTTATAATTTTTAATCTGACCGTTGGATCGTTGTAATTTTTGGATATGTTATATATATATATATATATATATATATATATATATATATATATATATATATATATAAGTTGAGTATATGTCCACAAATTTTGAACCGTTAAAAATGAGCGTTTGATTTGTTATGAATTTTAAGAGGTGACTGATTCAGAAATTAGGTTATAAATGATTTTGGTGGAAAATTCTAGAATTGGTGGGCCCCACTTTTGGTTGGTGAGAAATGTGCTCAATTGAATTTTTAAATGTGGTGGGTGGGAATAGTAGCAGGTAAAGCCATCAGGTTGCAGGTTAAGTCTGCTTCGGCGTGCTAACATTTTCCTATAAATAGAGGGCTAAGTTAGAATTGAAAATCACACCAGAAACACGTTTTCTCTCTTTCTCTCTCTATATTATTGAGTGTATTTTGTGAGTATTTAGATACTTTGTGAGTTTCTAATTAGCGGTGCAAGTTTCTTCAGCACTATATCCAGTATTCCAGTCGAAATTACTGTCTTTGCAAGGTAAGGGATGTTATTTTCTTCGTAAGTGATATTATTTCTTCAATATCATTATGCCGAAATATTGGTTGGAACTTTTTTATCAAATTTGGAACTTTTCATGTCGGGGTTACTATTCATGAGTTACTATTCACGAGTACTATTCACGAAGCATGATGATTTTTCTTGTGGAATTTTTATCTTTTGGTGTCGGAGTTACTATTCACGTATACGGTACTATTCACGAATACGGCACTATTCACCGAAAAATAAAATTTTCTTCTTTTTATCAAAGGTGTCTATTATGGTTACTTTCTTTGATTGTATCCATGTTTTGATCTTTATTCTTGAAGTTTGCTTCAAAATTGGGTATTTTGAAGTATTATTGATCTTGGATAAACTGTAATACGAATATCTAATATTTGTTATTTTGTTTCACTGGATTCGTTCCTTTAAAATATTTTTCATCATCCTTAATCCTAAATGATGATATTACTGAATATCTTTGGTCTGTAGTGCAAAGATGAATGATTAACTGATGAATATCTTTGGCATGTAGTGCAAAGATGAATGATTACGTAATGGATATCTTTGGCCCGTAGTGCAAAGATGAACAGGTGTTGAGATGAACATGACCAACTGGTGATACAAATGAATATCTTTGACCCGCAGTGCAAAGATGAATATTTGATTAAAGATATGTATTGATTGATATTACATGTATAAAATATTGATGATGGACTTTTAAATTCATAGAAGATAGTAGAATTTTTTCTCTACTTGACTCTTCTAATGGATTGCTTATTCCACTGCAGTTGTTGATTTAAAACTTGTTGTCTATTATATTTTATCCGATTTTTCCCTGTTGAAGACTAATGATAATTTGTTGTATATTATCTTAGTCATAATATTTCTTACTGGGCTAGTTGAGCTCACCCTTTCTTTCACTGTTCTTTTCAGGAAATGAGAATATAGCTGGGATTAGTCGGGGAATGGATTGACGGTCCAGATGGTTGCATTAGTAGTCCTCACTATTCTGTGAAATAACGTATCAATAATTGTAATGAGGACCCCTTTTGAGTTTTTATACTGTCTATTAGTCAATAGTTTTTTTCAAACTCACAGTATATGTGTTGTCGTATTTTGCACGACGATTGTATTACTGAAGTTGTATTTGTTTTTGTACCATGTATTTGGCGACTAAAAATGGGTTGGATGGAATGGACCTATTTTGGGGTCGTCACAGTTGGTATCAGAACTATAAGTAAAGAGCCCCGAGCCTCTCGCTGGTGACTTCCTGTTGATGGGGGATGCACCGAAGCCAGACTCTCCGTAGGGGACGCCGTTCTGCGGTGGCAAACTGATAGGTACCAATGTGGGGTGCTGTCCACTGATGGGACATTTGTCACAGTTGGTATCAAAGCTTAGGGATATGATCTTTGGTGGAGATCAGGGAATATAACTAGGAGGGGAGAGATGAGTAAATCCTTCGCTAGTGTGTCCTAGCTAAGCTTATTTGTTGGTCAGTCATAATATCGGGATATTATGTGATATGTTAATTTGTTTAATTAACCCTTGTTTTATGGTAGTATTTGAGAATGGCTGCTGAGAATGTTAACAATGGAGTGAATGAGACCGTGGGGATACCTCTAATAACTAACCATGATAATGTGATGTCAGACGAAGAAGGAATTAGAGATATCCATGTGGTGAGTGAAGAATTGATAGTTACACCCGAGATAGTCACAGAGGTAACAACTGAGAGTGAGGAAGAAGAAGAAGAAGAGGTACCCGAGGAGAGTTTATTAGAGGTATTATATGATCAAAATATAGAATTTCAAAATTGTATTCATGAGTTAGAAGAGCAGGCTGAAGAACGACAATCGGTCGTGGAACAAAAGGATGCAACAATTCAAGCTTGTGCTACCCGATATGTGATGCTTGAACAGAAGCATTCTTTGGCAGAGTATAAGATGATAAAGATGGAATCTGAGCTGAAAGAAGAAAAAACTGAACGAGTAAGAATGAGTGATGCATGGGTAAAATCCACACGACACGTGGATATTGTGGAAAGAGATGTCCGATCTAAGAAGGCTAAAATAGATGACATGAATTTCTCTTTTTGGAAAGCAATTGGGAGAACCCAACAGCGAGTTTTGAATTACCCTGTACATAGCGGTCAACCTGAATTCGATATGGATCAAAGATTGATGATTCAGATCATGAAACAGGAGTACGACGAGGCAGTTGAGGGAGGGATATGTCCTATAGAAAAATATATTTCAATGGTAGTGATGACACCAAATCCTGCCCCAGACAAGTCAAAGTCGGGTAGTTTGAGGGATGGCGGTTGTCATGACTTCCCAACAAATGAGGAACCCAAATGAAGTTACCACGGGAGATGGAAAAATCATGATGACCGGGGAGATAGAATCTGAAATGAAAGCGAGGTACCCTCAACTTTTTGAAACACCAGGTACGTACGTCAAGTTCGAGGATGAAATTTCATAAGGAGGGGAGGTTGTAAGACCCCAACTTTTTAATGAATAAAATCAAATTTCTTTTATTTATTATTGTGAATAATAAGGTATTAATTTTATATAATTATCTGGTTATGGGTGAAATGTGAAAATTTTGCAAAATAAGCAAGTGGTTATAAAATATTCATTGTTGTCGGGAAATATTCGTTTGGTCGTGGAATATTCTTTCTATCGGGGAATATTCGTACGACAGCGCAACCATTTGTGGGCTCCATAACAGAATAACTGTCGGATAAAGAAAACGACAAAAATTAAGTTTTTATAAATAACGGCGTAATCGTTACCGTTAACACTGTTGGAATACCCGGTTGGTAAAATAAAGTAATAAGCGTTGTTGCACAGTAGCACACGGTATTACACAATATTTTTGAATTATTGATTCTTACGTAAGAAGGCACTACTCAATAATTGTTACAGTAGTTACTGTTCAATATTTTATTTTATTGATTCAATAATTGTTGTGTTGATATTTTATATTATTGTTGTTTCAATAATTATCACTGCATAATATTTCTCATTATCAGATCAATAATTCATATTATTTGAATAATATTATTAGATAGCATTATTGGAAATGTCTAAAAAGTTCTGTCAAGGAGAGGTTTGGTCACCTAATTGCGCGCCAGTAAGGAGAAATTCTTATTGAAAAGCCCCCTCTTTCCTAGGAACGGCCTAGTTGTCATATTTGTGATTCTGTAGTATTATTTGTGAATAATTAATTATTGATTTATATTATAAGGTAATATTTATTTGATGTGGATATAAATGATGGATTTATTTATGTGGTTATAAATGAAGGAATTAATATTGAGGTGTTTTGTTAGTATTTTGTTGGATTGGAGGTATTAAAAATCAAACCAGTGTTTTTTGAGATATATTGCGGGAGTTATAATTTTTAATCTGACCGTTGGATCGTTGTAATTTTTGGATATGTTATACATATATAAGTTGAGTATATGTCTACAAATTTTGAACCGTTATAAATGAGCGTTTGATTTGTTATGAATTTTAAGAGATGACTGATTCGGAAATTAGGTTATAAATGATTTTGGTGGAAAATTCTAGAATTGGTGGACCCCACTTTTGGTTGGTGAGAAATGTGCTCAATTGAATTTTCAAATGTGGTGGGTGGGAATAGTAGCAGGTAAAGCCATCAGGTTGCAGGTTAAGTCTGCTTCGGCGTGCTAACATTTTCCTATAAATAGAAGGCTAAGTTAGAATTAAAAATCACACCAGAAACAAGTTTTCTCTCTTTCTCTCTCTATATTATTGAGTGTATTTTGTGACTATTTAGATACTCTATGAGTTTCTAATTAGCGGTGTAAGTTTCTTCAGCACTATATCCAGTATTCCAGTCAGAAGTATTGTCTTTGCAAGGTAAGGGATGTTATTTTCTTCCTAAGTGATATTATTTCTTCAATATCATTATGTCAAAATATTGGTTGGAACTTTTTATCAAATTTGGAACTTTTCATGTCGGGGTTACTATTCATGAGTTATTATTCACGAGTTACTATTCACGAAGCATGATAATTTTTTTTTGTGGAATTTCTATCTTTTGGTGTCGGAGTTACTATTCACGTATATGACACTATTCACATATACGGCACTATTCACGAATACGACACTATTCACCGAAAAATAAAATTTTCTTCTTTTTATCCAAGGTGTCTATTATGGTTACTTTCTTTGATTGTATCCATGTTTTGATATTTATTCTTGAAATTTGCTTCAAAATTGGGTATTATGAAGTATTATTGATCTTGGATAAACTGTAATACGAATCTCTAATATTTGTTATTTTGTTTCAATGGATTCGTTCCTTTAAAATATTTTTCATCATCTTTAGTCCTAAATGATGATATTACTGAATATCTTTGGCCTGTAGTGCAAAGATGAATGATTAACTGATGAATATCTTTGGCCTGTAGTGCAAAGATGAATGATTACCTAATGAATATCTTTGGCCCGTAGTGTAAAGATGAACAAGTATTGAGATGAACATGACCAACATGTGATACAAATGAATATCTTTGGCCCGCAGTGCAAAGATGAATATTTGATTAAAGATGTGTATTGATTGATGTTATAGGGATAAAATATTGATGATGGACTTTTAAATTCATAGAAGATAGTAGAATTCTTTCTCTACTTGACTCTTCTAATGGATTGCTTATTCCGCTGCAGTTGTTGATCTAAAACTTGTTGTCTATTTTATTTTATCAGATTTTTCTCTGTAGAAGACTAATGATAATTTGTTGTATATTATCTTAGTCATAATATTTCTTACTGGGCTAGTTGAGCTCACCCTTTCTTTCACTGTTTTCTTCAGGAAATGAGAATATAGCTGGGACAAGTCGGAGAATGGATTGACGGTCCAGATGGTTGCATTAATAGTCCTTTTGAGTATCAATAATTGTAATGAGGACCCCTTTTGAGTTTTTATACTGTCTATTAGTCAATAGTTGTTTTCAAACTCACAGTATATGTATTGTCGTATTTTGCACGAAGATTGTATTACTGAAGTTGTATTTGTTTTTGTACCATGTATTTGGCGACTCAGAATGGGTTGGATGGAATGGACCTATTTTGGGGTCGTCACACGGGCACTATGCATAATAAAATATAATATATTCTATTTGTAGAATAACTTTAATAAAGTATTCTGTTTTATATAAAAAGATTTTACTATGCAAAATACTATGCATAATAGAATATAATATATTCTATTTATAGAATAACTTTAATAAAGTATTCTGTTTTATATAAAAAGATGTTTCTATTTTATTACGTGAATAAAAAAAAACTTCCAAATCAACAATAATTGAATCAAATAATGTGAGATACTATGCAACAACTATTGTAGCAATAATTGAACAAAAATGAGTGACTTCTCACATAAATATCTATAATCAATACCGTGTGCTATTATACAACAACGCATATTACTGTACTTTTACTACCGAGTAGTTCAACAGTATCAACGGTAAAACTTCCGCCGTTATTTTTAATAAAATATTTTTGTCGTCTTCTCAATCCGACAATAATTCTGTTGTGGGGTCCACCAATGATTGTGCCGTCGTACAAATATTTCCTGTTTAAAACGAATATTCCCCGACCAATCGAATATAATATGACAACTTGCATACTTTACAAAATTTATAAATATCACCCACAACTATAATATTATCTCAAATTCACACCATATTATAAAAAAATTATTTCGAGAAAATTAATTCTTTATTCATAAAATCTGGGGTTTCACACCATTAATATTTAAATATTAATGAAATTATCATCAAAATATTAAAAGTAATTAATTATCACTTAGAATATTTTTAATTCATTTCTCTCATTTTTAAATGATTTTTAGATTAATAAAATCATTTTTAATTCATTTATTTAATATAATAATTAAATAAATCTAATATCATTAATATTAATTAATTAATGAGAATTCTCCAAAAATATTAAAAATTATATTTCATAATTCAAAATATTTTCTAACACTTTATTCTTTTTTAAAATGATTTTTAAATCAATAAAATCATTTTTATCTTATTTATTTTATTTAATAATTAAATAAATCTAATATCATTAATATTAATTTATTAATAAAAATTCTCCAAAAATATTAAAAGTCACATTTTATAACTCAAAATATTTTTAAATACATTATTCTTATTTAAAATGATTTTTCATAATATTAAATCATTTTTCTCTAATTTATTTAATACACTAATTAAATAAATTAAATACTTTTAATATTTAAATAATTATAAATATTAAAGAAAAATATTCCAATTGGTCAGAAATTATTTTTCATAATTTAAATAGTTTTTAAAATAATTTTTAATAATTTTTATAATTAATTTTCTATTTTTAATTAATTACCAGAAATTCAGAAATTAAAAAAATCAAAACCGTCACTATAGGCCTTTAGCGACACAAAGCGTCGTTGTTGGTGTTCTTGAGCTCAAGAACACTAACAGCCGACTAAGGAAGGTAACTTGTTTGACCAGCCTTAATTCTCTGTTCTTGTATTCCCTGTTCAATATAAGACTTGAATCATGCAGTGTTTATGTAGCACTACACGTTACAACACACAACATGGCCATAATACAACACATTTGCCAGATCCGAAGCCTCAAAGAAACTGCTAGAAGCTTCTGGGCTTTCTGGGTTACCCAGAAACCCAGACAAATTCGACTGCCTACTTTGTGGCTCCATTCTTTTCTAGTTCTGTTCACGCTATTGATGGTTTTATGATTCACATTGGTAGTATACATGGCAAGGAACATTATTATAACAAAACATCAATTTAAGAACAACAGATCCACAAGTTATTACACGGTCAAACCTTATTAGGATCTTTGTTCATACACTTTTCTGGAAATTCCAGAATTGTAAAAGTAGTGCAAGTGGCCTACTTTGACCACTTGGTACGACTGATATGTTGCTTTTTTAAGCTTTATAAAGACCCATATCTATAGTATATTATACAGGCTACAACATGGTTACCATAACAGTATCAAAACACAAACAAATTGTCAGATCTCAAGCCAACAAAACGTTGTCAGACGTTGATCAAGGCTTTCTGGGTTACCCAGAATTGGCCCAGTCAACGTCTGTCAACATACTTTGACCATGAATATCGTGCAAACTGGCCATGTAATGACACTGATTCTTCTTTCATATTAAATACCACATAACCAGCTAGAGATTCAAAACCTAAAACAACAGAAAACAAATACGTACCAAGATCTACGACCACTAACATTTCTTTTCAGACCATAGTTCATACTCAAGAATAGATTTTGAAAAACTCTATTTTAAAGCACTTTGATGCTATGGATTCATGATAGATCATCATAAATCTTCATAAAACATCCATTAGCAAGATTCTAAACACTTAAAACAAAAAAATTTCTTAGCAACTTGGATCAAAATAAAAATTAGGTTTATACCACTTTGTTCTAAATCTTGATCTTTGATCTCTAATCTGAACTTGATGTTTTAGAGGACTATAATGCGATTGAAATACTATGGATTTTCGGAGGTTTGGTGAGAGAAAGAGTTGGTGAGAGCTTAGATAGAAAATAAGCCAAATGTAGTAACTTTCTCTCTCTAAATCTCTTATATATTGCTTGATTTGTTGCTAGACTTGTAAATTTCGGCTGGTAGCTGATATTAAACACTCACCAAGTTAATGTGGTGGTTCACCAACTAAAGGTGTTGGTGAATTATACAAGTTACCATTTAAATAAATAAAAAAGGGCATTTTGGTCATTTGTAAATTAATTTTAATGGCATACTTATCCAATTCACAAACCCTTAGGGTGTAGGGTGTAGGGTTAGGGTTTAGGGTTTAAATCTTTTAGGGTTTAGGGTTTAAACCCTTTAGGGTTTAAACCCTTTAGGTTTGCATTTTAATTTCCAAGATTTTTGAATTTCGGTTTTCAAAATAGAAAATTAATATTCTAATATTATAATTAGGATTCAATAATTATATTAATATTTCCTAATCATAAAATTCAATCTTGCTAATTAGGATTAATATTCCTAATTAAAATTGCCTAATTTAGCAATTAGGGTCAAAATGGTCATTAGAGTTTATAACCCACGAATTAGGGTTTTAATTAGAAAAATAAATTTTTTAAATTACAATTAGGATTTGTAAAATAGAAGTTAAAATAACTAAAATATAATTAGGGTTTTCTAATTATATTAAAGTTTAATACACACATTATGCTTTCTAATTAGTATTAGGGTTTCCTAATTAGGGTTTTAGGATTTTCGGATTTTAAATAGGGTTTCCCATCATACGATTAGGGTTTATAATGGTACGTTAGGGTTTCTAATCTTGAGATTAGTGTTTATAATTTTAAACCTTATCTGATCAATCATTGATCAAAATTCTAAACAATACAAACACGTACTCATTAATATAATTATTTTAATTATATTTTATGTCGAATCCCTTTCCAGAAATTAGGGTTATGGTTTCTCATCTTTTTAAGCGCAACTCTACTCTAATTTTATTAGTCAATACACAAATTGACTCATTCTCCAAACTCGTATCACAGTTACACAACACAATATTAATAAAAAAAAATTTATTCGCAAATATTTGATTATTCAAAATCTCAGGTTATCACATTCACCCCTCCTTAAAAGGATTCCAATCTCGAAATCACCGCTTTCTTATTCTCTACAATCTTTTAAAGTTGTATCATAAATTTATTTTTATGAACACAATATTCATTTGTGTTTCAAATTCTAACCTGTGACTTGAATCTATAAAAGAAAATAGTTCAAAGAAATATCTGACTCATATTACTCGTGTAATTTAAGTTCTAAACGAAATTGTTACCTGCTACCACCTCCTGGTCAGCCAACGTATCTTGTGCTGTCATGTTGAATGTACGGGCCGTTGGTCTTCCTGGCTGTGTAGGTCCCCGAATTGCCAAGGTTCCGCCACCGGGTCCCTTGTTGACACTTTCCTTCTCAGCATTCCTCTTTGGACATTTCCGTACCATATAGTCAGTTTGTAAGACCCCAAATTTTATGAAATAAAAGTATTCAATTTTTCTTATAATTACAATTCAGTAAATGGTTAAATTAATAAAAGGTTAAAGTTAAGGGTGATATATGAATTTTTTTCAAAATAAGCAAGTGATTATAAAATACTCATTGTTGTCGGGGAATATTCATTTTGTCGTGGAATATTCTTTATGTCGGGGAATATTCGTAGGACGACGCAGCCTTTTGTGGGCCCCATAACAGAATAACTGTCGGATGAAGAAAACGACAAATTAAAGTTTTTATAAATAACGGCGTAATCGTTACTATTAGCACTGTTGGAATACCCGGTGGGTAAAGTAAAGTAATACGCGTTGTTGCACAGTAGCACACGGTATTGAACAATATTTTTGAATTATTGATTATTACATAAGAAGGCACTATTCAATAATTGTTACAGTAATTACTGTTCAGTATTATATTTTATTGATTCAATAATTGCTGCGTTGATATTTTATATTACTGTTGTTTTAATAATTGTCACTACACAGTATTTTCCATTATTGAAGCAATAATTTATATTATCTGAATAATATTATTAGATAACATTATTGGCAATGTCTAGAAAGTTCTGTCTAAGGAGAGGTTTGATCACCTAATTGCGCGCCAGTAAGGAGAAATCCTTATTGGAAAGCCCCTCTTTCCTGGGAACTGCCTGATTGTCAGTATTGTGATTCTATAATATTATTTATGAATAATTAATTATTGATTTATTATGATAAGGAAAATATTGATTTTATGTGGATATAGATGGAGAAAATTTTTAATGTGACAATTGTTGAAAATTGAAATTTTATCTTTTTCTGATAAAATAATTCATTTAAATATATTATTATATTTTAATAATACAATAATGGTGATATTTTTACAATGAATGTGGGATATATGAGTATATGTGGAGGAGGAGTATTTTTGTTACCAAAAAATATTTAAAGCATGTTTTATGTGTTGGTGGACCCTATTTCTTGACTGAAATTTGATTATAGCCTATAAAATCGCCCGTTTGTCGATTTCGGTCAATTTCTGTTTGGAATTTTGAAAATTTTCTTCTGCAAAGTTGTAGAGAATTGAATTTCCTATAAAAAGTCGCAAGATTTGAATTTTCTGATAAAAGGGCAATTTATTGTGAATTATTGAAGTTCTGGAGTGTTGAAATAATTGATTTTTGGAAGTTTTAAATATTTTTTTTAATAAAAACATTTTTGTTAAGGTTGATGTGCCCCACTTATGAGGTAAATGTGCTGAAATAGGTTTTCCAAGTTTGCGTATGACTTATTTTATATATATTAATATTATATTAAATTTTCTGCTTTGGTGTTCTAAGCATTTTCCTATAAATAGGGTGCTTAGGTTAGAATTGAAAAACACACCAGAAACTGAAGTTTTCTCTCTATATATTATCGAGCGTATTCTTGTGAGTATTTTGAGTATACTTTGAGTATTGCTATACGGTGCAAGTTCAAGTCATAGCCTATATTCGGTGTTTCAACTAGAAATACTGTTTTTCGAGGTAAGGGATAGTAAGGGAGGTTATTTTCTTCTAAAATGATATTATTTCTTCAATATCATTATGCCAGAATGTTGATTGGAAATTTTTATCAAATTTGGAACTTTTTTATTTCGGGGTTACTATTCACGAGTTACTATTCACGAGTTACTATTCACGAGTACTATTCACGAAACATGATGATGTTTTTGTGAAATTTCTATCTTTTGGTGTCGGAGTTACTATTCACGTATACGACACTATTCACGAATACGGCACTAAAATGAAATTTCTTTTTTTGTCTAAAATATCTATTGTGGATATTAGCTTTGATTGTATCCATGTTCTGATCATTCTTGAACTTTACACCACTATGATTATTTTTGAGGTATTTTTGGACATGGATAAAACAAAGTACGAATCCTTAATCCTTAATCCTTGTCATTTTGTTTCACTGGATTCGTTTTTTTAGAAATATTTTTCATCATCCTCAGTCCTAAATGATGATATAACTGAATATCTTTGGCCTGTAATGCAAAGATGAATGATTTCTGATGAATATCTTTGGCCCGTAGTGCAAAGATGAACAGGTGTTTAGATGAACATGACCAACTGATGAATATCTTTGGCCTGTAGTGCAAAGATGACTTGTTGATGTATATCTTTGGCCTGTTGTGCAAAGATGACTTGTTGATGAATATCTTTGGCCTGTAGTGCAAAGATGACTTGTTGATGTATATCTTTGGCCGTAGTGCAAAGATGAATTTATTAGTATGATTATGAACATAAACTGTGCTTTGGTATAACCATGATCTTTGATGTTTCAGGTGATAAAAATTATCTTTGTCCTGGATGAGAAATGGAATTTAGAACAACAATTACGATTATGAGTTATACATGTGATTGTGGATAAGAATTGTTGATTGATGTTATAGGGATAAAACATTGTTGGTGGACTTTTAACATGGAGAATATAATAGACTTTATAGTCTATTTGACTTTTCTAATGGATTGCTCGTTCCGCTGCAACTATGGTTGAAATTTTTTATCATATACCATATGTTCTAAATCTCTGATTTATTACTGTTGAAGGCTATTGCTAATTTATTTATCTTTAGTCATGATATTCTTTACTGAGCTAGTTGTGCTCACCCTTTTGGTTCATAATTCCTTTCAGGTAATACGAGTGTAGCTGGGTCGAGCGGGGGATAACAGGGGAATAGAACGGTGGTCATCATTTAGTAGTTATATTTGGCGAATCAACTAGGGTGAAGCGAACCCAACGTTGGAAGGGTGTTTTATCACTGTCATACAAAATGTCTAATGACATACCACCTTGTGTCATCATAAGACATGGATGTGCTCATCCACTTGCTGAGTATATCTACCATCACTATCTATATGATCTTGGAGTCTATTTGAAATATAAATCTCAATTAGAGACAGTGGAGATAATGATATGTCAAGAGAAGACTCGCCATTGTGAAGAATATGATAGTAATCTTCTTGTTTTTCTTTGGGGTTCTGTGGCCATATGATATCGATAATAACCTAGACGCATGGCCTCCCATGTACGAAGGTTTCCTTGAGCACTTCCCAAAGATTCTAATTTCTAAAATAGTTTTCGACTATACCTTTATGTAAGGTGTCATTATGAGGTGCTGTCCATGGTTGGGACATAAGTCACAGTTGATATATATTTGTATCCAAACTTACAGCATATGTATTGTTGTATTTTGCACGACAATTGTTGTAATAAAGTTGTAGTTGTTTTCTGTACCATGTATTTGGCGACTCAGAATGGGTTGGATGGAATGGACCTATTCTGGGGTCGTTACATTTGGTATCAGAGCTTAGGGATATGATCTCTGGCGGAGATCGGGATTAGAACTAGGAGGGGAGAGATGATTAAATCCTTCACTAGTATGTCCTACCTAAGCTTAATTATTGGTCGGTCAAAATATACAGATATTATGTGATATGTTAATTTGCTTAATTAACCCTTGTTTTATGGCAGTATTTGAGAATGGCAGCTGAGAATGCTAACAATGGAGTGAATGAGACTGTGGGGATACCTCTAATCACTAACCATGATAATGTGATGTCAAACGAAGAAGGAATTAGAGATATCCATGTGGTGAGTGAAGAATTGATAGTTGCACCCGAGATAGTCGCAGAGGTAATAGCTGAGAGTGAGGCAGAAGAGGAAGAAGAGGTACCCGAGGAGAGTTTATTAGAGGTATTATATGATCAAAATATAGAATTTCAAAATTGTATTCACGAGTTAGAAGAACAGGCTGAAGAATGACAGGCGGTCGTGGAGCAAAAGGATGCAACAATTTAAACTTGTGTTACCCGATATGTAATGCTTGAACAGAAGCATTCTTTGGCAGAGTGTAAGATGATAAAGATGGAATCTGAGCTGAAAGAAGAAAAAACTGAACGAGTAAGAATGAGTGATACATGGGTAAAAGCCACACGACACGTGGATATTGTGGAAAGAGATGTCCGATCTAAGAAGGCTAAAATAGATGATATGAATTTCTCTTTTTGGAAAGCAATTGGGAGAACTCAACATCGAGTTTTGAATTACCCTGTACGGAGCGGTCAACCTTAATTTGATATGGATCGAAGATTGATGATTCAGATCATGAAACAGGAGTACGAAGAGGCAGTTGAGGGAGGAATATGCCCTATAGAAAAGTATGTTCCAACGGTAGTGATGACGCCAAATACTGTCCCAGACAAGTAAAAGCCGAGTAGTTCGAGGAATAGCGGTTGTCATGACTTTTCAACAAATGAGGAACGCAAATGAAGTTATTACGGGAGATGAGTAATGGAGAAATCATAATGACCCGGGAGATAGAATCTGAAATGAAAGCAAAGTATTCTCAACTTTTCGAAATACCAGGTATGTAAATTTCGGGGACGAAATTTCATAAGGAGGGGAGATTGTAAGACCCCGAATTTTATGAAATAAAAGTATTCAATTTTTCTTATAATTACAATTCAGTAAATGGTTAAATTGATAAAAGTTAAAGTAAAGGGTGATATATGAATTTCTTTCAAAATAAGCAAGTGGTTATAATATACTCATTGTTGTCGGGGAACATTCGTTTTGCCGTGGAATATTCTTAATGTCGGGGAATATTCGTAGAACGGTGCAGCCTTTTATGGGCCCCATAACAGAATAACTGTCGGATGAAGAAAACGACAAATTAAAGTGTTTATAAATAACGGCGTAATCGTTACTGTTAACACTGTTGGAATACCCGGTGGGTAAAGTAAAGTAATACGCGTTGTTGCACAGTAGCACACGGTATTGCACAGTATTTTTGAATTATTGATTATTAAGTAAGAAGACACTATTCAATAATTGTTACAGTAATTACTATTCAATATTATATTTTATTAATTCAATAATTGCTGCGTTGATATTTTATATTACTGTTGTTTTAATAATTGTCACTACACAGTATTTTCCATTATTGAAGCAATAATTTATATTATCTGAATAATATTATTAGATAACATTATTGGCAATGTCTAGAAAGTTCTGTCTAAGGAGAGGTTTGATCACCTAATTGCACGCCAGTAAAGAGAAATCCTTATTGGAAAGCGCCCTCTTTCCTGGGAACTGCCTGATTGTCAGTATTGTAATTCTGTAATATTATTTGTGAATAATTACTTATTGATTTATTATGATAAGGAAAATATTGATTTTATGTGGATATAGATGGAGAAAATTTTTAATGTGACAATTGTTGAAAATTGAAATTTTATCTTTTTCTGATAAAATAATTTATTTAAATAAATTATTATATTTTAATAATATAATAATAGTGATATTTTTACAATGAATGTGGGATATATGAGTATATGTGGAGGAGGAGTATTTTTGTTATCAAAAAATATTTAAAGCATGTTTTATGTGTTGGTGGACCCCATTTCTTGATTGAAATTTGATTATAGCCTATAAAATTGCCCGTTTGTGGATTTCGGTCAATTTCTGTTTGGAATTTGGAAAACCTTTCTTCTGCAAAGTTTTAGAGAATTGAATTTCCTATAAAAAGTCGCGAGATTCAAATTTTTTGATAAAAAGGGCAATTTATTGTGAATTATTGAAGTTCTGGAGTTCCGAAATAATTGATTTTTGGAAGTTTTAAATATTTTTTTAATAAAAACATTTTTGTTAAGGTTGGTGTGCCCCACTTATGAGGTAAATGTGCTGAAATAGGTTTTCCAAGTTTGCGTATAACTTATTTTATATATATTAATATTATATTAAATTTTTTGCTTTGGTGTTCTAAGCATTTTCCTATAAATAGGGTGCTTAGGTTAGAATTGAAAAACACACCAGAAACTGAAGTTTTCTCTCTCTATATTATCGAGCGTATTCTTGTGAGTATTTTGAGTATACTTTGAGTATTGCTATACGGTGCAAGTTCAAGTCATAGCCTATATTCGGTGTTTCAACTAGAAATACTGTTTTTCGAGGTAAGGGATAGTAAGGGAGGTTATTTTCTTCTAAAATGATATTATTTCTTCAATATCATTATGCCAGAATGTTGATTGGAAATTTTTATCAAATTTGGAACTTTTTCATTTCGAGATTACTATTCATGAGTTACTATTCATGAGTTACAATTCACGAAACGTGATGATATTTTTGTGAAATTTCTATCTTTTGGTGTCGGAGTTACTATTCACGTATACGGCACTATTCACGAATACGGCACTACTCACCGAAAAATGAAATTTCTTCTTTTTGTCTAAAATATCTATTGTGGATATTAGCTTTGATTGTATCCATGTTCTGATCATTCTTGAACTTTACACCACTATGATTATTTTTGAGGTATTTTTGGACATGGATAAAATAAAGTACGAATCCTTAATCCTTGTCATTTTGGTTCACTGGATTCGTTTCTTTAGAAATATTTTTCATCATCCTCAGTCCTAAATGATGATATAACTGAATATCTTTGGCCTGTAGTGCAAAGATGAATGATTTCTGATGAATATCTTTGGCCCGTAGTGCAAAGATGAACAGGTGTTTAGATGAACATGACCAACTGATGAATATCTTTGGCCTGTAGTGCAAAGATGACTTGTTGATGTATATCTTTGGCCTGTTGTGCAAAGATGACTTGTTGATGAATATCTTTGGCCTGTAGTGCAAAGATGACTTGTTGATGTATATCTTTGGCCGTAGTGCAAAGATGAATTTATTAGTATGATTATGAACATGAACTGTGATTTGGTATAACCATGATCTTTGATGTTTCAGGTGATAAAAATTATCTTTGTCCTGGATGAGAAAAGGAATTTAGAACAAAAATTACGATTATGAGTTATACATGTGATTGTGGACATGAATTGTTGATTTATGTTATAGGGATAAAACATTGTTGGTGGACTTTTAACATGGAGAAGATAATAGACTTTATAGTCTATTTGACTATTCTAATGGATTGGTCGTTCCGGTGCAACTATGGTTGAATTTTTTTATCATATACTATATGTTCTAAATCTCTGATTTATTACCGTTGAAGGCTATTGATAATTTATTTATCTTTAGTCATGATATTCTTTACTGAGCTAGTTGTGCTCACCCTTTTGGTTTATAATTCCTTTCAGGTAATACGAGTGTAGCTGGGTCGAGCGGGGGATAACAGGGGAATAGAACGGTGGTCATCATTTAGTAGTTATATTTGGCGAATCAACTAGGGTGAAGCGAACCCAACGTTGGAAGGGTGTTTTGCCACTGTCATACAAAATGCCTAATGACATACCACCTTGTGTCATCATAAGACATGGATGTGCTCATCCACTTGCTGAGTATATCTACCATCACTATCTATATGATCTTGGAGTCTATTTGAAATATAACTCTCAATTAGAGACATTGAAGATAATTATATGTCAAGAGAAGACTCGCCATTGGGAAGAATATGATAGTAATCTTCTTGTTTTTCTTTGGGGTCTATTGGGTCAACCAAGGATAATTCTGTGGCCATATGATATCTATAATAACCTTGACGCATGGCCTCCCATGTACGAAGGTTTCCTTGAGCACTTCCCAAAGATTCTAATTTCTAAAACAGTTTTTGACTATACCTTTATGTAAGGTGTCATTATGAGGTGTTGTCCACGGTTGGGACATGAGTCACAGTTGATATATATTTGTATCCAAACTCACAGCATATGTATTGTTGTATTTTGCACGACAATTGTTGTAATAAAGTTGTAGTTATTTTCTGTACCATGTATTTGGCGACTCAGAATGGGTTGGATGGAATGGACCTATTCTGGGGTCGTTACACAGTTGATCCACAGGCATAACAACCTTGTATCTTCTTCAGACTGGGACAATTAGGTAACATATGCCCCTCTTGCCCGCAGTTATAGTAAACTCCCTTCTTCTTTAGGAAAAATCCAGCATAATTCTTCCCGCAAGTTGCACATGGCTCCCTCCCTTTCCTATTATCTTTTGTTTTATTACCCGACTGGGTATTCTCATTCCATTTCCTCTTATTCGGATTACTACCACCACTGCTTCCACCATCATTTGTCTTCTTCTTCTTCTTCTTCTTCTCTTGATGAAATCGAGACGCAGCCTCGCTCCCTACTTCAGCAATTAGTTCTTTCTCCATCAACACTGTAAACGTATTGATATGCAATACCACTACCTTGTTGAATATCTCCGGCTTCAGTCCGTTCTCAAATCTTCTCACCTTTCTCGCCTCTATGTCCACCTGATGAGGTGCAAATCTTCTCACCTACCTCGTTCTGAATTTGGCAGCGTATTCAGAAACAGACATATTTTCCTGATTTAGTTCTAGAAATTTAACTTCCATCCTGGATTGCATACTCGGCGAGAAGTAGTTCTCAAAGAACATTTCTTTAAATCTTGTCCACGTCACCACTGCTGTACCAGCTCGTGCTTGGTTAGTCTCCCACTAGTAATTAGCTTCTCCCTTCATCAGAAAAGTTACAAAAGCCGTCTTTTGCTCTTCTGCCACTCGCGCAATGACGAATTCTTTCTCCATCTCCTTTACCCAAGTTTGGGCTTCAATCGGGTCCGTGGTTCCCTTAAATTTAGGCGGTCCTACAACTTTAAAGTCTTTAAAATTTGCCAATCTTTCAGCTGGCTGATTTCTCGCTCTTTCTCTTGCTGGAGCCCTATTTTCCATAGCTTCGGCTATCATATCCGAAAAGTTTTGCATTGGGTCAGCTTGACCTCCTTCATTATTCACTGACTGTTCTTCTCGTTGGTTTCGATTCTGTCGTCTAGGCGGCATGATCTGATTTAAATAAAAATCTTATATTAATTTTCACATAATCGCATATTTATTCAAATAGCACATAGTACATTTAGTACTTCACATATTACTATCCCTTTTTAAATCATATCAGGATTATTAACACAACTTTACACAAAAAGTTACAATTCTCCATTCACACATAGTTATTACCAGTTTGTCAAACTTACCACACTTATGAGTTCAGGAACTTGCCACAGTTATATGAGTGTATGAACTTACCTAGTCAGACCTTTGGCGTCCATTCACTGAGGGGTTCAGAACATTTTATATAATTATGAGTCATTAACTTACCATAAGTATGAGTTTTAAGAACACACAAATTAATCTTAATCTTATATTCATATAGAAAATAAAGATTTCATTCATACAAACATATTTATATTTACATATGCTTAAACATCGTTCTTGATATTATAACACTTAATATCAAAAGCTTCTACCCTAAAGATACTAACGCTCCAACTTAAGCTATCTACCGTCGACTCCCTTCACCAGTCTTCTTCTTGTTGGGACACTTGTTGAATCCGTGACCCGTTTGCCCACATGAAAAACACTTCCTCATATTTGGCTTAGGACAATGCATAGAAATATCTCCTTCCTGCTTACAATTAAAGTACACATTTTTTCCACATCATGCATTCTCCCGCGTGAGTCTTCCCACACTTGCTACATGTTTGCTTCTTCTTCGAGCTTGACTTTTTAGAATTAGGGCTGTCATTGTCCCTCTTTCTCTTTTTCTTGTCTTTCTGTTGTTTGATTGTTCCTTTAGACGTTCCACCACATTTCGCCTTCATCCTTTCTATCTGCGCCTTGAGCTCGTTCCTTTCTTCAGTCATTTTGCGTAGCGCTCGTTCTGTCTTCCCCAGTTCCTCCAAGAGAAATGCCTTACTTAGGAGTTCTTGAACTTCTGCAGCTAGTTGATCTTATTCTTCAACTTTAGACTTATTCTTTTTCTCCGCTTGCTCAAACACTGCCTCCTCATCTCCACTCAAATACATCTTGGGATAATCGTCATGATCACTTCCTAGATTGACCATGGGTTCATCTTCTCCCACCTTCTCAACTGATTCGCTTTGCGCCAACACCTCGGCTATTGGCATTGGTGCAACAGCTGCTAGAATCTCCGCACTCATTTGATCTTCTCCAGACATCCTACAATCAGTTTAAATAACTTGATTAGTACGTCACTAGTAAAAAATTCTCACACTATGTGTCCACATATCTCATTATTGATGTACTTTGGCAATCTCTCACTTAGAACTCTAAATGAGTTTTCTCATTCTCGCGTATAGTTATAATCCTAGGGTTTTCCCCCCTACCCCACTTAAGGTTTATAACCTACGGCTCTTCTACTAACTTGTGGCACCTTGGTCACTACAACTTTGATACCAACCATTGACACCCCCAAATCTGGGTTACCTGACCCCCGAGTTTGGTGTTCACAATCCACAATATAATAACATCTAACTACCCATTTAAATATAAATAGGAATACATAACTTATTAACATAAGTTGTTAATACATAAGTCCCAGGTTTGCTAACCTTAAAATTACAAACATACCCCTTAGATAAACAAAAAGGGTTTACAAATACAACATAATAATAAGTTCTTTATAACTACTCCAGCATCTTGCCTTTGCCTTTGTTCTTTTTTGACCCGCAGGCCTCTTCGTTCCTAGCTAAAATGTTTTATTTATAGCAAGGGTGAGCAACAAGTTTGCCCCGCAAGTTAAGACATACAATAAAGGTATAGAAATTAATATCAATTGTTCTAACATTCTCCGCAACAATAATCTGATAATGAAAGAGTACAACGCTTTCCAAGTTTCTACGATATTCTATTGAATAATCAAGAATCAATTCTACACAATTACAAAGTGGAATGTTTTCCAGATTTATGCTGAGTGATCCATTGGATCTAGAACTTCTAATTTCTCGGGTATCTACCAAAGATTTACTTTGATACATACGCAGGAGTATTAGATAATCATAAAGATTAAATCATACCCCTCTGCAAGTACTTAGAGCCGGCCAACTCCTTGTACCCGATATTATGCATAATACTTATAGGTCGCGCACAATGGTCGATATACAACTTAAAATTTTTGTTTCCTTTAGATAAAAGGTTGTTCTTCTCAGTCTCAGAATCAAGATTTTGATTTAACAACGAAATACTGTGATTTCAAATTCTATTTACTTATCGATCTAGCCGAAATATTTGGCATCGATCTATCAATAACAATTGAATTCTCTTCTCGAATTTATCAAGTTCTAACAAATGTGCGTTTAGCCAGAATAATTAGCTAAGACATTTCTCAACATGTTTTGACAATAAACAGGAATTATCTGTACTGTCAATTCTATCTTCTACGAATATGAATATCCAACAACAGTTATTCTACAATGGTATATTCTCCGAATCAGTAATTCAATTTGAATTATTAAACATGCACTAACTGCGAATAATCAACAATAAATTCCCTGGACATGGTATAATTAGCAATAATTAACCATAATAATTGATTGAATATAAGTTAAGGTTGAGTTAGGAAACTTTCCTTCCGCGTTGATTATAGCTACACAATATAATTAACTGCGTTCATAAGACCTATATTCAACAATGTCGGTCTCACAGTTAGCACAATCATTTATAACACATAATACTGTATTTTACCGTCAAACTTCTCCTAGGCACATTACCACATAGCCACATTAGTGTTTATAACCTATATAAACACTTATCAAGTCTAACTATTCCGGTCTGGTTGGACTTCGGTCCATTCTCGGTGTTCTGGTCACCTTATTCGACAATTAACACTTTGATTGTCAATTAAACTTGATCTCTAAGCTTCAATATTATTTTAGATAAGTCAAATATCGTCTCTAATATTTTTCGGAAGCTTTTAATAATTTTCAAACAATTATAATAATTTATAATAATTTTTCAAACACTTAAATCATTTGTAAATGATTTAATTATCAAATAATCTTATCATTATTAATATTTAATAATATAAAATATTAATAACATACTTGTCAAAATATTAAAGTTATTATTAATAACTTCAAATATTTTTAAATCATCAATATTCTACATAAATGATTTTTAAAATAATTAAAATCACTTTTAAATCATCACCATTACTATTTAAATATTAATGAAATTATCATCAAAATATTAAAGTAATTAATTATCACTTAAAATATTTTTATTTCATTTCTCTCATTTTAAATGATTTTTATATTAATAAAATCATTTTAATTCATTTATTTAATATAATAATTATATAAATCTAATATCATTAATATTAATTAATTAATGAGAATTCTCCAAAAATAATGAAAATTATATTTTATAATTCAAAATATTTTCTAACACTTTATTCTTATTTTAAATGATTTTTAAATCAATAAAATCATTTTTATCTTATTGATTTAATTTAATAATTAAATAAATTAAATATCATTAATATTAATTTATTAATGAAAATTCTCCAAAAATATTAAAAGTCACATTTTATAACTCAAAATATTTTTAAATAGATTATTCTTATTTAAAATGTTTTTTCATAATATTAAATCATTTTTCTCTAATTTATTTAATACATTAATTAAATAAATTAAATACTTTTAATATTTAAATAATTATAAATATTAAACAAAAATATTCCAATTGGTCAGAAATTATTTTTTATAATTTAAAATAATTTTTAAAATAATTTTTAATAATTTTTATATTTTATTTTTTATTTTTAATTAATTACCAGAAATTCAGAAATTAAAAAAATCAAAACCGTCGCTACAGGCCTTTAGCGACACAAAGCGTCGCTGTTGGTGTTTTTAAGCTCAAGAACACTGACAGCCGGCTAAGGAAGGTTGCTTGTTTGACCAGCCTTAATTCTCTGTTCATTATAAGACTTGGATCATGCAGTGTTTATGTAGCACTACACGTTACAACACACATCATGGTCATAATACAACACATTTGCCAGATCCGAAGCCTCAAAGTAGCTGTCAGAAGCTTATGGGCTTTTTGGGTTACCCAGAAACCCAGACAGCTTCGACTGCATACTTTGTGGCTCGATTCATTTCTAGTTCTGTTCACGCTATTGATTGTTTTATGATTCACACTGGTAGTATACATGGCAAGGAACATGTTAGGTTTGTAACATTCATGAACGCAATCAAATTGCAAAAATAATGCGAAAACGTGTAAAATCAGAGTTTAAAGTTTTACAAACCATAAACCCGGTCACCCTTTATGCACAATTATTAATTAAACGAAAAAGAAAGAATAAGAACCATACCCTTGAAGATTCGAGCTTCCTCAGGTACAAGTTCACCTCCAATCCTTTTCGCGTTCAACTTGAATCCACCGGGTTTGGTCCCTTCCTTTGATCAACGTTAGCCACCCAAGTGTTTGGCCTCTAGAGGTGATCCACCAAGGAAGAAGAAGAATTCAAGAAGATGGGTTGTTGGCTAAACCCTAGTTTTTCTATCTCTATAGAAAAAGGCGTACTCTCCCAACTATTGGAATTGCGTATTCTAATAATACGTCAACCTCCTCTCACCCATAATAAGACTCCTCTTATTTATAGATGTGGGCAACCCATCCTTAACAATTAAGGAATTGGGTTTTATTTTAATTAATTAAACTCTTTTAATTAATTAGGCTCCTAATCTTATTAGGAATAATTAATTAACCTTTTAATTAATTAACCTCCTAATCTTATTAGGAATAAATGAGAGTACTTATATTAAATTAATTCCTAAACTCTTTTAGAAATTAAAATAATAATAATTGTAATAATATTAATAAGACTCCTCTTATTAATTTATATTTAATATTTCTAAAATATTAAATAATAAATATTAAGCAATTTAATTTATTCTATCACCATAGATTAAATTAAATATACTTAACATATTATTATGATTATGCCATTAACTTCTTAAATAATTATTCTTCCTTTTATGGTGTGACCCTTTAGGTTCTCCATATTAAACCGGTTGTGAATAAATCAATTAGAACAATTCTAATCTTATTTAAATAAATAAATTAAACTAATAATTTATTTAAATAAATAATATTTATTCTACAATAGGGATAAGCCTCCCTAGCGATCAACGACTTTCCAGATAATATAGATTTCAACATTAATCATAAAAGAACCTTTGAGTAAATAGTTACCGTACAATTCAATCCTTCCACCATACAATGTCCCAATTAAATATAAGACATGGAATTTCTGTCAAGTCTTATTTTATTTAATTATATGTATTTCGACTCTTAAATGCACAACCCCAAATAATGCAAATTAGAAACACCTTTCTAATTTCATTCTGCCTTGGCCAAGGACTACTGAGTTGTCATTTATCGAATCACATAGGACATTTCTCTTCTTTTACTAGAAGTGGTAGATTCTTTATTGATCATACATTATCACCATGTATAACTTATTATACCCAAGCATATCCTTTGATATACCCTAAGGGTCTTAAGGAATAAGTCAAAGTATAACTCATCATACACAAGATACTATGATGATCTCAAGTCCAAGGATCACTTGTACTACTATCACTACAGGAATTCCTATTGACATGCAAGTAAAACTCCATTAGGTATTCCTTAGCGAGTCACGTTCAGTGAACTTATTCTCTAATAAGCACCTACATACTTGCTTTAGTGTCTCCACACAAATGATCATGAGATCAATCATCCTCATCCAATGAGTAAGCAACGTATGTACCAATCTATCCGGATTCACTAATCCCCAATTTAGTAATCCAACGATTGGGAACTATTTTAGTTTTAAGCTTTCTAAGAATTTAGATCTCATTAGAATGATCATCATCATTATTCTAAAAACATTGCTTAAAACTATGGGTTTATCACATATTATAAAACAGCATCATGTAAATAATTAAAAGCCTTTAATAAATTAATACTTTTTATTAATAAATGAATAAGATTGTTACAAAGTATATGCTTTATCATCATACATGATTGGCTTGTGTGCATATTACTTTCAGAACATTATTATAACAACACATCAATTTAATAACAACAAATCCACAAGTTATTACACGGTCAAACCTTGTCAGGATCTTTGTTCATACACTTTTCTGGAAATTCTAGAATTGTAAAAGTAGTGCAAGTGGCCTACTTTGACCACTTGGTATGACTGATATGTTGCTTTTTTAAGCGTTATAAAGACCCACATCTATAGTTTATTATACATGCTACAACATGGTTACCATAACAGTATCAAAACACAAACAAACTGTCAGATCTTAAGCCAACAAAACGTTGTCAGACGTTGATCAAGGCTTTCTGGGTTACCCAGAACCAATTCTGGGTAACCAGAAAGCATTGATCAACGTCGGTCAACATACTTTGACCATGAATATCGTGTAAACTGGGCATGTAATGACACTGATTCTTCTTTCATATTAAAGACCACATTACCAACTAGAGATCCAAAACCTAAAACAACAGAAAACACATACGTACCAAGATCTACGACCACTAACATTTTTTTGTCAGACCATAGTTCATACTCAAGAACAGATTTTGAAAAACTCTATTTTAAAGCACTTTGATGCTATGGATTCATGATGGATCATCATTGATCTTCATAAAACATCCATTAACAAGATTCTAAACACTTAAAACAAAAAAATTTCTTAGCAACTTGGATCAAAATAAAAATTAGGTTTATACCTCTTTGTTCTAAATCTTGATCTTTGATCTCCAATATGTACTTGATGTTTTAGAGGACTATAATGTGATTGAAATACTATGGATATTTGGAGGTTTGGTGAGAGAAAGAGTTGGTGAGAGATTAGATAGAAAATAAGCCAAATATAGTAACTTTCACTCTCTAAATCTCTTATATATTGCTTGATTTGTTGCTAGACTTGCAAATTTCGGCTGGTAGCTGATATTAAACACTCACCAAGTCAAGTCAATGTGGTGGTTCACCAACTAAAGGTGTTGGTGAATTATGCAAGTTACCATTTAAATAAATAAAAAAAAAAGGCATTTTGGTCATTTGTAAATTAATTTTAACGGCATACTTGTCCAATTCATAAACCCTTAGGGTTTAGGGTTTGGATTAGGGTTTAGGGTTTAAACCCTTTAGGTTTGCAATTTAATTTCCAAGATTTTCGAATTTCGGTTTTCAAAATAGAAAATTAATATTCCAAAATTATAATTAGGATTCAATAATTATATTAATATTTCCTAATCATAAAATTCAATCTTACTAATTAGGATTAATATTCCTAATTAAAATTGCCTAATTAAACAATTAGGGTCAAAATGGTTATTAGGGTTTATAACCCACGAATTAGGGTTTCAATTAGAAAAATAAATTTTCTAAATTAAAGTTAGGGTTTGTAAAATAGAAATTAAAACAACGAAAATATAATTAGGGTTTTCTAATCATATTAAAGTTTAATACACACATTAGGCTTCTCAATTAGGATTAGGGTTTCCTAATTAGGGTTTTAGGATTTCTGAATTTTAAATTAGGGTTTCTAATCCTGAGATATGGGTTTCTATTCTCTTATCAGAGTTTATAATTTAAACCTTATCCGATCAATTATTGATCAAAATTCTAAACAATACAAACGTGTACTCATTAATATAATTATTTTAATTATATTTTATGTCGAATCCCTTTCCAAAAATTGGGTTTAGGGTTTCTCATCTTTTTAAGCACAACTCAACTCTAATTTTTTTAGTCAATACATAAATTGACTCATTCTCCAAACTCGTATCACAGTTACACAACACGATATTAATAATAAAAAATTATTCACAAATTTTTGATTATTCAAAATCTCAGGTTATCACAGGTTAAAGTTTTATCTTCTATACTCCATGAAATTAGTGGAATATCCTTGATATTTGCGCTTCATCCAGTATCTTTTTCATGGAAATATTCTTCTGAGCATTCTTGAATTTACTCCACAAAGCAGTATCATATTGACAATTTGGACGTTATTGAGTTCAGGATAAATTATTTGGCATCGATCTATCAATAACAATTGAATTCTCTTCTCGAATTTATCAAGTTCTAACAAATGTACGTCTAGCCAGAATAATTAGCTAAGACATTTCTTAACATATTTTGACAATAAACAGAAATTATTTGTATTGTCAATTCTATCTTCTACGAATATGAATATCCAACAACAGTTATTCTACAATGGTATATTCTCCGAATCAGTAATTCAATTGAATTATTAAACATGCACTAACTGCGAATAATCAACAATAAATTCCATGGACATGGTATAATTAGCAATAATTAACCATAATAATTGAATGAATATAAGTCAAGGTTGAGTTAGAAAACTTGCCTTCCGCGTTGATTACAGCTACACAATATAATTAACTGCGTTCATAAGACCTATACTCAACAATGTCGGTCTCACAGTTAGCACAATCATTTATAACACATAATACTGTATTTTACAGTCAAACTTCTCCTAGGCACATTACCACATAGCCAAATTAGTGTTTATAACCTATATAAACACTTATCAAGTCTAACTATTCCGGTCTGGTTGGACTTCGGTCCATTCTCGGTGTTCTGGTCACCTTATTCGACAATTAACACATTGATTGTCAATTAAACTTGGTCTCTAAGCTTCAATATTATTTTAGATAAGTCAAATATCGTTTATAATATTTTTTGGAAGCTTCTAATAATTTTCAAATAATTATTATAATTTATAATAATTTTTAAAATACTTAAATCATTTTTAAATGATTTAATTATCAAATAATCTTATCATTATTAATATTTAATAATATAAAAATATTAATAACATGCTTGTCAAAATATTAAAGTTATTATTAATAACTTCAAATATTTTTAAATCATCAATATTCTACTTAAATGATTTTTAAAATAATTAAAATCATATTTAAATCATCACCATTACTAATTAAATATTAATGAAATTATCATCAAAATATTAAAAGTAATTAATTATCACTTAAAATATTTTTATTTCATTTCTCTCATTTTAAATGATTTTTATATTAATAAAATAATTTTTAATTCATTTATTTAATATAATAATTATATAAATCTAATATCATTAATATTAATTAATTAATGAGAATTCTCCAAAAATAATGAAAATTATATTTTATAATTCAAAATATTTTCTAACACTTTATTCTTATTTTAAATGATTTTTAAATCAATAAAATCATTTTTATCTTATTGATTTAATTTAATAATTAAATAAATTAAATATCATTAATATTAATTTATTAATGAAAATTCTCCAAAAATATTAAAAGTCACATTTTATAACTCAAAATATTTTTAAATAGATTATTCTTATTTAAAATGTTTTTTCATAATATTAAATCATTTTTCTCTAATTTATTTAATACACTAATTAAATAAATTAAATACTTTTAATATTTAAATAATTATAAATATTAAAGAAAAATATTCCAATTGGTCAGAAATTATTTTTTATAATTTAAAATAATTTTTAAAACAATTTTTAATAATTTTTATATTTTATTTTTTATTTTTAATTAATTACCAGAAATTCAGAAATTAAAAAAATCAAAACCGTCGCTACAGGCCTTTAGCGACACAAAGCGTCGCTGTTGGTGTTTTTAAGCTCAAGAACACTGATAGCCGGCTAAGGAAGGTTGCTTGTTTGACCAGCCTTAATTCTCTGTTCATTATAAGACTTGGATCATGCAGTGTTTATGTAGCACTACACGTTACAACACACATCATGGACATAATACAACACATTTGCCAGATCCGAAGCCTCAAAGTAGCTATCAGAAGCTTATGGGCTTTTTGGGTTACCCAGAAACCCAGACAGCTTCGACTGCATACTTTGTGGCTCGATTCATTTCTAGTTCTGTTCACGCTATTGATTGTTTTATGATTCACACTGGTAGTATACATGGCAATGAACATGTTAGGTTTGTAACATTCATGAACGCAATTAAATTGCAAAAATAATGCGGAAACGTGTAAAATCAGAGTTTAAAGTTTTACAAACCATAAACCCGGTCACCCTTTATGCACAATTATTAATTAAACGAAAAAGAAAGAATAAGAACCATACCCTTGAAGATTCGAGCTTCCTCAGGTACAAGTTCACCTCCAATCCTTTTCGCGTTCAACTTGAATCCACCGGGTTTGGTCCCTTCCTTTGATCAACGTTAGCCACCCAAGTGTTTGGCCTCTAGAGGTGATCCACCAAGGAAGAAGAAGAATTCAAGAAGATGGGTTGTTGGCTAAACCCTAGTTTTTCTATCTCTATAGAAAAAGGCGTACTCTCCCAACTATTGGAATTGCGTATTCTAATAATACGTCAACCTCCTCTCACCCATAATAAGACTCCTCTTATTTATTGATGTGGGCAACCCATCCTTAACAATTAAGGAATTGGGTTTTATTTTAATTAATTAAACTCTTTTAATTAATTAGGCTCCTAATCTTATTAGGAATAATTAATTAACCTTTTAATTAATTAACCTCCTAATCTTATTAGGAATAAATGAGAGTACTTATATTAAATTAATTCCTAAACTCTTTTAGAAATTAAAATAATAATAATTGTAATAATATTAATAAGACTCCTCTTATTAATTTATATTTAATATTTCTAAAATATTAAATAATAAATATTAAGCAATTTAATTTATTCTATCACCATAGATTAAATTAAATATACTTAACATATTATTTTGATTATGCCATTAACTTCTTAAATAATTATTCTTCCTTTTATGGTGTGACCCTTTAGGTTCTCCATATTAAACCGGTTATGAATAAATCAATTAGAACAATTCTAATCTTATTTAAATAAATAAATTAAACTAATAATTTATTTAAATAAATAATATTTATTCTACAATAGGGATAAGCCTCCCTAGACATCAACGACTTTCCAGATAATATAGATTTCAACATTAATCATAAAAGAACCTTTGAGTAAATAGTTACCGTACAATTCAATTCTTCCACCATACAATGTCCCAATTAAATATAAGACATGGAATTTCTGTCAAGTCTTATTTTATTTAATTATATGTATTTCGACTCTTAAATGCACAACCCCAAATATGCAAATTAGAAACACCTTTCTAATTTCATTCTGCCTTGGCCAAGGACTACTGAGTTGTCATTTATCGAATCACATAGGACATTTCTCTTCTTTTACTAGAAGTGGTAGATTCTTTATTGATCATACATTATCACCATGTATAACTTATTATACCCAAGCATATCCTTTGATATACCCTAAGGGTCTTAAGGAATAAGTCAAAGTATAACTCATCATACACAAGATACTATGATGATCTCAAGTCCAAGGATCACTTGTACTACTATCACTACAGGAATTCCTATTGACATGCAAGTAAAACTCCATTAGGTATTCCTTAGCAAGTCACGTTCAGTGAACTTATTCTCTAATAAGCACCTACATACTTGCTTTAGTGTCTCCACACAAATGATCATGAGATCAATCATCCTCATCCAATGAGCAAGCAACGTATGTACCAATCTATCCGGATTCACTAATCCCCAATTTAGTAATCCAACGATTGGGAACTATTTTAGTTTTAAGCTTTCTAAGAATTTAGATCTCATTAGAATGATCATCATCATTATTCTAAAAACATTGCTTAAAACTATGGGTTTATCACATATTATAAAACAGCATCATGTAAATAATTAAAAGCCTTTAATAAATTAATACTTTTTTTATTAATAAATGAATAAGATTGTTACAAAGTATATGCTTTATCATCAAACATGATTGGCTTGTGTGCATATTACTTTAAGAACATTATTATAACAACACATCAATTTAATAACAACAAATCCACAAGTTATTACACGGTCAAACCTTGTCAGGATCTTTGTTCATACACTTTTTTGGAAATTCTAGAATTGTAAAAGTAGTGCAAGTGGCCTACTTTGACCACTTGGTATGACTGATATGTTGCTTTTTTAAGCGTTATAAAGACCCACATCTATAGTTTATTATACATGCTACAACATGGTTACCATAACAGTATCAAAACACAAACAAACTGTCAGATCTTAAGCCAACAAAACGTTGTCAGACGTTGATCAAGGCTTTCTGGGTTACCCAGAACCAATTCTGGGTAACCAGAAAGCCTTGATCAACGTCGGTCAACATACTTTGACCATGAATATCGTGTAAACTGGGCATGTAATGACACTGATTCTTCTTTCATATTAAAGACCACATTACCAGCTAGAGATCCAAAACCTAAAACAACAGAAAACACATACGTACCAAGATCTACGGCCACTAACATTTCTTGTCAGACCATAGTTCATACTCAAGAACAGATTTTGAAAAACTCTATTTTAAAGCACTTTGATGCTATGGATTCATGATGGATCATCATTGATCTTCATAAAACATCCATTAACAAGATTCTAAACACTTAAAAACAAAAAAATTTCTTAGCAACTTGGATCAAAATAAAAATTAGGTTTATACCTCTTTGTTCTAAATCTTGATCTTTGATCTCCAATATGTACTTGATGTTTTAGAGGACTATAATGTGACTGAAATACTATGGATATTTGGAGGTTTGGTGAGAGCTTAGATAGAAAATAAGCCAAATGTAGTAACTTTGTCTCTCTAAATCTCTTATATATAGCTTGATTTGTTGCTAGATTTGCAAATTTCGGCTGGTAGCTGATATTAAACACTCACCAAGTCAAGTCAATGTGGTGGTTCACCAACTAAAGGTGTTGGTGAATTATGCAAGTTACCATTTAAATAAATAAAAAAAGGCATTTTGGTCATTTGTAAATTAATTTTAACGGCATACTTGTCCAATTCATAAACCCTTAGGGTTTAGGGTTTGGATTAGGGTTTAGGGTTTAAACCCTTTAGGTTTGCAATTTAATTTCCAAGATTTTCGAATTTCGGTTTTCAAAATAGAAAATTAATATTCCAAAATTATAATTAGGATTCAATAATTATATTAATATTTCCTAATCATAAAATTCAATCTTGCTAATTAAAATTAATATTCCTAATTAAAATTGCCTAATTTAACAATTAGGGTCAAAATGGTCATTAGGGTTTATAACCCACGAATTAGGGTTTCAATTAGAAAAATAAATTTTTTAAATTAACGTTAGGGTTTGTAAAATAGAAATTAAAACAACGTAAATATAATTAGGGTTTTCTAATCATATTAAAGTTTAATACACACATTAGGCTTCTCAATTAGGATTAGGGTTTCCTAATTAGGGTTTTAGGATTTCTGAATTTTAAATTAGGGTTTCTCGTCATACTATTAGGGTTTCTAACGGTACATTAGGGTTTCTAATCCTGAGATATGGGTTTCTATTCTCTTACCAGAGTTTATAGTTTAAACCTTATCCGATCAATCATTGATCAAAATTCTAAACAATACAAACGTGTACTCATTAATATAATTATTTTAATTATATTTTATGTCGAATCCCTTTCCAAAAATTAGGGTTAGGGTTTCTCATCTTTTTAAGCATAACTCTACTCTAATTTTTTTAGTCAATACACAAATTGACTCATTCTCCAAACTCGTATCACAGTTACACAACACAATATTAATAAAAAAAAATTATTCACAAAATTTTGATTATTCGAAATCTCAGGTTATCAGAGGTTAAAGTTTTCTCTTCTATACTCCCTAAAATTAGTGGAATATCCTTGATCTTTGTGCTTCATCCAGTATCTTTTTCATGGAAATATTCTTCTGAGCATTCTTAAATTTTACTCCACAAAGCAGTATCATGTTGACAATTTGGACGTTATTGAGTTCAGGATAAATTATTTGGCATCGATCTATCAATAACAATTGAATTCTCTTCTCGAATTTATCAAGTTCTAACAAATGTACGTCTAGCCAGAATAATTAGCTAAGACAATTCTCAACATATTTTGACAATAAACAGGAATTATCTGTACTGTCAATTCTATCTTCTACGAATATGAATATCCAACAACAGTTATTCTACAATGGTATATTCTCCGAATCAGTAATTCAATTTGAATTATTAAACATGCACTAACTGCGAATAATCAACAATAAATTCCCTGGACATGGTATAATTAGCAATAATTAACCATAATAATGGAATGAATATAAGTCAAGGTTGAGTTAGGAAACTTGCCTTCCGCGTTGATTACAGCTACACAATATAATTAACTGCGTTCATAAGACCAATATTCAATAATGTCGGTCTCACAGTTAGCACAATCATTTATAACACATAATATTGTATTTTACAGTCAAACTTCTCCTAGGCACATTACCACATAGCCACATTAGTGTTTTTAACCTATATAAACACTTATCAAGCCTAACTATTTCGGTCTGGTTGGACTTCGGTCCATTCTCGGTGTTCTGGTCACCTTATTCGACAATTAACACATTGATTGTCAATTAAACTTGGTCTCTAAGCTTCAATATTATTTTAGATAAGTCAAATATCGTTTATAATATTTTTCGGAAGCTCTTAATAATTTTCAAACAATTATTATAATTTATAATAATTTTTCAAAGTCTTAAATCATTTTTAAAAGATTTAATTATCAAATAATCTTATCATTATTAATATTTAATAATATAAAAATATTAATAACATGCTTGTCAAAATATTAAAGTTATTATTAATAACTTCAAATATTTTTAAATCATCAATATTCTACTTAAATAATTTTTAAAATAATTAAAATCACTTTTAAATCATCACCATTAATATTTAAATATTAATGAAATTATCATCAAAATATTAAAAGTAATTAATTATCACTTAAAATATTTTTATTTCATTTCTCTCATTTTAAATGATTTTTATATTAATAAAATCATTTTTAATTCATTTATTTAATATAATAATTATATAAATCTAATATCATTAATATTAATTAATTAATGAGAATTCTCCAAAAATATTAAAAATTATATTTTATAATTCAAAATATTTTCAAACACTTTATTCTTATTTTAAATGATTTTTAAATCAATAAAATCATTTTTATCCTTTTGATTTAATTTAATAATTAAATAAATCTAATATCATTAATATTAATTTATTAATGAAAATTCTCCAAAAATATTAAAAGTCACATTTTATAACTCAAAATATTTTTAAATACATTATTCTTATTTAAAATGATTTTTCATAATATTAAATCATTTTTCTCTAATTTATTTAATACACTAATTAAATAAATTAAATACTTTTAATATTTAAATAATTATAAATATTAAAGAAAAATATTCCAATTGGTCATATAATATTTTTCATAATTTAAAATAATTTTTTAAATTTTTTTTAATAATTTTTATAATTTATTTTCTATTTTTAATTAATTACCAAAAATCCAGAAATTAAAAAAATCAAAACCGTCGCTATAGGCCTTTAACGACACAAAGCGTCGCTGTTGGTGTTCTTAAGCTCAAGAACACTGACAGCCGGCTAAGGAAGGTTGCTTGTTTGACCAGCCTTAATTCTCTGTTCAATATAAGATTTGGATCATGCAGTGTTTATGTAGCACTACATGTTACAACACACAGCATGGTCATAATACAACACATTTGCCAGATCCGAAGCCTCAAAGTAGCTGTCAGAAGCTTCTGGGCTTTTTGGGTTACCCAGAAACCCAGACAGCTTCGACTGCCTACTTTGTGGCTCGATTCTTTTCTAGTTCTGTTCACGCTATTGATTGTTTTATGTTTCACACTGGTAGTATACATGGCAAGGAACATTATTATAACAACACATAAATTTAACAACAACAGATCCACAAGTTATTACACGGTCAAACCTTGTCAGGATCTTTGTTTATACACTTTTCTGGAAATTTTAGAATTGTAAAAGCAGTGCAAGTGGCCTACTTTGACCACTTGGTACAACTGATATGTTGCTTTTTTAAGCGTTATAAAGACCCATATCAATAGTTTATTATACATGCTACAACATGGTTACCATAACAGTATCAAAACAAAAACAAACTGTCAGATCTTAAGCCAACAAAACGTTGTCAGACGTTGATCAAGGCTTTCTGGGTTACCCAGAATTGGCCCAGTCAACGTCGGTCAACATACTTTGACCATGAATATCGTGCAAACTGGCCATGTAATGACACTGATTCTTCTTTCATATTAAAGACCACATTACCAGCTAGAGATCCAAAACCTAAAACAACAGAAAACACATACGTACCAAGATCTACGACCACTAACATTTCTTGTCAGACCATAGTTCATACTCAAGAACAGATTTTGAAAAACACTATTTTAAAGCACTTTGATGCTATGGATTCATGATGGATCATCATAGATCTTCATAAAACACCCATTAGCAAAATTCTAAACACTTAAAACAAAAAAATTTCTTAGCAACTTGGATCAAAATAAAAATTAGGTTTATACCTCTTTGTTCTAAATCTTGATCTTTGATCTCCAATATGAACTTGATGTTTTAGTGGACTATAATGTGACTGAAATACTATGGATATTTGGAGGTTTGGTGAGAGAAAGAGTTGGTGAGAGCTTATATAGAAAATAAGCCAAATGTAGTAACTTTCTCTCTCTAAATCTCTTATATATTGCTTGATTTGTTGCTAGACTTGCAAATTTCGGCTGGTAGCTGATATTAAACACTCACCAAGTCAAGTCAATCTGGTGGTTCACCAACTAAAGGTGTTGGTGAATTATGCAAGTTACCATTTAAATAAATGAATAAAGGCATTTTGGTCATTTGTAAATTAATTTTAATGGCATACATGTCCAATTCACAAACCCTTAGGGTTTAGGGTTTGGGTTAGGATTTATGGTTTAAACCCTTTAGGTTTGTAATTTAATTTCCAAGATTTTTGAATTTCGGTTTTCAAAATAAAAAATTAATATTCCAAAATTATAATTAGGATTCAATAATTATATTAATATTTCTTAATCATAAAATTCAATCTTGCTAATTAGGATTAATATTCCTAATTAAAATTGCCTAATTTAATAATTAGGGTCAAAATGGTCATTAGGGTTTATAACCCACGAATTAGGGTTTCAATTAGAAAAATAAATTTTCTAAATTAAAGTTAGTGTTTGTAAAATAGAAATTAAAACAACTAAAATATAATTAGGGTTTTCTAATCATATTAAAGTTTAATACACACATTAAGCTTCCCAATTAGGATTAGGGTTTCCTAATTAGGGTTTTAGGATTTCTGAATTTTAAATTAGGGTTTCTCGTCATACGATTAGGGTTTCTAATGATAAATTAGGGTTTCTAATCCTGAGATATGGATTTCTAATCTCTTATCAGAGTTTATAATTTAAACCTTATCCGATCAATCATTGATCAAAATTCTAAATAATATAAACGCGTACTCATTAATATAATTATTTTAATTATATTTTATGTTGAATCCCTTTCTAGAAATTAGGGTTAGGTTTCTCATCTTTTTAAGCAAAACTCTACTCTAATTTTTTTAGTCAATACACAAATTGACTCATTCTCCAAACTCGTATCACAGTTACACAACACAATATTAATAAAAAAAATTATTCGCAAATTTTTGATTATTCGAAATCTCAGGTTATCAGAGGTTAAAGTTTTCTCTTCTATACTCCATGAAATTAGTGGAATATCCTTGATCTTTGCGCTTCATCCAGTATCTTTTTCATGGAAATATTCTTCTGAGCATTCTTGAATTTTACTCCACAAAGCAGTATCCTGTTGACAATTTGGACGTTATTGAGTTCAGGATAAATTATTTGGCATCGATCTATCAATAATAATTGAATTCTCTTCTCGAATTTATCAAGTTCTAACAAATGTGCGTCTAGCCAGAATAATTAGCTAAGACAATTCTCAACATATTTTGACAATAAACAGGAATTATCAGTACTGTCAATTCTATCTTCTATGAATATGAATATCCAACAACAGTTATTCTACAATGGTATATTCTCCGAATCAGTAATTCAATTTGAATTATTAAACATGCACTAACTGCGAATAATCAACAATAAATTCCCTGGACATGGTATAATTAGCAATAATTAACCATAATAATTGAATGAATATAAGTCAAGGTTGAGTTAGGAAACTTGCCTTCCGCATTGATTACAGCTACACAATATAATTAAATACGTTCATAAGACCTATATTCAACAATGTCGGTCTCACAGTTAGAACAATTATTTATAACACATAATACTGTATTTTACAGTCAAACTTCTCCTAGGCACATTACCACATAGCCACATTAGTGTTTATAACCTATATAAACACTTATCAAGTCTAACTATTCCGGTCTGGTTGGACTTCGGTCTATTCTCGGTTGTTTGGTCACCTTATTCGACAATTAACACATTGATTGTCAATTAAACTTGGTCTCTAAGCTTCAATATTATTTTAGATAAGTCAAATATCGTCTCTAATATTTTTCGGAAGCTTTTAATAATTTTCAAACAATTATAATAATTTATAATAATTGTTTAAACACTTAAATCATTTGTAAATGATTTAATTATCAAATAATCTTATCATTATTAATATTTAATAATATAAAATATTAATAACATGCTTGTCAAAATATTAAAGTTATTATTAATAACTTAAAATATTTTTAAATCATCAATATTCTACTTAAATGATTTTAAAATAATTAAAATCACTTTTAAATCATCACCATTAATATATAAATATTAATGAAATTATCATCAAAATATTAAAAGTAATTAATTATCACTTAAAATATTTTTAATTTATTTCTCTCATTTTTAAATGATTTTAGACTAATAAAATCATTTTTAATTCATTTATTTAATATAATAATTAAATAAATCTAATATCATTAATATTAATTAATTATTGAGAATTCTCCAAAAATATTGAAAATTATATTTTATAATTCAAAATATTTTCTAACACTTTATTCTTATTTAAAATGATTTTTAAATCAATAAAATCATTTTTATCTTATTTAATTAATTTTATAGTTAAATAAATCTAATATCATTAATATTAATTTATTAATGAAAATTCTCAAAAATATTAAAAGTCACATTTTATAACTCAAAATATTTTTAAATACATTATTCTTATTTAAAATTATTTTCATAATATTAAATCATTTTTCTCTAATTTATTTAATACACTAATTAAATAAATTAAATACTTTTAATATTTAAATAATTATAAATATTAAAGAAAAATATTCCAATTGGTCAAAAATTACTTTTTATAATTTAAAATAATTTTTAAAACAATTTTTAAAAATTTTTATAATTCATTTTCTATTTTTAATTAATTACCGGAAATTTAGAAATTAAAAAAAATCAAAACCGTCGCTATAGGCCTTTAGCGACACAAAGTGTCGCTTTTGGTGTTCATGAGCTCAAGAACGCTGACAGCCGGCTAAGGAAGGTTGCTTGTTTGACCAGCCTTAATTCTCTATTCAATATAAGACTTGGTTCATGTAGTGTTTATGTAGCACTACACGTTACAACACACAACATGGTCATAATACAACACATTTACCAGATCTGAAGCCTCAAAGCTTCTGGGCTTTCTGGGTTACCCAGAAACCCAGACAGCTTCGACTACCTACTTTTTGGCTCGATTCTTTTCTAGTTCTTTTCACGCCATTGATGGTTTTATGATTCACACTGGTAGTATACATGGCAAGGAACATTATTATAACAACACATCAATTTAACAACAACAAATCCACAAGTTATTACACGGTCAAACCTTGTCAAGATCTTTGTTCATACACTTTTCTAGAAATTCTAGAATTGTAAAAGCAGTGCAAGTGGCCTACTTTGACCACTTGGTACGACTGATATGTTGCTTTTTAAGCGTTATAAAGACCCATATCTATAGTATATTATACATACTACAACATGGTTACCATAACAGTATCAAAACACAAACAAACTGTTAGATCTTAAGCCAACAAAACATTGTCAGACGTTGATCAAGGCTTTCTGGGTTACCCAGAATTGGCCCAGTCAACATCGGTCAACATACTTTGACCATAAATATTGTGCAAACTAGCCATGTAATGACACTGATTCTTCTTTCATATTAAAGACCACATAACCAGCTAGAGATCCAAAACCTAAAATAACAGAAAACACATATGTACCAAGATCTACGGGCACTAACATTTCTTGTCAGACCATAGTTCATACTCAAGAACAGATTTTGAAAAACTCTATTTTAAAGCACTTTGATGCTATGGATTCATGATAGATCATCATAGATATTCATAAAACATCCATTAGCAAGATTCTAAACACTTAAACAAAAAAATTTCTTAGCAACTTGGATCAAAATAAAAATTAGTTTTATACCTCTTTATTCTAAATCTTGATCTTTGATCTCCAATATGTACTTGATGTTTTAGAGGACTATAATGTGACTGAAATACTATGAATATTTGGAGGTTTGGTGAGAGAAAGAGTTGGTGAGAGCTTAGATAGAAAATAAGCCAAATGTAGTAACTTTCTCTCTCTAAATCTCTTATATATTGCTTGATTTGTTGCTAGACTTGCAAATTTTGGCTGGTAGCTGATATTAAACACTCACCAAGTCAAGTCAATGTGGTGGTTCACCAACTAAAGGTGTTGGTGAATTATACAGTTACCATTTAAATAAATGAAAAAAGGCATTTTGGTCATTTGTAAATTAATTTTAATGGCATACTTGTCCAATTTACAAACCCTTAGGGCTTAGGGTTTGGGTTAGGGTTTATGGTTTAAACCCTTTAGGTTTGCAATTTAATTTCCAAGATTTTCGAATTTCGGTTTTCAAAATAGAAAATTAATATTCCAAAATTATAATTAGGATTCAATAATTATATTAATATTTCCTAATCATAAAATTCAATCTTGCTAATTAGGATTAATATTCCTAATTAAAATTGCCTAATTTAGCAATTAGGGTCAAAATGGTCATTAGGGTTTATAACCCACGAATTAGGGTTTTAATTAGAAAAATAAATTTTCTAAATTACAATTAGGGTTTATAAAATAGAAATTAAAACAACTAAAATATAATTAGGGTTTTCTAATCATATTAAAGTTTAAAACACACATTAGGCTTCTCAATTAGGATTAGGGTTTCCTAATTAGGGTTTTAGGATTTCTGGATTTTAAATTAGGGTTTATCGTCATACAATTAAGGTTTTTAACGGTACATTAGGATTTCTAATCCTGAGATTAGGGTTTCTAATCTCTTATTAGGGTTTATAATTTTAAACCTTATCCGATCAATCATTGATCAAAATTCTAAACAATACAAACGCGTACTCATTAATATAATTATTTTAATTATATTTTATGTCGAATCCCTTTCCAAAAATTAGGGTTAGGGTTTCTCATCTTTTTAAGCACACCTCTACTCTAATTTTATTAGTCAATACACAAATTGACTCATTCTCCAAACTCGTATCACAGTTACACAACACAATATTAAAAAAAAAAAATTATTCGCAAATTTTTGATTTTTCAAAATCTCAGGTTATCACATGTTAAAGTTTTGGCTTCTATACTTAAATGAAATTAGTAGAATATCCTTGATATTTGCGCTTCATCCAGTATCTTTTTCATGGAAATATTCTTCTGAGCATTCTTGAATTTTACTCCACAAAGCAGTATCATGTTGATAATTTGGACGTTATTGAGTTCAGGATAAATTAACTTATAAATCTTTTAAATTTATTCTTTAACTTGTTTTATTGAATTATTATCATCTTTATGCTTATATTATATTGAAAGTCATCTGTGGCCTGTAGTGCATTGATGTACACCAGTACAAAGTACCTAATAGACAACACTTAATAGACAACGTTTTTTTATAAAAACGTTGTGGTATTTTTTTTTACAACGTTTTTTTAAAAAACGTTGTAGATATTTATGCAAAAACGTTATCTATTTAAAAGGGCATTTTTTTTGTTTTAATTAGATAACGTTTTTTTTAAAAAAAGTTATCTATGAAGAAAAACACGGAGCTGAGGAGACACGGAATTGAAAATTTAAAATTAAAGCAAATCTAGTTTCTTCTATCTCTGTACTTTCTCTCCTACTCTCCTACGATCCAAACTTCAGCTACCACTATGGCCATCAGCTGAGGAGGCGCATACGATGTTTCAGTCGGAGTTCAATTCGAGTTAGAGAAGATCAGAAAACGCCTTTGACTAGTGGTATGGTCTGGTCGGGTTCGGTCAGACACAAAATTCTAGGGTTTTTGCTATGGCTGACGCTCTCTCTGCGATTCTCCCTCATCTCCTTTCGCCAGCACCGATACTCCGGCCTCCTCCCCCGCCGAGGAGGAGCCATTAGCTCCACCGGCTCCCGCTAGCGAGGCTAGCTAGCTCACCAATGGCCTCCCCACCAACTGCCGAGGGACCCACTGCTGACGCACTCGCTGTTGAGGCACCTCAGAAGAGCACTGCCGCTATCTTGAAGGTCTTTACCGCCGCCGCCGGTGTCGCTGGCGTCACTGGTTTGTTGTTGTTTTAAATTAATTTGCAAGTTCAAAAAAAAGATTGTACAATTAATTTTTACTCAAATTGGAGTAATAAAGTGATGGTTGTCATTTGGGTTTGAGTTAATTTTGATGCATGTGACAGAGATACTTATTTATATACTTACTTATTTAGATTGTATATTACAAAATTCTAGGGTCGATCGATTAGAAAAGAGAGGAGATCTGTTTAAAATGGCCACCAGCAATGCCAATAACAATGGGAGGCCTTCTCTACTTCCTGAGATCGGACCGGACGGTCTTCCCAGGGAATCTTCTATCATCTCCTACACCGAAAAGGTCCCCCCCAACTCTCTCCCTAGTGTTTGTGACTGTGTTCCCCCCTAAATTTTCATTGATTAGGTTTTGTTGTTTTGTTTCAGATAATTAAGGAAACAACTTCAGTTGAGAAAGTATGTTCCGTTTGTTTTACATTGGATCTGTTGTTACCTTCATTCTTCTGAATTAACTTCTATTTCAATTCTTCTTATGTGTCCTTGTCTACTGCTATATTGAATTTGAAGGTTGCTTTCTCTTTAAATTTTAAGTTGATCATATTATTATTATTTTTGGGTGTGAAAATGTAGAAGAATTGAATCTTAGCCTAGTTTATTACCTTATCTAAATTTGGTTGATAAATTATTTTTCTCTTTGAAGAAGCTGAAAGCAGTTAACAACCTTTTATGTAATCTGCTTGTTCGTCAATGCTGCCCTAAAAACTGATCGTTGCGAGTCCGCTCCTAGGTATGTTTTAATTGATTTGCATTTCTCTATTGTAAATTCCTTGCTTGTTAAAGTCTTTGGGTTTTATATTAATAAGGTTCTCTGACATTGAGCAACTGAAGGACCCATTATTGTGAGAAAATTCATTACATGGCACCAAACATTTAATATTGTGGAGCAGGGACTGCTACTGATATAGAGGCTGTGACAGGTATTTCCAAGTTTTGTGCTTAACTTTGGCACTTGTATGTGGTGCATGTTGTGCTATTCCTGCATCTGTTTTATGTAAAGTTTGGCAAACTATGTCACATTATTGATTTGCTATATAATATTTATAATTTCAATTTTCACCACCTTTGCAGATAATATCAGCTCTCAGCTGAAGCTACATCGTTATCATACTGCTAGAGAATCAAGGGTTGTGACAGCCCTAACACTTCTGAAGTCTCATCTTCTGTCAGGTAACAAACAAGGAGCTGTTGAATTCCTCAAGTTAATTTTATTAGTGAATGGAGATTAAAAGGTTTTTCTTTTGTTCCAGGATAATGGGCATGGCATTTCTCTGGGACGATCTACCCAAATGGAGCCAACTCTTAGATGTGGATTAGTTGAAGGATTGATGCCAACGCCGGGAAACAATCAAATGCTACTCATATACGAAGCTTATATGAATAACTTGAAAGAATGTTTAGGCACATTCATGGTATTATGGTGTTAAGAGGATTGAGTGGTTTCGATTTTTTATTATTTGTCATCATAACCTGCAAGTGAACCAAGGTGTAAGAGACTTGGGAGATTTTAAACTCTGTAGTTTCTTTCTTCTTTTTTTTGATTGCTAAATTATGTTGTTTAAGATACGGAAATCGGAAATGCTTCTTCTTTTCTCCTTACCCTGCTGTAACATACATCAGTATTTGGTACTGTCTGCTTTACACTGAAGTGTTATTAGAGCTCCAGATCAAGCCACCACGAGAAGACTCTTCATGCTTGAATTATTATTTCTTAATATTACTGTTCTTTATATAAAATTATACAGTTAATCATTGTGCTTTTGCTCACTCTTGAGAATATTTTTTCTCTTTCATCAGATTGAAGCTACAATCATGCCTAAGGATTACAGATACAGGAAGGTACACCACTTTCTATCTATGTCCGTCTATGCTACTTCTAGAAAGAAAGTCTACAGATCCCACATTTCATCTTAAAAAGTTCTTTAGAAGGGATGATTACGAAACTTTATATTATCTAGTCTTGCTTTGAATTAAGGAGTATTTTTATTTTTTTGAGAACCTATATTACTACAATTTAATTTTAGGGATACAACAGGGGCCAAGGGGGGAACTTGGGGAAGAAGAGGCTTAGAGGGTAAACCTAGGGGAAGCTTATCTTCAAACTTTTATAGTGCTTGCTGAATTTCAACTTTTGGCAGAGAGTCGAGGAGTTGATCACTATAACCTGGACCTGCCCTACTGTTGGAGGACATATGGAGATGAGAAATATCCATTTCATTTTGGCTTTCCATTTCTTTTATTATGAACGGTTTACATAAATTTTTGCAGGTTTAGATTTTATGTAGCGACTACAATGACACCACGAAATTTCAATACTCCAATTGGGTATATGTTTTTTTGTTGCTTGAACTTTCTATTCTGACACTGTGCTTTCATTGAAGCTTGGAAGTTAACGACAACAACGCAATCATGTTACCAGGAAAGAAGAAGAATAATAAGAAAGGAACGAAAAAGGTATAAATGCAGAGTAGTTTCTTCTCTGCCACTCATTCTAACATTCTAATACTATAAATGAGTTTGCCTTCTCTTATTTTCCTCTTTTAAAGGTTTCCGGAAAGCCGAAGACAAACAAAAACACTGAGATGAGTAAGTCCCAAAAAAGAAAACTGAAGAAGCTTCAAGTGTGTTGTGTTTGCTTGTTTTTTCTTTCCAGCTTGTCTGGTTTATTCTATCTCATTTTGGTTGACTTGATTTCTTAATTTTAAGATGACAAGGAGAAGGAACTTCTTTTTTCAAAGAGTATTGAGACCTTGGAGTATGATTCTACTTTGACCCTTCTTAAATTTTTAATTCCTGTTATAGACCTTATCTTGATATGGGCATGGAATGTTTAATGGGTATTGTTGTTATCTTCATTTTCAGGAAGTTTAAAATTGGAGAGGATGCATATTCACTTATGTGGTCATCAAGAAATCTGGGCCAGGTTTTTGTGACTGCTAAAATATTATGTCTAAAGATAGATAATTAAAGAAGAAAAAGAGAGGAGAGTTAAACGGCTATATATTTTCCGTATCTTAATGACAGATATGGAAGGAAAATTATGACAGGTATGGAAGGAAAATATAGCCGCACAATTGGTGAATACATTTATATATCATTTGAATTAAGAAAATCTCTGGTCCGAAAGCTATTCTGGTCACACCACTACAAAGTACCTAATAGACAACACTTAATAGACAACGTTTTTTATAAAAACGTTGTGGTTTTTTTTACAACGTTTTTTAAAAAAACGTTGTAGATATATATGCAAAAACGTTATCTATTTAAAAGGGTATATTTTGAGTTTAAACTAGATAACGTTTTTTTAAAAAAACGTTATCTGTCTATAAAAACACGGAGAAAAAAAAAGTGCTCAACTGAAAACTTAAAATTAAAAAGATACCATTTCTCCATTCTCTTAGGTTAGGTTTTCATTGTAAGTTCTCCTGAGTCAGTGAAAGAACGTTACCAAGCCCCTCTAGCCGGCGTCCAGCCCGCCCTCGCCGCCTCCTGAGTCACTCTTCCACGTTACCATCGACGTCTCCAACTTTCCCGACCTCGCCGCCTCCTACACAAGGCCCGATCAGTACCTCCAGTTAACGATTCGAACCCTAACTGGTCCAATCGTCCCCCGAAGGAGACGATTTTGCTCAACTGGGCTTCAGTGACGGGCGATGTGACTGCGAGTCTGACTCATGTGAGCCTCATCTTTCCCATCCCTCACCCTCTTTACTGTCTCTCCTTAACCGTCTTCGTTCTTTCTTTGTTTGCGACTTGTGGGTGTGAAATCTGAATGACGACGAGGGAGAGGTGCACAATAGAGGGGAAAGATGGAATAAAACTGGATGGCTGGATATTCAAACCCAAACCCCCCCAGCACGAATCATAATAATTATATGGCAGTAGTGCTGGTTCATCCTTACTCAATTTTGGGATGTCTTTTCTGTCTGCAAATGGGTCTCCCAATCCTTACCTGCTCCTCCTCGCATACTCCTTGTTGGTTCCTCTGCTGGTTAGTGGCTTCCCCTCCTTTCTCGACTGGATTATCTAGTTTGGTATTTCACCACTTGTTTGCTAGGTGTGGGTTATTATTGAGGATGTTTTTTTTACTTATTTTGTGCTTATATGCAGTTTTTTTGCTATGAGATTAATCTAATTCTGCCATTTTTTTAATAGAAATTTAATTATGTCATGTCTCTCTCTCTCTGTTTGTGCCTCTTTATAAATATACATGAATTTTTTGATATTTTGTGTTTTTATGTTTGAACAATTAATTTGGTTAGGCAACTAGTGTGGTTGAGTGATTCTGTTTGTGCCTCTTTATAAATATACATGATTATTCTGATATTTTGTCTTTTTATGTTTGAACAATTAATTTGGTTAGGCAACTGGTGTGGTTGAGTGATTCGGACAGGTCGATAGGTTATGCAGTTGATTTTTTGTCGGTGTCGCTTCATGCTGTGTCCAGAGACCCTGAAGCTTACCCTTCACCTTGTATTTATGTTGTGTCCTTGTATTTTCATTAATATATTGTAAAGAGATGCACATAAAATTATTGTATTCTAATGAAACTTAAGTACTACGTATGTTGTCACATTTATCACCAGTATACCAGTATGTTGTACTTAATGAAGTAAAGAAAAAAAAGAACAGAAATGAGATGTCATATAAGTGGAACTGCTGCTTTTGTCCTCCTGGATTGATCATATTTATACATGAAGTTGTAGTTGAGACAATAACCTTTCATTGATACGTTGAAAAAAGTTGGTTGTCATCATGCTGTTCGTAAAATGTTTAGTGTTTAACTGAGCTGTTCACTGTTAATGTTTAGTGTTTGTTATTTATTTTCTTGGTTATGCATTTCAAGTTCAGTCCTTTTTTATTTTTAAATAATTGGAGCTTCAATATTTTTTAAAATATTTTCAGCTAATGCAAGGACCTTGGTTCAACAAGCAAGAAATGAAGCAGCTGAATTTCGCCACAAATATGGATATGAGATGCATGTTGATGCACTTGCTAGATGGTATACCAATATTGTCTTAGTCTTGAAATCGAATTTGCGTCCTACTTGATTGCTTGGGAGTAGGGATGTCACATTTTCTTCATTGAAAATGGTAGTTTAGTGAATGCTATAGAATAGTGTGATGCTTTGAGGTTTTTGGGGGAACTTTCATGCTTTTATTATTTTTTTACCGCGTGTTGATAATATTGCTTTCCTTTGTCCATTATTTTTTTCGTTGGTATATATGTTGGTAATATTCCTTTCTTTTTTGGCCCTATTTTGTGAGAAGTGACTACTAGCAGTATGTATTCATGTATCTGTGATTGGTATATGAGATCGATTTTTGGTATACTGCTTGTTTGATATTTTCTGTTCTCTAGGTTTGGTGTGGTTCAAACCAATGACATTTAGGTTGTATGCCACCACTTATATGCTATTGTTTCTTAGTAGATATTGCTTCTATAATTTTTCCAGCTGTACACTGGAGCTTTTCCTTTGCAATCATCCCTGCATCTCAACATTGCTTCTTAAATATTGCCAAAATCTATGACTGCACACCAAGAATATTTCATTGTTAATTTGGCATTGTTCTAAAATCAATTTTCCATGTATTACAGTGGACTCGTTTATGTATTTGCAGGATTGCAGATAAATCACAAGTTTATACGCAACATGCTTATATGAGACCTCTTAGAGTAGGTATATTTCAGGCATTTTTAGTTATCAAGTTTTTCGTTTCTGCAGTTTGCCTTTCAATTGATACCGCAACGTTAGACGTTATTAATTTTTTTTTTATGGATCCCATTGTGATGCAATCACACATCAGACTCTGCATCTCTCTCTTAGTTTGCAAGTTCCATTAGCTTTTACTGACATAATTCACTTTTTTTACATTGTCTTTTAATTGTTTGGCAGTTGCTATGGTTTTGGGTATTGATGACGAGTTTGGACCTCGACTATTCAAGTGTGATCCTGCTGGCCATTTCTATTGGCTTATTGTTTCTTTTATTTTGATCAAACCAGGAACTCAAAACTTACGCATATGCTTCAGAGTTCACTAGGTAAGGTTCTTGGCTGTTTCTATACTTTACTTCACTAAATAGGCTTATGTGTGTAGATTCTATTGTCTACAAATCTGATGCTACCTCTCACAAGACTTGTGCCCCTGTAGTAGTTAGTTGATGAAAGACAAGAATAATTGTTGTATAACTGAATAGGCAGAAATAACTGCAACAGTTTCTGTTCTATAATTTCTAACTGGCCATACTGCCTGGTACTACCTGTTGTCATAAGTTAACTTGGACATGAAATTGTAGGGGGAGATTGCAAGACCCTGATGTTTGTACAGATAAGCCCAAGTGCGGCAGACTCAGGGGAAACCATTTTGCTAGTCGTGTGCGAGGAGTTGAGCATGGGCCTGCTCGAAAACAGGCAGACTTCACTGAGCTTTTCAAGTACAAGCAGCTGGTATTTTGCAGTTCAATAGCTTAGTAAATGTAATATTGTTTTTCTTTGTGGATTGAAAAGTGAATTTGAGATGTATATATGGACAGTTTGTTATATATTTTGTGGTTGTAGTAATTTGAAATTGTAAATGAATGGTATTATTGGAATGTATTTTGAATGGTTGATACATTTTGGCTTTAAATTTAAATGAGAATTTAGATCTTTTAGCTATATATCATGGCATTAGCATATTGCAGGTGTATTGGTAATGTTGGTGAACCAATTTTTTTTTCTTTTTTTTTTAATCTACAACGTTTTAAAAACGTTGTGTAATCATACCTTCAACAACTTTTTTATCCAGAAAACGTTGTGGAATCGTACCTTCTACAACGTTTTTAAGCATCTGTTAATTTTTGGAAAACAAATCTACAACGTTTTTTCTAAAAAAACGTTGTGTATTTTTCTTAACTACAACGTTTTTTAAACGTTGTGTAAGGGTGTTAAATAGACAACACCCTTAACCACGACGTTTTTCTGACAGAAACCACAACGTTTTTTCTGCGTTGTCTATTTACTGTTTTGTAGTAGTGTCATGAGTCTTTTGAAGGTACTTTTTTAGTATCATCCTGAAATTCTGATAACAAGCCTTGCAGTGAAATCACTCTGATGTGATACTGTGCTGCTCAGTGAAAACAAATGTAATGACATCACATTTCGTTCTTAGGTAGTAGCTTAATTTTATGGATAGTTTGGTTTATTTTGTAGATGCGTGTAATCAAATTCACAATTCAATATAGTAATAATTTATATTAAAAAGTGAATTTGAGATGCATATATGGATACATTTTGGTATATATTTTGTGGATGTAGTAATTTGAAATTGTAAACGATTAGTATTATTGGGATGTATTTTGAATGGTTGATACATTTTGGCTATCTATCATGACATTAGCATATTGCAGGTGCATTGGTAATATAGGTGAACCACATTTTTTTTTCTTTTTTCTTTTTTATCTACAACACTTAAAAAACGTTGTCTGATATACTAAACAACAACATTTTTTTATTCTGCAACATTTAAAAAACGTTGTCTTATATACTAAACAACAACATTTTTAACCAAAAAACGTTGTGGAATCACACTTTCTACAACGTTTTTAAGCATCTGCTAATTTTTTGAAAACAAATCTACAACTTTTTTTCATAAAAAAACGTTGTGTATTGTGCTTAACTACAACGTTTTAAAAACGTTGTGTAAGGGTGTCAAATAGACAACACCCTTAACCACTACGTTTTTCTAACAGAAACCACAACGTTTTTTCCGCGTTGTCTATTTATTGTTTTGTAGTAGTGGGACTTGGTATGATTATGATCAAGGATTATTCGTATAATCATGATCGTAATGTTACAAATGATAAGAAAAAAGTCCTCATTGGCCCGTAGTGCATTGATGGACAGTTTTTGGTATAATTATGGCTATGGATTCTCTTTGGCCAATGGTGTAATGATGAATTATTTTATGGCATGATCAGAACCGTTGATGAAAACACGATTATCTTTGGCCCGTAGTGCATGGATAATTCGTGGTCGTGATACTAATGAATATCCTTGGACTGTAGTGCAGGGATGATTCGATGATGTGGATTAATTATTGAGCTGAGTCTCAGTGATGAAATATTATTTCATGGATGTGATAATAATGAATATCCTTGGTCGTAGTCCATGGATAATTCATGGATGTGATACTAACGAATATCATTGGCCGTAGTGCATGGATAATTCGGTGATGTGGATTATTTATTGAGCTGAGTCTCAGCAATAAAATATTGATTATACACTTTTAATTAGTAAAATATAGTAGATATCATGCTCTACTTGACTCTTCTAAAATACTGTTGTATGTATTTGACCTGTAGTGCAAAGATGAATTGTTAATGAATATCTTTGGCCGTAGTGCAAAGATGAATTTATTAGTATGATTATGAGCAGGAATTGTGATTTCGTATAACCATGATTTTTGATTTTTCAGGTAAAGATAGGTGATGAAAATTATCTTCGTCATGGGTGCGAAGAGGAATTTAGAATCACAATTATGATTACGAGTTATTCATATGATTGTGGACAAGAATTGTTGATTGATGTTACAGGGATAAAACGTTATTGGTGGACTTTTAACATGGAGAAGATAATAGACCTGATGGTCTATTTGACTCTTCTAATGGATTGCTCGTTCCACTGCAACTATGGTTGAAAAGTTTCATCATCTACCATATGTTCTAAATCTCTGATTTATTATTGATGAAAGCTATTGATAATTTAATTATCTTTAGTCATGATATTCTTTACTGGGCTAGTTGTGCTCTCCCTTTTGCTTCACAATTCCTTTCATGTAATAAAAGTGTAGCTAGGTTGAGCGGGGTATTAAGAGGATTAGAACGGTGGTCTATAGCTGTTGAAGTTCTCCCTAAATAGTATAGAAATAATTTTATTGAGAATTTTAGATCATAAGTTTGTCGTATTGTATACGTCATTTCATATTTAATTTTGGTGAATCGAATAGGGTGAGGTGAACCCAACGTTGGAAGGGTGTTTTGCCACTATCATACAAGATGTCTAATGACATACAACCTTATGTTATCATAAGGCATGGTTGTGCACATCCACTTGCTGAGTATATCTACGAGCACTACCTATATGATCTTGGAGTATATTTGAAATATAATTTTCACTTATAGACAACGAAGATAATTATATGTTAAGAGAAGACTCACCATTGGAAAGAAGATGATATTAATCTTCTTGTTTTTCATTGGGGACTTTTGGGTCAATCAAGGATAATTCTTTGGACATATGATATCTATCATAACCTAGACGCATGGCCTCCCATGTACGAAGGTTTCCTTGAGTACTTCCCAAAGATTTTAATTTCTAAAATAGTTTTTGACTGGACTTTTATGTAAAGTACCATTGTCAGGTTGTGGTCGAGGCACCATGAGAGTTACATACATTTGTATTAAAACTCACAGCTTATCTGTTGTCGTACTCTGCACGACAGTTCAACAATTGTATAAATGAAGTTTGTATTTGATTTTTTTTAGAGTGATGTCTGGCGACTCAAAATGGGTGATGTATACCTATTTTGGGGGCGTCATAAAAACTAAAAATGATTACTTAGAAGTTAGAACTTAAAAGTTAAAAGTTAACAAGTACTTAGAAATTCTTGATTAAAAGTTTCAACAATCAAATTTTAATATCGAAACACATTTCAACTCTTCAAGATCGAACCACTTCAAGAAAAGTCTACAAACAAATGATTATCAAAAACGCACAATTTAATATTAGTAATGTATTTCTTTTGTTGTCATTTTTAATTAATATTCATTTTTTTACAATTAATTTTTAAATTTAGTATCTAGTTTTTATTTTCAATCTTCAAATTTGTGTATAGTTTTTTAAAGTTTCAAAATTATTCATTATATAATTTAATGATTATTACTCTATTACTGAAGTCTCGATACGTACATTAAAGAATTGATTTCTCTATTCTTTATCTTGATTTGACAATTTCAATAGCTCATGTAAATGTAAGGAACTATATTGTATCATTATTTAATTAATATCAAATTGTTATTGCATGATGATTAAGGACTTTATTTATGTGCTTTATGACATGTGTTATAATTTATTAAATTATTAGGGATGTAAATTATTATAATCCAATAATCAATGTTCAAAATTTTATGAAAATATTAAAATTATATTAATTAAATTAGAATTTAGAGATGAAGAAGTACACATTATTATTTATTAATTATTTAATAAAAAAAATTTACTTATAATAAATAATTAAAAAAGAAATAGATGTTTAGGTAATAAAAAAATAAAAACAAATTTAGCAATTATTAATAAGACAAATTTTAAAATTTAATATGAAATAATCAATTATTTGTATTTAGAATTTTAGAAACAATTTAAACGAGTAATTAAGAAATCGAACTACTCGAACCGATCTCGAACTTATCGAACTGAACTCGAACTTATCGAAACGAACTCGAACCCACCAAACCGAAACGAACTGGAACTGTTTCGCGAACAAAGACAAACCGAACCACATGGTTCGCAAACATGTTCGATCGAGCAATCGAACGGAACACTATGTGTGAACTCGACTCGACTAGGCGAGCAATTCGAACTTAAATCGAACCGAACTCAAATCGAACTGAATCGGTTTGCGAACAGTTCAGTTCGTTTGTAACCCTAATTTGATTTGAGGTATTTAGTGATTTCAGGAAGCTTTGGAGATGAAGTAGTAGATTTGCAGTAAAAAGCTTAGTTTTTAGTTATCCTGCAGAAGTACTCTACGATTGTAGTGATTGGAGATGACATGGAGTTATTTGATTATTGTGAAATCACTCTCATCTAGCTTAGCAGTCTACGATCACAGTAAAGTTAATCGACTAAAATTGGGTAAAAGAGTTGGTTCGAAGAAACGAACATAATTTTTACATCAGGTGTCCGATTGCCTATTATAATGTGTTCTCGGAAAGGAAATTTAGTGCTCAATACCATGCTAATCAGGGCTTCCCTGTTGAGGTCATTTTCATACTAAAATTCGTGGAATTAGGCAGGCTTTTGAAGAAAAGTAATTCACTCTACAACTAATTATTGCATTCTAAGATTTGTCACCCTACAATCTAAAACTCTACGTTTGTTGTAAGAGATTTCACTTTACGTTCTTGGATCGACTTATGGATATGGATTTGGATTGGATCTGAGGTTCTGGAGCAGAGAACTTCAATTCGTAATAGGAATCATAATTAAAGTTATGATTTGATATGGAAGTTGCAGCTAGTTCTGAAAGTAGATTCTGCTAAGGAAACTAAGCTTGAAGTTGCTAAGGAAACTGAATCTATCTGCTTAAATTTTCCAAATTAGAGTAGAAAAAAAATTCTTTTAGGGTTTTAGAGAATTTATCTATAAATACCTTCACTTGTAAAAAGATTATGAACACATAATTACATATACATATATACAAACTTTTGGAGATTTAGAGTTTTTTTGAGGCTGTCAGGCTAAATTTTCTTTATTCAGTTTTTCAGGGATGTTGAACCTTACTTATTATTAATTGTTTAGTCGATTTAACAATACTTAATGTTATGACGATAGTAACTTTAAGTTTTAAATATTTTATATTTATTTTAATTTAACTTTCACGACTATTGTGACCCCACTTGTTAAAAGTTTTGAGTCTGCCGCCGCTGTCACTAAATCAAATTTTAACTAATAAATAAATAAATATATATACCTAAAATAAAGGAATCATAGAAGACTCCAAATCTCTGTGTAAGTTAAGAATGAGCATCTCCATTTTATTATTCTACAACTGCGTATCCTCTAAACTAATCGTGTCTCTCTTGCCTTGAAACCACAAAATCTCCCCTTAATACCCCCACACCCACACCCAACAGACACACGATCGAGCCCACTTAACTTACTCATCATAAAACACACTCCCACGAGTCCATTCGCTAATATTAGTTCCTCTCACAACACAAGGCTCCAACTCGACGAACCCTAGCCCCGAATTCCTCTCCAAAATTGTATTAACAAATGCCATTCTTGGCCCAATTCCACAGGTTAATTTGTTCACATCAATGTCAACATGTAGTAACACATGTGCTATTTCCCAACTTAATCTTGCGTTGAGCCAGAGAATTGCTTCATCTCTCGGCACTCAAAGGGAATATTATCATCCCAGAAGCTTTTGGCTACGACTCCTCAGGCTATAATGTTACTCTGCATTGCTTGTATGAATATGTTTTTCTGTGAAGGACACACGGAGATGAGAATTTTTATATGATTCCAATACTAGAAATATGACATAAATAGCCAACAGATTAAGAATAATATAACTGCCAGTATCTATAGGCAAAAAATGAAGAAGTGCAATGGTAGAAAAGTGATGTTATTTGGTTGAAAAAAGCTACAACATGAAATTTTTATGGTTCAACTGACACTATTCATTGTCTTCGTAAAACCTAATCTATTTGAGTTTATATTTAGAATCCTATTGAACATCTTTGTTTCCTAACAAAATGTGACAACACGAAAATTTAGAAAATCTTAAATGATTAAATTAAGGGTTAAAGTTTAAAACCTAAAGTGGAAATGAATGATTTATTTAAAAATTTTAAGAAGAATCTATATGATTAATTAAGTTAAGTATGTGAGAAACAATATAAAACTATGTTAGAAATTTACATAGCTTGAATGATAGCTTTAAATGGCAAGTGAAATAAATAATAATCAATAAATGATTAGCTAATATGATTAATCAATAAAAAGAGGAGTAAGTTAAAACTCAAAATTTGTGTTAGGGAAAGAATTTTGAATTACGGACTGCTCTGTTGAATCCGGAGCATCAAGTTTAGTAAGAAAAATAATATAAACACAAAATGTGTTGGGGTTGACTTTTTAGTCAAAGTCAATAGTTAACTTTTATGGAAAAAAGTCAAACTTAAAATTAAGAGATGAATTTGAAGAAAAGGATGTGTCATGTGTCCATGACGTTGGGAGAGTCGAATTTAGTAGGAATCGACTATAAACTCGAAATTTTGATTTTTTGGGTCTGAAAGTCAAAGACGGGATTAAACTTGTTAAAAGAGAAATTAAAAAAGGGACTTACAAGGGCCAAATCTGCTGGAAATTTCAGCACATGGGTTAGATGACCAACTCCCACCTACTCCACCAACTCTTACCTAACCACACTCTCCTAATTATTTAGATAAGGAAAGGAAAGAGAAAGAAGAATTATTACTTTCATTTTCTCACACACCCGACCAAATAAGGAGAAGAAGAGAGAGAGGGTTGCCATGGATGGAAGAAAGAGAGGAAAAAGGAAGAAGGAAAGAAGAAACCATGGATTTCTCCATAATTCTCACCCAAAAACCCCAGTGAAAGCTTCAGAGCTTGAGAGGGAATGAAAGAGGGGGAGATCAGCCATGAGAAGAGAGGAAGAAGAAATCAAGAGGAAGATCGAGCACTAGAGGTATAAAATCTCCTAAACTCAAAACTCTAGCTAGTTTAATGTGTTTTGTTATGGTTATTTTAGATCAAGTGTTGAACTTATGATTTTGAACCATATGATGGTAGATCTACATAATATATGATGTTTTATGGTTATATCTTTCCATTTTTAGGGTTGATGAGCTTGAACAAAGAAGAAAAATGAAAATAGTTTTTAAAACTTAGAAAATCCAGTGGACTGCTGCCCTTAAAAAAAAACTTTGGGGTTAGCTAAAATACTATAAAACTTCTGGACTTTTGGTATGTTGTAGTATACTGAATAAGCTTTTCATAGACTCCAGAACGGACTAATTCCGACTTCAGAGCAAAGAGTTATGTTATTTTAAAGTAGCCGAGTCAAAACTGGAAAACCAACTCGGGTCAATCACTTTACACGGAATTTCTAGAATTTTGTGTTTAGAATTTGGAAATGTTCAAAGAATAAAAGTTGTAGTCCCGGAAGTTAGCTTCGCGTGGGTTCAAGAATTGCTCAAAAATATTTTGAAACGAAAAAGTAATGACTATTTTAGCGAGAGAGGGTAAATATGGCAAAAAGTTGAAAAACTGTGATGAACGCTCACTTTTGGCGCTCTGTTTGGGTAGCCTATCATACCTGAAACCAAGCCCTTATATTTTTTTAAAAATACTTTGGTATGCCATGTATAACATATCCAAAAATCAGAATAATTGGTATTACGAGTAACGCGTACGAAAATCGCAAAGTTGTTATTTTGCTATGCGCAACCTCAGCTGGGCAGCACCAGCCGTGCAGCAGCAAGGCTAGGCGCACTCGGCTCCTGTTGGCGCCGCCGGTGCCTGCTGTGCAGGCTGCGTACTTGGGTTTTGACACTTTGTTTCTGATGGGTTACTTAATTGGTTTTCGCGGTGTAAAGTTTTTCTAAAATACAATGACATGAGGTCTATAACATGCCCAAAATTTCGATGTTTATATGACTTAGGATTTAAAAATTAAAAATGAGTGAACAAGGATGTCAGAACTTAAATTTGAGCTAACGCCGAGCGTCGGCGCGTCAAGCGACTTTGACGTTCGACGTTCCGAATCGCGTTCCGGTGAAATAATAAGTCACAATAAATCTAATAAAGCCCTACGGGACAAGATTTGACTATAAATGATATTTTATGCCGAGAAACTTCATTTCGGGCATAAATAAAACAATAAAAATATGTAATAAATATAAGTTATATGTTTAAGCAAAATAAAAATTAAGGCTGCCTATAAAATTATTTTTTGGTGCAACAAAGGGCGAGAAACCTTTAAAATTTTGTATTAATCATAAAAATGATATTTTGAGGTTTTCGGGGCTCAAAAGGAGATTTTTGAGCTGAGATTTATGTAACATGGTATATATATATATATATATATATATATATATATATATATATATATATATATATATTTAATACAAATATTTGTAAAACGAAAAATAAAGCGAATGTGCTAGCAGGATAAAATATTTGTGTATGAGGCCGTAGTCAGTGTTAACTCATGAACGGACAAACTGATATAAAAATTATTTAAATAAAGAAATAATATAGTAAGTTGAGTTTTACTATAAAAGCTATGTCCCCAAATTTACAAGTAAAAGTAAAAGATATTTCTGAAATGGAATAAAAATAATTTAATCTTCAAGATGTAAAATATTTACATCTTAAAATGTGTGAGACCTTTATAAGCGATTAAAATATTATTAAATGATTAATAATAGTAGATGATTAAAATATTATTAAGTGATTAATAATATTAGTAAATGATTTGAATATTATTAAATGATTAATAATATTAGATAATGATTAAAATATTATTAAATGATTAATAATATTTGATAAGAATTAAAATATTATTAAAGTATTAATAATATTTGTGAATGATTAATATTCTATTAAATGATTAATAATGTTAAGAAGTGATTAAATATTATTAAAAAATTAAAATATTATTAAAGGATTAATAATATTAGACAAAAGTTTAAGATAATGGTTAAGTGATAGTAATATTATTAATGGATAATAATATTACTAATGAATTAAAGAATTATTCAATGTTTGATATGTGGCTAAATATTACCTAACTTATTATTTGAGTAATAGTATTGTAATATAAAGTGCATTATACTAATTGGAAGATCGATCTTATTAATTATAGGTCTTTCATAACAGATTAAATTAGATTGCTTAGGAGTAATCAGTGGTACATACAAGTTTTCTAACTCAAACTTGAGTTAATAATTTTTTCAGAGTGCTAGTGGTTTAATTATTGACAATTATTCCACATCTTTGATTATTGATCCACACTTAGTGCATGTTGTGCATGTTCATCAGGTATGAAAGGCTGATCACCTTCATTACCTTAAGGTTAAGCTAAATTTGTTGATGGTCATTGTTGACTACTCAGCATAATTATTCAGTTATTCAGTTATTGAAGTTTTTATTCATGCCCTTCATAATTATATTACATTGTTGAAAACTTAAAAGCTTATTCCTTTTCAATCATGATATATCTTTCTTGTACTTAAATTTGCTGGACAAAATAGTTGCTCACCCTTGCTATATCATGATAAAATTTTTAGATTAAGATGAAGGCTTGAATAAAGACAGAGGTAAAGGCAAATTCCAGAATTGGATTATTATGCAGTTAGAATTATTAAATTTTCTGATGCGAATGACATTGTAAGTCGTGTAGGTTATTGAATGCTTGTATTAAGTTAAGGTTACGGACCTTGGGGATTATGTGTAAAAGTTTATTGTATAAAAAATTTATGTTTATATCTTCCGCATTAGTTATAGAAATGATGTATCGTAACGTACCAGGTCCAACGATAACTAAGACTTTTTTTTTGGAAATTGATATTTCCAAATTAGTAAGACTGGCCGAATCAATCAATTATATAATTAAAAGGTTTAACAAATTAACAGGTTGAACTATGTAGTGTAGGTTTTATTTCTCAAATATTATTAGGAAACTGATATTTTCACATGTTAAAATGATATTGTCACATGAATCTCTCTCACATGGAGGTAATTTAATTGTATTTAGTAATTAATTACTTTGAGGATATAGTTATTAAAAATTTCTTTTATTAATACAATTAAACGTAACTACCTTTACAATAATTAATTATGAGAAAGTTTAGTGTAATCTAATTGTATGTGGCGAGTAATTTAATCATATTTGCTAATGGATTTGCGAATAAAAACAATTGAATGTAAAGTACGTTTAAGCATTTATTTGGTAAGGATTACCAGAAGATTTAATGTAATTTAACTAGAATATTATGAGTTAGTATCATTAAATTTGTTGGCTGAAAATAAATCAAAGTCGAATGACTTAATAATTAAATCAATTAATGTTAAGAGAAGCTCAAAATTACTACTTCTTTAAATTGAATTTTAATGAGTTATCTATGTCAATTTTAGGATTTATTTACCGATTTTGATAATTCGAATTACATATCAACATTAAGAGCTATCGAGAACTCAAATAGCAGTTTCAACAAACAAATAAAGAAAAGTAAAGTAAAGAACACAAAACTAAACGCCACATTCATCAAAATAGTATGAGAAATTAAGTAATTCTTAGCTTAATCATATATTTGTTTATTGGATGCAGCCAAAATAGGTATACATCACCTATTCTGAGTCGCCAAAATAGGTATACATCACCTATTCTATGACGCCAAATACATGGTATAGAAACAAATACAACTTCAATAATATAATTATCGTGCAAAATACGACAACACATATACTGTGAGTTTGAATACAAATATTGTCTAATAGAGAGTATAAAAACTCAAAAGGAGTTCTCATTAAAATTATTGATACACTATTTTACAAAATAGTGAGGACTATTAAAACAACTATCTTGAATCATCACTCCATACCCCGGCTAGTTCCTGCTAACCTCCTGAATAAGAATCCGATCATCCGGATTAGTAGGGGCCTTGGGCACATGATTAGGCCCCCTACCCATGCCGCACTTTTTCTGCGCTGCTTTAGAAGCCATCTGTATATTACAAATTTCAAGATGTTATTATGATTCATATTTGATTAAATGTATGTATGACAATAAACATGACAGTGATATAAACATGTATATATATGAATATAAAATGACAATAAATAAAAGCAATTTACATCTAAGTTCTATTTAAATAGTTTAGTACATAAACATGACAATGATATAAAAAACATATAATGCTAAACATACATTTCATTTGTTCAAGTGTCAATGTCTGATTCAGAATCATCTTGTATACGTGTTTCAGATTCATAACCATCATCTGCTTTAGATTCAATGTCAGATTCAGTCAATAACTCTTCCTCCTCAGTATCAATGTCATCTGACACAAGTATTGACTCAGGATCTAATTCATGTGGTTCATCTCCACCATCTAACTGGATTACTTCATTGTCATCCTTCATACTTATTATAGTTTGACTATGAAGCATCTACTCTTGGTAAATCTCCCCATCAACTACTTCTACACGACTACGCGCGAGAGTATGAATTACAACTTGCCAATTTATAGGCGGTCTATCCCTTTTCTTAACAGAACTAGGAATGTAGTATATTTGTACTGTTTGAGTTGGTAAACAAATGGTTCGTTGGAGTACGCAGACCTATGGAGGTTAATATCGACGATTCCATGTCTGCCAACACGTATCCCTTTTTCTGAATCAAACCAACGGCACTTGAACAAGTGAATATGACCCCCGTACGTGCCCTTGTACGATAACTCTACAATTTCCTCCAACTCCCCATAAAAGGCACGACCAAGCTCATTGTAACAATCTCCTTGGACACACACTCCAGAGTTCATTGTTCTTTTACCGCGCCCATATGCCTTTGTGTGAAATTCACAACCATTTATTTTGTAACCATTGCGGCTGACTTGGTTCCTGTCTGGTCCCATAGCTAGGACTTGTACATTAGTCGGAATCTATACCATGTTATAAACATTAACATATTAGAATAAATTTTTAACTTAAAAGATAAATTATCAAGTTTACATGTGTACCTCACAAATTTGTCAATCTCCTCACAATCGAGAGGAATGTAAGTATATGCAGCATGTAATTCTTGCTCAGAGAGGAATATGAGCTTCCCTTTTCCATAAGCGCGGCCTGATAGATCAAATACAGAGAGTCGACCATTTAGTTTAACATTTCCCCCATCATAATGTCTCGATACTCGATTGGCATTTGTCAAGACTTTGTCTGGAAAATAGTCTGAGACAAACGTAGATATCTCATCGAAACTGTATGCCTCACATATCGACCCCTCGACATAAGCTCTATTCTTCACGTTCCTCTTAAGGTTTCCCATTACCATCTCGAAAAGGTACATCCATCTATATTGAACTGGACCCCCAACACGAGCTTCATAGGGAAGATGGATTTTTAAATGCTCCATAGAGTCAAAAAAACCAGGTGGGAATATTTTTTACAGTTTACACGTGATATCTATGATGTTCTTCTCAAGTACAGACATGTCCTTCTCATTTAATGATTTTGAAAATAAGTCTTTGAAGAAACGACTAAGATCTGTCAAAGCATCCCATATTGGTTTATCAAGCATATCCCAAAATGCTATAGGCATGAGTCTCACCATGAACACTTGACAGTCGTGACTCTTCATCTCTTGCAATTTCCCACCCGTAACACACCTTGTAATTTTTGACGCATATCCATCCAGTAGTTTCAGAGACTTAACCCATGTGCACACATCTTTAACTTGCTTTTTGGACAATGTGTACCTTGCATGCGGTTTGACAATCTTACTATTAGGAGATTCATAAAGTTCTAATCCAGGACGCTTACAAATATCTTTCATGTCCAAACGTGCCTTATCATTATCTTTTATCTTCCCCGTAACATTCATCACAGTGTTAAACACATTGTCAAACACATTCTTCTCAATATGCATCACATCTAGATTATGACGAATCAAATTTGTAGACCAATAAGGCAGTTCCCAAAAGATGCTTCTCTGAACCCAGTTATGAGATTCGCAAAATCCATTGATTATGTTTATGACATCAATCTTACCAAATGGGATAACCAGCAATCTCATCACACGATCTCGCATCTCCGTTCTCGACAATCGCGGTGTAGGCATATCATTGTCTACTTTCGCTTTCCTGAAGTGTTCTCTATTTCTTCAAAACGAGTGATCTACCGGTAATAAACGATGATGACAGTCAAACCAACAAGGCTTTCGACCTTTTGATAGATTAAATGACTTTGTATGCTCCATACAATACGGACAAGACAATTTCCCGTGTGTACTCCATCCAGCTAACATACCATAAGCTGGGAAGTCACTTATAGTCCACATAACCGCTGCCTTAAGGTTGAAATTTGTTTTCGTTGCGACATCCCAAGTCTGTACTCCATCCTCTCACAATACCTTCAACCCGTCTATAAGAGGTCTTAAGTAAACATCTAAGTTCTTTCCAGGACTCATAGAACCAGGAACCACGAGTGAAAGAAACAAGTATGGCTGTTTCATACACATCCAAAGAGGCAAGTTATACAGAGTAACAATCACAGGTCAACATGAGTACGGAACAACTGAGTGGACAAACGTATTGAAACCATCGGTGGACAATCCAAGCCTCACATTTTTAGGTTCCAATGCAAACCCAGGATGTGCTATGTTGAAATCTTTCCAAGCCTGGCCATCTGCGAGATGATTTAGTTCTCCATCTTTAGCTGGAGATTTCGCATGCCAACTCATATGTTCAGATGTTCTTGAAGACATGTACAATCTTTTTAGCCGATGTGTTATTGGGAAATACCTTAAAATCTTAAACGGTATACTTATTTTTTTGTAGTCACACCCTCTTTATTAGGCCTAAACCGATCCTGACTGCAAAACATGAACCTTGTCATCTATTCATTTTTCTTATAAAATAACATGCAATCGTTGGGACATGCATCGATCTTTTGGTATCCATGACCCAACTTCTTCACCATTTTCTTACAAAAGTAATAGTTACCAGGCAATTTCTCACCGTCAGGCAACATACTCTTAATGGCCTTCAAGAGCGACTCAAAACACTCATGACTCATGTTGTGATCAGCCTTGATGTTAAGTAATGTCGCCACTGCAGACAATGTAGTGTGTTTGGTGTAACCATGCCACAATGGCTCGCTACCCTTGTCTAACAACTTAAAGAAGTCTTTGGCATCAGAATTCATAGGTTGCTCTCTGCCTTGTTCCCAATCAAAATCTGGCCCTGCAATATCATGAACCATTTCATTCATACGATGAGTACTACTGCCCGAATTGTGTACTTCTGTGATGCCACCATCTCTTCTCTACCCATGTGCCCACCAGCATTCTTCGTAATTTCTCATGAACCCAGAAATAAGTAAATGATAGTTTATCACGTCTCTGTCCATATAATTTATATTCTTACACTTCAAACACGGACATCGTATCTGCGACTTACCATTCATACATTCCAGGTGACTATACACATAATCCAAAAACACTTGGCAACCAACTCTAAATTCAGCTGTAGCACCTATCTGGGCACTTAACTTTCGTCGTGCCATCCAACTACGGTCTGAATAGAGGTCCATGATACCACAGTACCTACTACAGACAACATTAAAAATGTTAACATATGACATGAGCATACTTGTAATCATATGACTTGATCATACTTGTAAGCATGCATATGATTAACATTTAAGCATACTTGTAAGCATATGACTTGAGAGCATACTTGTAATCATATGACTTGAGTATACTTGTAAGCATATGATTAACATTTAAGCATTCCGGATGTTAACGAATGAATGCAAATTAAAGCAGTATGGGAAACTTTAAATGTTATTAAATTTAGTATGAGAAACTAAGTAAATGCTACTTAGTTTAATTGTTATATTATATCATGTTATTTTATTTTAATTTGTTTTAAATTTGTTTTTATTGTTTATCGTAAGTGAATACGTAAGGTATTTCATTCATGCTAGCTTTATATTAGAGTTTTCTAACTCATTTATACAACTTTTGAGTATCTTGGAGATTCATTCATATCAACTAGTGTGCTAAGGCGCCTAACATGTTTTAAGATTATACCCCTCACGGTCCCTTTCTATAATCTTTTATGTTTTGGGATAGTCACAACTTGGTTGAGCAATTTATAGCTTTTATAACATTTTGTAGCTTTATTCTTGTATACATAATTGTTAAATACCCTTCTTTTTCTGTTATAGCCAAAACAATCTCTTTATTGACCAAGTGTATCTAGTTACCTTCTTTGTTGCACTAACAGTTCCCTAGCACTGTCTATTTTTGGCTTAACAGCCCCCTAATTAACTACCAAGCTTGGCTTGACCCCGTGAGGCTTGGCTAAGCTTGGTGTGGCCTCGTGTGGCCTCGCGACCCCAAGCCCAGCCCATCAGCTCCAACATCCCCTTAATAGGCTCTAGTGGATCACCAATAGGCTCGTTAATAGTATAAATGTTCGCAACTACCCGACAAATAAAAAAAATTGGCTAGAGTCTCCCCTGTAATATGGACTAGCCACATGCACGACGGCATGTATATAAGGTCATTTCTAGGCACCCAAGACATAAACCAGGAATCAGTACTAGTACTGTATCCAAAAGAAACAAAATCTCCATCCAGTATCAGTTGAAAACTAGATAGAAACTGAGATTATAGCAAAAAACATTCAAAAAACTAATAACACATGATCAATTAGTAACCCTGTAAATATTAAAAGATATGCAACTTAGATCTAAAACATAAATAAATATCGTCATATATATTATTTTTCAATTATAAATTTTACAATGAGTATGATTTTAAATATTTTACAATATTAATCATTTTTTTAACTAAAAATGAAGAAAATTCATGTATTGACTTCAAAAAAATAATTATCATTGTTTTATATTTCGGAACGGAGGAAGTATTATGTATCAATCAATTATAAATTAGTACTACAATATTACTCATCAATTAAATATATTATGGTCCTCATTAAGTTGCTGGTAATTTGTGTTGATGAGTTGGTGACTCGTCAAATATTTTTGAAAAAATAACTAAAAAAATATATAAACAACATATATTCCCTCACACAACTCATTTAACATTGAGTTCCTCTAATGACAATGTTTACTCTAATAGTACTACCTTATTGCAATATTCAACTCAAAACAAATCGATTAAAGTATAATAATCACAAGATTAGTATTCTGTTTAAGGTATTAAGGGATTAAGGGGTCTAATTTAGAGATTTAGGGATTAAGGGGTTACCGGCGTGGTGCAACGGTGGTGCGGCGGTGGTACCTCCTGGTGGCGGTGGATCGGTGTCCCGGTGGCGGTGGTCGGAGTCTCTTCCCCTTCTTCTCTTCTCCCCCCTTTCTCCCTATTTTCTCTGTCTGAGCTCCCTCTTCTTTTTCTTCGCCTCTGCTGTGTCGAGCGAGTGACTGAATATGTTAATATTAAGTTTGATCAGCGACCGCTATCTGCGACCATATGCGGTCGCTGATTTTTAATGACATGGACTTATCCGCGACCGCATGCGGTCGTAGATATTAAGTGGTCGCACAAAACCTTGGCGCCAACATTTCCAACCAAATTTTGGGACGCAAATTTGTAATAGCGACTGACTAGCGACCGCATGCGGTCACTGTTAAAATATAGCGACTAGATTAAATATTGGTCACAGATGGCGGTCGCTGTTACTAATATCAGCGACTGATGGTGCCGTCGCTGATAGTATTGGTCGCTGTTAGGCCTTTTTCTTGTAGTGATAGATATACATCACCTATTCTGAGTCGCCAAATACATGGTATAGAAACAAATACAACTTCAGTAATACAATTGTCGTGCAAAATACGACAACACAAATACTGTGAGTTTGAATACAAATATTGTCTAATAGAGAGTATAAAAACTCAAAAGGAGTCCTCATTACAATTATTAATACACTATTTTACAAAATAGGGAGGACTATTAAAAGAACTATTTTGAATCATCACTCCATACCCCGGCTAGTTCCTGCTAAATTCTCTCCTCTTGAGAAGAACAATGGAACAAAAAGGAAAAGGGTGAGCTCAACTAGCCCAGTAAAGAATATTATGACTAAGATAATATACAATAAATTATCATTAGTCTTCAACAGGGAATAGTCTGATAAAATATAATAGACAACAAGTTTTAGATCAACAACTGCAGCGGAAACATCAATCCATTAGAAGAGTCAAGTAGAGAAAGAATTCTACTATCTTCTAAGATTTAAAAGTCCATCATCAATATTTTATCCCTAAAACATCAATCAATATACATCTTGAATAAAATATTCATCTTTGCACTACAGGCCAAAGATATTCATTTATATCATCAGTTGGTCATGTTCATCTCAACACTTGTTCATCTTTGCACTACGGGCCAAAAGATATTCATTAGGTAACCATTCATCTTTGCACTACAGGCCAAAGATATTCATTAATATCATCATTTAGGACCGAGGATGATGAAAAATATCTTAAAGAAAATGAATCCAATGAGATAAAAGAACAAATATTAGGGATTCGTATTACAGTTTATTCAAGTTCAATAATACTCCACAATAACCTATTTTGAAGCAGAATTCAAAAATAAAGATCAAAACATGGATACAATCAAAGATAGTAACATAATAGACAACTTGGATAAAAAGAAGAAAATTTTATTTTTTAGTGAATAGTGCCGTATTCGTGAATAGTGCCGTATTTGTTATTAGTGCCGTATACGTGAATAGTAACCCCGACACAAAAAGTTCCAAATTTGATAAAAAGTTCAGACCAATATTTCGACATAATGATATTGAAGAAATAATATCATTTACGAAGAAAATAACATCCCTTACCTCGCAAAGACAGTACTTCTGACTGGAATACTAGATATAGTACTGAAGGCACTTGCACCGTGTAGCAATACTCAAAGTGCTAAAATACTCATAAAATACGCTCAATATTATAGAGAGAGAAAGAGAGAAAACTTATGAATTCTGGTATGATTTTCAATTCTAACTAAGCACCATATTTATAGGAAAATGCTAAGAACGCCATAACAGACTAACCTGTTACCTGATGGCTTTACCTGCTACCATTCAAGCCTACCATATTTGAATAAAAATCTCAGCACATTTTCACCAACCAAAAGTGGGGCCCACCCATGTTTTAATAAAAATCATTTTATTTTCCGAAACTTCACCAATTTATAATAAATAGCCTTTTATCAGAAAAAATCAAATCTCTTGTGTTTTCCATAGGAAATTTAATTCTCTACAACTTTGTAGAAGAAAGTTTTTCCAAATTCCAATCAAAAAATACCTGAAATCCACAAACGGATAATTTTTAATACATCTATTCCGACAAAATACTGATAAAATACCTCAGCATTAATTCCTTAAATTATAACTACAATAAAATAAATATATCCCTCATTTATATCCACATAAAATAAATATTTTCTTATCATATAAATTAATAATTAATTATTCACAAATAATATTACAGAATCACAATTATGACAACCAGGCCGTTCCCAGAAAAGAGGGGGCTTTCTGATAAGGATTTCTCCTTTCTGGCTCACAATCAGGTGACCAAACCTCTCATTGACAGAACTTTATAGACATTGCCAATAATGTTATCTCATAATATTATTCAAATAATATGAATTATTAATCTGATAATGGGAAATACTGTGCAGTGACAATTATTGAAACAACAATAATATAAAATATCAACGCAGCAATTATTGAACCAATAAAATAAAATATTAAACAGTAATTACTGTAACAATTATTGAGTATTGCCTTCTTACGTAAGAATCAATAATTCAACAATACTGTGCAAAACTGTGTGCTACTGTGCAACCACGCATATTACTGTATTTTAACCATCGGGTATTCCAGCAGTGTTAACGGTAACAACTACGCCGTTATTTGTAAAAAATCAAATTTGTCATTTTCTTCATCCGACCGTTATCTGTTATTGGGCCCACAATGGTTGCGCCATCGTACGAATATTCCCCGACACAAAGAATATTCCACGACCAAACGAATATTCCCCGACAAATGAATATTTTATAACCACTTGTTTATTTTGAAAATTTTGCATATTTCACCCATAACCAAAGTATTATATCAAATTAATACCTTATTATTCACAATAATAAATAGAGAAAATTTGATTTTATTTATAATAAGTTGGGGTCTTACAACCTCCCCTCCTTATGAAATTTCGTCCTCAAAATTGACGTACGTACCTGGTGTTTCAAAAAGGTGAGGATACCTCGTTTTCATTTCTGATTCCAACTCCCAGGTCATTTCTTCAATAGCATGGTTTCTCCACAAAACCTTAACTTTTGGTATAACCTTCGTGCGTAGGACATGCTCTTTCCTATCCAAGATCTTAACATGTACCTCCTCGTAAGTTAAATCTTCAGCTATCTCGTCTGGTTCTAACTCAATAATGTGGTTCGGGTCTTTAACATATTTACGAAGCATAGATATGTGAAAAAAATTATAAACACGAGACATACTTGGAGGGAATACGAATCTATAGGCCACATTTCCTATTCGGTCAAGAATTTTAAATGGACCAACAAATCATGGATTGAGCTTTCCTCTCTTCCCAAATCTTGTAACTCCCTTCCATGGTGCCACACGTAACAATACATTATCCCCAATATTAAATTTCACGTCCTTCTGATGAAGATCCGCATAACTCTTTTGTCGATCCTGTGCCGTTTGTATACGTTGTCGAATCGTTTAGATCTTCTCTGTAGTCATTCGTACCAACTCTGGTCCCAACAATGTTGTTTTTCCCACCTCATCCAAACATACCGGAGAGCTACACTTTCGTCCATACAATGCTTCAAATGGAGCCACACCTATACTTGTGTGATAACTGTTGTTGTAGGAGAATTCCACCAATGGTAGGTACTTATCCCAACTCCCTTTGAAATTTAGGACACATAGTCTTAATAGATCTTTAAGAATTTGAATAGTCCTCTCTGATTGCCCGTTCGTTTGAGGATGGTATGCCGAACTGATCGTAAATCCATGCCCATAGCTTTCTGCAAGCTAACCCAAAATCGTGAAATGAATCTTGGGTCACAATCCAAAACTATGGATACTGGCATGCCATACAATCTTACAATCTCATTTACGTACATACTAGAAAGACGTTCAAGGAAATAAGTCTCACGTATAGGCAAGAAATGGGCAGACTTTGTTAATCTATCAACAATGACCCAAATCGCATCTATGCTTTGAGAAACCTTGGGAAGACCCGTAACAAAATTCATAGTAATGTGTTCCCACTTCCATTTTGGAATCTCAAGTGGTTGTAATAGACCCTTTGGTATTTGATGTTCCGCCTTTAAACGTTGAATGGTTAAACACCTCGAGATAAACTCCGCGATCTCTCTTTTCATATTACTCCACCAAAATGTATGTTGAAGATCATGCTACATTTTGGTACTCCCAAGATGGATTGCAAACGGTGTGTTGTCTGCCTCCATCATAATTCTATGCTTCAAGTCAGAATCGTTAGGAACACAAAGTCTAGAGTTGACTTTAAGTATTCCTTCTTCATCGATTCTTACTTCTGGAATAGCACCTTCTTTCACTTTCTTCTTCATACGCATCAGCTTAATGTCTGTAGCTTGAGCAGCTTTAACTTTATCAATTAAAGTTGGTTTTACTCGTATGTTTGATATCATCACGTGGGTACTTGGAGCCTTCATCTCTATCTCCATCCTTTGCAAGTCATATAAAATGGGCCTTTGTGTTAACAACTTTGCACTCGTACCCGCATATGATCTTCTGCTCAATGCGTCAGCTACTTTGTTCGCTTTTCTAGGATGATATTGGATGGTATGATCGTAATCTTTCAGCAGATCGAGCCAACGTCGTTGCCGCATGTTGAGTTCCTTTTGGTTGAAGAAATATTTTAGGCTTTTATGATCTGTATAGATCTCCACTTTCTCCCCATACAGGTAGTGTCTCCAGATCTTCAACGCGAAAACGACTGCTGCCAACTCCAAATCATGAGTAGAATAATTCCTCTCATATTCTTTGAGTTGTCGCGAAACATAGGCTATGACTTTCCCATGTTGCATGAGAACACATCCTAACCCTTTGCCTGAAGTATCACTGTAGATAACAAATCCATCCGAACCAGATGGTATTGTCAGAACAGGTGCCGAAATGAGTCTTCTTTTGAGTTCTTAAAAACTCTTCTCACAATCCTTGTTCCAACCGAATTTTATATCTTTACGAGTCAGCTGAGTTAACGGAGTAGCGATTCGAGAAAATCCTTCCACGAATCTCCGATAATAACCAGCTAAGCCCAGATAGCTACGTACTTCGATCACCGACTTCGGTTGCTCCCAACTTTGTATGGCTTCAATCTTCGTCGGGTCGACAGATAATTCATGTTTTGACACCACATGCCCAAGGAATGCTACTTCCTCAAGCCAGAACTCGTATTTCTTCATCTTGGCATATAGCTTGTTATCACAAAGCCTTTGCAGTACCAGCTTCAAATGGTGCTCATGATCTTCACGGCTTTTGGAATAGATGAGGATGTCATCAATAAAGACAACAACAAACTAATCCAAATATTCCTTAAATACACGGTTCATCATATCCATGAAAGCATCAGGAGCATTAGTCAATCCAAAAGACATGATTAAGAATTCATAATGCCCGTACCGAGTTCTGAAGGCAATCTTTGGAATATCCTCAGTTTTAATCTTCAGCTGATGATATCCAGAACGAAGATCGATCTTTGAAAAGAATTGTGCTCCTTGCAACTGGTCAAACAGGTCATTAATATGAGGTAGCGGATACCTATTCTTGATAGTTACATGATTCAATTCTCGGTAGTCGATACAAAGTCGAATACTCCTGTCTTTCTTCTTTACGAATAAAACAGGAGCACCCCAAGAAGATGTTCTAGGACGAATAAAACCGATGTCCAACAACTCCTGTAGTTGGACCTTTAACTCTTGAAGTTCAATAGGAGCCATTCGATATGGGGTTTTAGAAATGGGTTTTATACCAGATTCAAGGTCAATAAAGAATTCAACTTCACATTTTGGGGGTAGACCCAGAAGTTCTTCAGGAAATACGTCAGGAAATTCACTAACAACGGAAATAGTATTCAAATCTGACGTGTTTTTGTTCAAGTCTGTGACATGGGCTAAGAAAGCTTGACATCCATTTTTCAATAAACAAATAGTTTTATGGCTTGATATGATAGTGATTGACTTTAATGGTTTGTTTGTTTGAATTCGCATAATAGGTTGGTTAGGAATATAAAAACTAACAACCTTACGAAAACAATCAATTTTAGCATGATGCGTGGTTAACCAATCAATCCCTAAAACCACATCAAATGCAAGAATTTTCAACGAAATAAGGTCGGCAGGTAATGTGATGGTACCGACTTGAATCAAGCAAGATTTATAGACAGCAGATGTAATAAAAGTTTCTCCTAACGGAGTCTCAACAGATAAGTCAAGGTCTAATTTCTCCGGAGTCAAGTTTAAACATTGAGCACAAGCAGGAGAGATAAAAGAATGGGTAGAACCGGTATCTAATAAGGTATAAACTTCGCTAGAGTTTATGACTAGCTTACTCGTGATTACCTCGTTTGGATTCCTCGCGTTTTGTGCAGTCACGACAAATGCCCTTCCAGGAACCACCGACTTTGACTTGTCTGGGACAGACTTTGGAGTCACCATCCCTGTTGAACTTGGTTTCGCAACTAGACAATCTCTAGCTATATGACCTTCCTTTCCACAGTTATAACACACCTTGGATTGTTGTGGGCAGTTTGTGCTGATGTGTCCCTCTTTCTCGCATTTGTAACAAACGATCGGTGCTCGTTCTCCTCCCCTAGAAACAGTTGATGTTTGTGCTGACGTCTTCAGGTTATCATTGTTTTACCTCTTTTTCTTGAAATCTCCTCCGGACTCGCTCCTTCTATTATCACGGCCACGATTACCTCTAGAGTGGTTGCCGCTTTTGTCCAAATGTTTTCCTCCCTGCTGGTTTTCATTGCTCCGATGACCGCTTCCACCAGTATGACCCTGGTTGTGGTCCCTTGGTTGAACATACTCATTATCTTGCTCTAATAATTGAGTCCTATTTACAACATCTGAATATAAAGAAAATTTATGAGATATAAGATATTGCCGAATCTCGGGCTTTAGACCTCTCAGAAACATCCTCGTCATTCATTCCTCATTTTCGACCAAATGAGGTGCAAACCTGGATAACTCTATAAACTTCGTCTCGTACTGGGACACCTTCATGTTGTTTTGTTCCAGTCTGATAAACTCCACCTCCTTCATATGACGAATGCTTTCAGGAAAGTACTTGTCATTAAATAGTTTCTGAAACGTTTCCCAAGACATGCTGAGTGCGGTAGGCTGGGTACGCTTCATAGACTCCCACTAGTAGTCTGCCTCACCGCAGAACATAAAGGTGGCAAATGGAACCTTTTGTTCCTCCGTGCATCCCAAGACATCGAATATCTTGGTGATTTGCTTGAACCACGTTTTCGCCTTGATCGGATCCAGCTTTCCAATAAATTCTGGTGGTCCCAACTCCTTGAACTACTTGGCTATGACAAGCCACGAATTGCTATCATTTCCACCCGTATTATGTTCACGAGTCTCCCTTGTCTGATTTTGCGTGAACTGCAAAAAGCTTCTAAACATCCCATCATTCATCATTTGTTCGGTAGTGTTGTTTACAGGAGGAATATTACCTTCCTATTGCACGTTCCCCTGGGTGGTGATCAAAGGTGTCTCCACGGTCTCATTCACTCCATTATTAACGTTCTCAGCTGCCATTCTTAAATACTGCCATAAAATAAGGGTTAATAGTTGTGTCATATATTATCCCAATACTCTGATCGACCAAATAAATACCAAATAAACTTATTCAGGTCATACTAGCGAAGGAATTTCCCATCTCTCCCCTCCTAGTTCTTGTCTCACATCTCAGCCAGGGATCATATGTGACGCCCCCAAAATAGGTATACATCACCTATTCTGAGTCGCCAAATACATGGTACAGAATACAAATACAATCTTTAATATACAACAAGAGAGCTGTGAGTTTTAATACAAATACTGTCTTCTAGACAATATCCACTCTCAGAATAAGTCCTCATTACATTTATTGTCACACTATTTAACAGAATACTGAGGACTACTAGCTAATACTATCATCCGGACCATCACTCCGTTCCCCGACTCGTCCCAACTACGTTCTCATTTCCTAAAGAGAACAGTGAAAGAAATGGTGAGCTCAACTAGCCTAGTAAGAAATATTATGACAAAGATAATGCAGATTAAATTATCATTAGCCTTCAACAGTGTTAAACTGATAAAATATAACAAACATCAAGTTTAACTGCAGCGGAACAAGTAATCCATTAGAAGAGTCAAGTAGAGAATAAAATCTACTATCTTCTATGATTTAAAAGGTTTTTCATGACTTTTATCGCTGAGACTCAGCTTAATAAATAATTCACATCATCGAATCACCTCTGCACTACGGCCAAGGATATTCTTTAGTATCACGACCACAATTATCCATGCACTACGTGCCAAGAATATTTGTGTATTCATTAATGGTCGTGATCATGCCAACAACTGTCCATCAATGCACTACGGGCCAATGAGGACTTTTATCACATCATTTGTAACATTACGGTCATGATTACACCGAATAATCCCTGGTCATAATCATACCAAGTCCATCTATGCACTATAGGCCACAGATGACTTTCAAAAAAAAATATAAACATGAGGATGATGACAATGATATAAGAATTCAATAAAACTAGTTCAAGAATTAATTTATCCAGGAACTAATAATGTCCAAATTGTCAACATGATACTGCTTTGTAGAGTAAAATTCAAGAATGCTCAGAAGAATATTTCCATGAAAAGATATTGGATAAAGCGCAAATATCATGGATATTCCACTAATTTCATGGAGTATAGAAGTCAAAACTTTAACCAACTGAGTATAATAAAAAATGGATTAACAAAAGAAATCACCATGCATGCGGTACTTCGCATAGACAGGTTATTCCAACAGAATACTAAATAACGGAACCAGGTCAGGCGAAATTCGCACCGACGGGATGTTCTAACAGAATAATAAAGAATGGAATAACAACAAAAATCACCATGTATGCAGTACTTCACATAGACAGGTTATTCCAACAGAATATTAATAAGGACGGAATCAGGTCCGGTGTAAAATGCACAGACAAGATATTCGAACAGAATAATAATAAAGACGGAACAAGGTCCGGCGTAAAACGCACAGACAAGATATTCCAACAGAATAATAAAGACGGAATAATAGAAGAATGTCACCAAGTATAGGGTAGCCTGCGTATACAGGTTATTCCAACAGAATAATAAAGAATGGAATAACATAAGTTCTCTTCATGAATACAAAAGAATAACACCCCTTACGAGTACAACAAATAATATTCCCTACCTTAAGAAGAATAGTACTAAATATATAAGTAGTGAAGTAGCAGAATACTTTCTTCTTTCTCTCTATAATTTATCTCTCTAGAGTTTAAGTGAATTCGTAAGAAAATAATGAAGGACTGAGCTTCTATTTATAGAAAATTGGACTGCATAGTAACTAACTCATGAACGGTCCAGATTGATTTACTTTAATCTGATGGTCCATATTTAAAGCAAAATCTTTTAAATAAAATATAATATATTCTATTTATAATCTAATAAAACGAATAACTTTATAAAAGATTTTACTATGCAAACACTATGCAGGCACTATACAAACACTATGCATAATAAAATATAATATATTCTAATTATTGTCTAATAAAACAGATAACTTTATAAAAGTATTCTGTTTTATATAAAAAGATTTTCTGTATTATTACATTAATAATACCAACAAAACTGAGTGACTTATCACGTAAGCATCAATAATTAATACCGTGTGCTACTATGCAACCACGCGTGTTACTGTACTTTTGACACCGGGTGTTTCAACAATTAACGGTAAAACTTTCGACGTTATTTTCATAAATTATTTTTGTCGTTTTCTCAATCCGACAATAATTCCGTTGTGGGGTTCACCAATGATTGTACCGTTGTACGAATATTCCCTGTTAAAATGAATATTCCCCGACCAATCGAATATTATATAACAACTTGCGTACTTTGAAAAAATTTTTAAATATTACCCACAACTATAACATTATATCAATTTCCCTCCATAATATTCAAAAATAATATTTATAGAAAATTCATCTTTATTCAAAAAATTGGGGTTTTACAATCTCCCCTTCTTATGAAATTTTGCCCTCGAAATTAGGGTACATACCTGGTATGCCGAAGAGGTAAGGATACCTTGATTTCATTTCAGATTCTAACTCCAAAGTCAATTCCTCAACATCGTGGTTTTCCCACAAAACTTTGACTTGAGGTATAACCTTGGTGCGTAGAATATGTTCCTTCTTATCCGAGATTTGAACAGGAACCTCTTCATACATCAAATCTTCCGCTGTTTCATCCGGTTCTAACTCAATAATGTAGTTCAGGTCTTCCACATATTTACGTAGCATGGATATGTGACATACTTGGCGGTAAAGTGAGTCTATAGGCCACAGTTCCTACTCGATCAAGGATTAAAAATGGGTCGATGAATCGAGGATTGAGCTTTCCCCTCTTTCCAAATCTCGTAACTCCTTTCCATGGAGCAACACGTAATAACTCATGATCTCCTATATCGAATTCCAAATCATTTCGATGAAGATCAGCATAACTCTTTTGTCGATCTTGTGAGGTTTTTATACGTTGTCGGATCATTTGAATCTTTTCTGTAGTCATACGTACCAACTCCAGTCCCAACAACGTTGCTTCTCCCACCTCATCCCAGCATACTAGAGAACGACACTTTCTTCCATACAACGCTTCGAATGGAGCCATGCCAATACTTGTTTGATAATTGTTGTTGTAGGAAAACTCCACCAATGGTAAGAACTTGTCCCAACTTCCCTTGAAATCAAGGACACGGAGTCTTAATAGATCTTCAAGAGTTTAAATAGTCCTCTCTGACTGTCCGTCCGTCTGAGGATGATATGCCGAGCTAAATCGTAAATCTGTGCCCATAGCTTTTTTCAAACTAACCCAAAATCGTGAAGTGAATCTTGGGTCTCGATTAGAAATAATGGATACTGGCATACCATGTAGTCTTACAATCTCATTTATGTACATACGAGCAAGACATTCAAGTGTATAAGTTTCTCGTATCGGTAAGAAATGAGCAGACTTGGTCAATCTATCAACAATGACCCATATCGCATCTATACCTTGAGAAACCTTAGGAAGACCGGTAACGAAATCCATGATAATGTGCTCCCACTTCCATTCTGGAATTTCAAGTGGTTGCAATGGACCTTTTGGAACTTTATGCTTCGCCTTGACTCATTGGCACGTTAGACACCTTGAGATAAACAGCGCCATCTCTCTCTTCATATTGCCCCACCAAAATGTATGTCGAAGATCATGATACATTTTGGTACTCCCAGGATGGATTGCAAATGGTGTGTTGTGCACCTCTATCATGATTTTATACTTTAAATCAGGGTCGTTAGGAGAAAAAAGTCTGGAGTTAACTCGAAGTATTCCTTCTTCATCGATTCTTGCTTCCGGCATAGCACCTTCTTGCACTTTCTTCCTCATACGCATCAGCTCCAGGTCTGTAGCTTGATCAGCTTTAACTTTATCAATTAAAGTTGGTTTTACTCGTATATTCGCCATCATCACATGGGTCCCTGAAGTCTTTAACTCTATCTCCATCCTTTGTAAGTCACACAAAATGGGTCTTTGTGTTGACAATATTGTACTCGTACTTGAATATGATCTTCTACTCAATGCGTCAGCTACCACGATCGCTTTTCCAGGATGGTATTGGATGGTATGATCATAATCTTTCAATAGTTCAAGTCAACGACGTTGTCGCATGTTGAGTTTCTTTTGAGTGAAGAAATATTTGAGGCTTTTATGATCCGTAAAGATCTCCACCTTCTCCCCATACAAGTAATGCCTCCAAATTTTAAGTGCGAAGACAACAGCTGCTAACTCTAGGTCATTAGTAGGATAATTCCTCTCATATTCTTTGAATTTTCGTGAGGCATAGGCTATGACTTTCCCATGTTGTATGAGAACACATCCTACCCCTTTGCCCGAAGCATCACTGTAGATGAAAAATCCCTTCGAAACATATGGTATTGTCAGAACAGGTGCTGAAATGAGTCTCCTCTTGAGTTCCTGAAAACTCTTCTCACATTCCTCGCTCCAACCGAACTTTGTATCTTTTCGAGTCGGCTGAGTTGGTGGAGTAGCGATTCGAGAAAACCCTTCTACGAATCTCCGATAATAACCAGCTAAGCCGAGAAAGCTACGTACTTCGGCCACTGATTTAGGTTGCTCTCAGCTTTGAATAGCTTCAATATTTGCTAGGTCAACAGATATTCCATGACTTGATACCACGTGCCCAAGGAATGTTACTTCCTCAAGCCAGAACTCGCATTTCTTCAACTTGGCATAAAGCTTGTATTCACGAAGCTTTTGGAGTATCAGCCTCAGGTGTTGCTCATGATCTTCACGGCTTTTGGAATAAATAAGGATGTCATCAATAAAGACGACCACAAAGTGATCTAAATATTCCTTGAATAGTTGGTTCATCATATCCATGAAGGCAGCAGGAGCATTAGTCAATCTAAAGGACATGACTAGGAATTCATAATGCCCGTACCGAGTTCTAAAAGTCGTCTTTGGAATGTCATCGGTTCTAATCTTCAATTGGTGATATCCGGAATGAAGATCAATCTTTGAAAAGAATTTGGCTCCTTACAACTGGTCAAACAGGTCATCAATACGTGGCAATGGGTACCTATTTTTGATGGTGACATGATTCAACTCCCAATAATCAATACAAAGTCACATATTCCCATCTTTCTTCTTCATGAATAGAACAGGAGCACCCCAAGGAGAAGTACTAGGATGAATAAAGCCAATGTCTAACCATTCCTACAGTTGAGTCTTTAACTCCTGAAGTTTAATAGGAGTCATTCGATATGGGGCTTTGGAAATGGGTTTTTTATCGGGTTCAAGGTCGATACAAAAATCAATTTCACGCTCTGGGGGTAGGCCAGGACGTTCTTCAGGGAATACGTCAGGAAATTCATTAATAATATAAATATCATTCAAATTGACGTTTTTTTGTTTAGATCTATGACGTGGGCTAAGAAAGCTTGACATTCGTTTTTCAATAAATGAATAGCTTTATGGCTTGAGATGACCATGGTTGATTTTAATGGTTTGGTCGCTTGAATTCGCATAATAGGTTGATTAGGAATATGAAAGCTAACAACCTTACGAAAACAATCAATTTTACCATGATGAGTAGTTAACCAATCAATCCCTAGAATCACATCAAATGCAAGTATTTTTAATGAAATAAGATCGACAGGTAATGTGAGGGTACCGATTTGAACCAAACAAGACTTATAAACAGTGGATGTAATGAAGGTTTCTCCCAATGGAGTTTCTACAGATAAGTCAAAGTCTAATTTCTCCGGAGTCAAATTTAATCATTGAGCGCAAGTAGGAGAAATAAAAGAATGGGTAGAACTGGTACCAAATAAGGTATAGACTTCGCTAGAGTTTATGATAAGCTTACCCGTGATGACCTCATTCGGGTTCCTTGCTTTCTGGGAGGTCACAAAAAACGCTCTCCCTTGCACTACCGGCTTTGAATTTTCTGGGACGACCTTTGGTTCCTCCATCCTGGCTGAACTTGTCTTCGGTGAACGACAAAATCGAGCTAAGTGACCTTCTTTTCCATAATTATAACATGCTTTGGACGGCATCGCGCAGTTTGGACTGATGTGTGAAGCATAGGATAGGTGGTCGTTCTCCTTCATTAACAACAAGTGTTGGTGCTGACGTCCTTCCATCATTGTTGAATCTCCTTTTCTTAAAATGTCCATTTTTACTGTCTTGGCCATGATTACCACCAAAGTGGTTACCATTTTTGGCATGTTGATTCCCTCCACGTTTGTTGTCACCGTTTCGATGACTGATACCACTTGTATTTTCATGCTGCCGACTGCTTTCTCTAGGTTGCGTTGACTCGTTACCGCGCTCCAATAATTGAGCCCTATTTACAATTTTTGAGTACAAACACAGTTTATGAGAAATAAGATATTGACGTATCTCCGGTTTCAAACCTCTTAAAAACATTCGCGTCATTCGCTCCTCATTATCGACCAAATGGAATGTAAACCGGGATAACTCTACAAATTTAGCCTCGTATTGCGACACGATCATATTATTTTGTTCCAATTTGATAAACTCCACTTCTTTCATGTGACGAATACTCTTGGGAAAGTACTTGTCCTTGAATAGCTCTTGGAACTTCTCCCAAGAAATCTTGAGTGCGTCAGGCTGGGTACATTTTACAGATTCTCACCTGTAATCTGCCTCTTCACGCAACATGAAGGTGGCGAAGGGAACCTTTTGCTCCTTGGAGCATCCCAAGACATCAAATATCTTGGTGATCTGCTTTATCCATGCTTTCGCCTTAAGTGGTTTTGGCTCTCCAATAAACTTCGGTGGTCTCAGCTTCTTAAACTGTTTAGCGGTGACCGTCCGAGAGTTTCTAGTGTTTCCACCTACATTTTGGATAGGAGCCGCTCTCGCCTGATGTGGCATGAATTGCATAAAGCCTCTGAACAATCCATCATTCATAATTTGGTCAGTGTTGTTGTTTACATGAGTATTGTCGCCTTCCTGATGCACATTCTCCTGATTATTGATATGTGGAGACTCAACGGTTTCTTGTGCTCCATTGCTATTCTCAACATTCTTGGATGTCATTTTCAGATACTGCCACAAAACAAAAGTTAATTAATATATAACATATTATCCCTATACTTTGACCGACCAATTAAATACCAAATAAACTTAGGTAGGTCATACTAGCGAAAGAATTCCCCATCTCTCCCCTCCTAGTTCTAGTCTCACATCTTATCCAGGGATCATATCCCTAAGCTTTGATACCAACTGTGACGCCCCCAAAATAGGTATACATCACCTATTCTGAGTCGCCAAATACATGGTACAGAAAACATATACAATCTTTAATATACAACAAGAGAGCTGTGAGTTTTAATACAAATATTGTCTTCTAGACAATATCCACTCTTAGAATAAGTCCTCATTACATTTATTGTCACACTATTTAACAGGATAGTGAGGACTACTAGTTAATTCTATCATCCGGACCATCACTCCGTTCCCCGACTCGTCCCAGCTACGTTCTCATTTCCTGAAGAGAACCGTGAAAGAAAGGGTGAGCTCAACTAGCCCAGTAAGAAATATTATGAAAAAGATAATGCAGATTAAATTATCATTAGCCTACAACAGTGTTAAATTGATAAAATACAACAAACATCAAGTTTAACTGCAGCAGAACAAGCAATCCATTAGAAGAGTCAGGTAGAGAATAAAATCTACTATCTTCTATGATTTAAAAGGTTTTTCATGACTTTTAACGCTGAGACTCAGCTTAATAAATAAGTCACATCATCGAATCACCCATGCACTACGGCCAAGGATATTCTTTAGTATCACGACCACAATTATCCATGTACTACGGGCCAAGAATATTTGTGTATTCATTAATGGTCATGATCATGCCAACAACTGTCCATCAATGCACTACGGGACAATGAGGACTTTTACCACATCATTTGTAACACTACGGTCATGATTACATCGAATAATCCCTGGTCATAATCATACCAAGTCCATCTATGCACTACAGGCCACAGATGACTTTCAAAAAAATATAAACATGAGGATGATGACAATGATATAAGAATTCAATAAAACAAGTTCAAGAATTAATTTATCCAAGAACTAATAATGTCTAAATTGTCAACATGATACTGCTTTGTAGAGTAAAATTCAAGAATGCTCAGAAGAATATTTCCATGAAAAGATGCTGGATGAAGCGCAAATATCAAGGATATTCCACTAATTTCATGGAGTATAGAAGTCAAAACTTTAACCAACTGAGTATAATAAAGAAAGGAATAACAAAAGAAATTACCATGCATGCGGTACTTCGCATAGACAGGTTATTCCAACAGAATACTAAATAACGGAATCAAGTCAGGCGAAATTCGCACCGACAGGATGTTCCAACAGAGTAATAAAGAATGGAATAACAACAGAAATCACCATGTATGTGGTACTTCGCATAGACAGGTTATTCCAATAGAATATTAATAAGGACGGAATCAGGTCCGGCGTAAAACCGATAGATAGGATATTCTAACAGAATAATAATAAAGATGGAACCAGGTCCGACGTAAAATGCACAGACAGAATATTCCAACAGAATAATAAAGACGGAATCAGGTCCGACATAAAATGTACAGACAGGATATTCCAACAAAATAATAAAGACGGAATAATAGAAGAATGTCACCAAGTATAGGGTAGCCCGTGTATACAGGTTATTTCAACAGAATAATAAAGAATGGAATAACATAAGTTCTCTTTGTGAATACAAAAGAATAACACCCCTTACGAGTACAACAAATAATATTCCCTACCTTAAGAAGAATAGTACTGAATATATAAGTAGTGAAGTAGCAGAATACTTTCTTCTTTCTCTCTATAATTGATCTCTCTAGAGTTTCAGTGAATTCGTAAGAAAATAATGAAGGAATGAGCTTCTATTTATAAAAAAATGGACTGCATAGTAACTAACTCATGAACGGTCCAGATTGATTTACTTTAATCTGACGGTCCATATTTAAAGCAAAATCTTTTAAATAAAATATAATATATTCTATTTATAATCTAATAAAATGAATAACTTTATAAAATATTTTACTATGCAAACACTATGCATAATAAAATATAATATATTCTAATTATTGTCTAATAAAACAGATAACTTTATAAAAGTATTCTGTTTTATATAAAAAGATTTTTTATATTATTACATTAATAATACCAACAAAACTGAGTGACTTATCACGTAAGCATCAATAATTAATACCGTGTGCTACTATGCAACCACGCGTATTACTGTACTTATAACACCGAGTATTTCAACAGTTAATAGTAAAACTTCCGTCATTATTTTCATAAAGTATTTTTGTCGTTTTCTCATTTCGACAATAATTCCGTTGTGGGGTCCACTAATGATTGTGCCGTTGTACGAATATTTCCTGTTAAAACAAATATTCCCCGACCAATCGAATATTATATAACAACTTACGTACTTTGCAAAATTTATAAATATTACCCACAACTATAACATTATATCAATTTCCCTCCATAATATTCAAAATTAATATTTATAGAAAATTCATCTTTATTCAAAAAGTTGGGGTTTTACATCATATCCTTAAGCTCTGATACCAACTGTGACGCCCTCAAAATAGGTACACATCACCTATTTTGAATCGCCAAATACATGGTATAGAAACAAATACAACTTCATTAATACAATTGTCGTGCAAAATACGACAACACATATACTGTGAGTTTGAATACAAATATTGTCTAATAGAGAGTATAAAAACTCAAAAGGAGTCCTCATTACAATTATTGATACACTATTTTACAAAATAGTGAGGACTATTAAAACAACTATCTTGAATCATCACTCTATACCCCGGCTAGTTCCTGCTAAATTCTCTCCTCTTGAGAAGAACAATGGAACAAAAAAAAAGGGTGATCTCAACTAGCCCAGTAAAGAATATTATGACTAAGATAATATACAACAAATTATCATTAGTCTTCAACAGGGAATAATCTGATAAAATATAATAGACAACAAGTTTTAGATCAACAACTGCAACGGAAATAACAATCCTTTAGAAGAGTCAAGTAGAGAAAGAATTCTACTATCTTCTAAGATTTAAAAGTCCATCATCAATATTTTATCCCTGTAACATCAATCAATATACATCTTGAATAAAATATTCATCTTTGCACTACAGGCCAAAGATATTCATTTGTATCATCAGTTGGTCATGTTCATCTCAACACCTGTTTATCTTTGCACTACGGCCAAAAATATTCATTAGGTAATCATTAATCTTTGCACTACAGATCAAAGATATTCATTAATATCATCATTTAGGACTGAGGATGATGAAAAATATCTTAAAGAAAACGAATCCAGTGAGATAAAAGAACAAATATTAGGGATTCGTATTACAGTTTATTCAAGTTCAATAATACTCCATAATAACCTATTTTGAAGCAGAATTAAAAAATAAAGATCAAAACATGAATACAATCAAAGATAGTAACCATAATAGACAACTTGGACAAAAAGAAGAAAATTTCATTTTTCAGTGAATAGTGTCATATTCATGAATAGTGTCGTATACGTGAATAGTGTCATATACGTGAATAGTAATCTCGACACAAAAAGTTCTAAATTTGATAAAAAGTTCAGACCAATATTTCGGCATACTGATATTGAAGAAATAATATCATTTACGTAGAAAATAACATCCCTTACCTCGCAAAAATAGTACTTCTGACTGGAATACTGGATATAGTGCTGAAGGCACTTGCACCGTATTGCAACACTCAAAGTACTAAAATACTCACAAAATACCCTCGATATTATAGAGAGAGAAAGTGAGAAAACTTATGAATTCTGGTGTGATTTTCAATTCTAACTAAGCACCCTATTTATAGGAAAATGCTTAGAACGCCATAGCAGACTAACCTGCTACCTGATGGCTTTACCTGCTACTATTCAAGCCTACCACATTTGAATAAAAATCTCAGCACATTTTCAGAAACCAAAAGTGGGGCCCACCCATGTTTTAATAAAAATCATTTTATTTTCCGAAACTTTAACAGTTCATAATATATAGCCATTTTATCAGAAAAATTCAAATATCATGTGCTTTCCATAGGAAATTTAATTCTCTACAACTTTGTAGACGAAAGTTTTTCCAAATTCCAATAAAAAAATATCCAAAATCCATAAACGGATAATTTTTAATACCTCTATTCCGACAAAATACTGATAAAACACCTTTGCATTAATTCCTTCAATTATAACCACAATAAAATAAATATATCCCTCATTTATATCCACATAAAATAAATATTTCCTTATCATATAAATCAATAATTAATTATTCATAAATAATATTACAGAATCATAATTATGACAACCAGGCCGTTCCCAGGAAAGAGGGGGCTTTCCGATAAGGATTTCTCCTTATTGGCGCGCAATTAGGTGACCAAACCTCTCCTTGAAAGAACTTTCTAGACATTGCCAATAATGCTATCTCATAATATTATTCAAATAATATGAATTATTAATTTGATAATGGGAAATACTATACAGTGACAATTATTGAAACAACAATAATATAAAATATCAACGCAGTAATTATTGAACCAATAAAATAAAATATTGAACAATAATTACTGTAACAATTATTGAGTAGTGCCTTCTTACGTAAGAATCAATAATTCAACAATACTGTGCAAAACCGTGTGTTACTATGCAACCACGCGTATTATTGTATTTTAACCACCGGGTATTCCAGCAGTGTTAACGGTAACAACTACGCCGTTATTTGTAAAAACTCAAATTTATCATTTTCTTCATCCGACCGTTATCCGTTATGGGGCCCACAAATGGCTGCACCGTCTTACGAATATTCCCCGACAGAAAAAATATTCCATGACCAAACGAATATTCCACGACAAATGAATATTTTATAACCACTTGCTTATTTTGAAAATTTTGCACATTTCACCCATAACCAAAGTATTATATCAAATTAATACCTTATTATTCACAATAATAAATAGAGGAAATTTGATTTTATTTATAATAAATTGGGGTCTTACAGTAACGACCAAAACAATACATTATAGGACAAGCATATTATATATATAAATAAAGTAATTATAGTATATATTAAAAAAGTCGTTGAGATTGATTGGTGGCGAATTATGATGATGTATAGGATCTTACCCGCTAGGGACATTTATCATGGACCTTCCACCATTTAAAAAATTCATTGGTGGTGAATTGCAATGATGTATTGGATCTGGCCCGCTAGGGACATTTATCATGGACCTTCCACCATTTAAGGAATTCATTGGTGGCAAATCACGATGATGATGTATAGGATTTGGTCCGCTGGGAACAGTTATCATGGACCTTCCACCATTTAAGGAATTCGTTGGTGGCAAATCACGATGAGGATGTATAGGATTTGGTCCGCTGGGAACAATTATCATGGAACTTCGACTATTTAAAGAATTCATTGGTGGCGAATAAGGATTATTTATAGGATCTGGTCCGCTAGGAGAACTCCTCATGGACCTTCCACCATTTATGGATTTCATTGGAGGTGGTGAATGACAGTTATGTAAAGGATCTGGTCCACCAGGGACACTTCTCATGGACCTTCCACCATTTATGGAGTTCATTGGCGGTGAAGAATTGTTATGTAGAGGATCTGGTCCGCCAGGGACACTTCTCATGGACCCTCCACCATTTAAAAAATTCATTGGCGGTGAATGATAATGATGTATAGGATCTGGTCCGCTAGGAATATTTATCATGGACCATCCAACACCAAAGAATTATTTGGTGTTGACTTACACACTCATGGACAATATTGAGAAGACAAGTAAAAACGAAAGCAAGCTTCTGACTATAATTGAATAAGTCATGTCTACTAATAACACTAATGATGAAATAGAAAAATTAATTTGTCACTTTCTGTTTAGCGATTGCTCCTATAAATAGGATTGTGAAATGGGAGATAGAACTACAATTATGATATGAAATTAATTAATGAATTAATAAGGAGTATATTTCTGATTTAAATTAATTTCTAAAAGATTATGATCAGAAATTTATTATTAGATAACAAAAATTTATATTGAATGTCAACATGTAGTGACTCGTGTGTTATTTCCCAACTTAATCTTGCGTTGAGCCAGAGAATTGCTTCATCTCTCGGCACTCAAAGGGAATATTATCGTCCCAGAAGCTTTTGGCTACGACTCCTCAGGCTGCAATGTTACTCTGCCTTGCTTGTATGAATATGTTTTTTTGTAAAGGACACACAGAGATGATAATTTTTATATGATTCCAATACTAGAAATTTGACATAAATAGCCAACAGATTAAGAATAATATAACTGCCAGTATCTATAGGCAAAAAATGAAGAAGTGCAATGGTAGAAAAGTGATGTTATTTGGTTGAAAAAAGCTACAACATGAAATTTTTTGGTTCAACTGACACTATTCATTGCCTTCGTAAAACCTAATCTATTTGAGTTTATATTTAGAATCCTATTGAACGTCTTTGTTTCCTAACAAAATGTGACAACACGAAAATGTAGAAAATCTTAAATGATTAAATTAAGGGTTAAAGTTTAAAACTTAGAGTGGAAATGGATGATTTATTTAAAATTTTTAAGAAGAACCTATATGGTTAATTAAGTTAAGTATATGAGAAACAATATAAAACTATGTTAGAAATTAACATAGCTTCAATAAAAGCTTTGAATGGTAAGTGAAATAAATAATAATCAATAAATGATTAGCTAATATGATTAATCAATAAAAAGAAGAGTAAGTTAAAACTCAAAATTTGAGTTAGGGAAAGAATTTTGAAGTACGGACTGCTATGTTGAATCCGGAGCATCAAGTTGGTAAGAAATACTGTAAACACAAAATGTGTTGGGGTTGACTTTTTAGTCACAGTCAATAGTTGACTTTTATGGAGAAAAGTCCAACTTAAAATTCAGAGATGAATTTGAAGAAAAGTATGTGTCCATGACGTTGGGAGCGTCGAATTTTGTAGGAATCGACTATAAACTCGAAATTTTGATTTTTCGGGTCTGAAAGTCAAAGACGGGATTAAACACGTAAAAAGAGAAATTAAAAACGGAACTCACAAGGGCCAAATCTGCTGGAAATTCCAGCACATGGGTTAGATGACCAATTCCCACCTACTCCACCAACTCTTACTTAACCACTCTCTTTCTCTCTAAATTATTTAGATAAGGAAAGGAAAGAGAAAGAAGCATTATTACTTTCATTTTCTCACACACACCCGACCAAATAGGGATCGAAGAAGAGAGGGAGGGTTGCCATGGATGGAAGAAAGTGAGGAGAAAGGAAGAAGGAAAGAAGAAACCATGGATTTCTCCATAATTCTCACCCAAAAACCCCAGTGAAAGCTTTAGAGCTTGAGAGGGAATGAAAGAGGGGGAGGTTAGCCATGGGAAGAGAGGAAGAAGAAATCAAGAGGAAGACCGAGCACTAAAGGTATCAAAATCTCCTAAACTCAAAACTCTAGCTAGTTTAATGTGTTTTTGTTATGATTGTTTTAGATCAAGTGTTGAACTTATGATTTTGAACCATATGAGGGTAAATCTACATAATATATGATGTTTTATGGTTAGATCTTGCCATTTCTAGGGTTGATGAGCTTGAACAAAGAAGAAAAATGAAAATAGTTTTTAAAACTTAGACAATCCAGTGGACTGCTGCCCTTAAATAGAAACTTTGGGGTTAGCTAGAGTACTATAAAAATTATGGTCTTTTGGTATGTTGTAGTACACTGATTAAACTTTCCATAGAATCCAGAACGGACTAATTCCGACTTCGGAGAAAAGAGTTATGTTATTTTAAAGTTGCTGAGTCAAAACTGGAAAACCAACTCGAGTCAGTCACTTTACACAGAATTTCTAGAATTCTGTGTTTAGAATTTGGAAATGGTCAAAGAATAAAAGTTGTAGTCCCGGAAGTTAGCTTCGCGTGGGTTCAAGAATTGCTCAAAAATATTTTAAAATAAAAAAGTTATGACTGTTTTAGCGAGAGAGGGTAAATCTGGCAAAAAGTTGAAAAAAACTACAATGAACGCACACTTTTGGCGCTCTGTTTGGGTAGCCTATCATACCTGTAACCCAGCCCTTATATTTTTTTAAAATACTTTGGTATGCCATGTATAACATATCCAAAAATCAGATTAATCGGAATTACGAGTAACGCGTACAAAAATCGCAAAGTAGCTATTTTGATATGCGCAACCGCAGCTGGGCAGCACCAGCCGTGCAGCAGCAAGGCCAAGCGCACTCGGCTCCTGTTGGCGCCGCCGGTGCCTGCTGTGCAGGCTACTTACTTGGGTTTTGACACACTATTTTTGATGGGTTCCTTAATTGGTTTTCGCGGTTTAAATTTTTCTAAAATACTATGACATGAGGTCTATAACATGCCCAAAATTTCGATGTTATATGACTTAGGATTTGAAAATTAAAAATGAGCGAACATGCATGTTAGAACTTAAATTTGAGCGAACGCCGAGCGTCAGCGCATCGAGCGACTTTGACGTTCGACGTTCCGAATCGCGTTCCGGCTAAATAATAAGTCACAATAAATCTAATAAAGTCCTACGGGACAAGATTTGACTATAAGTGATATTTTATGCCTAGATTTTTCCTTTCGGGCATAAATAAAATAATAAAAATATGTATAAATATAAATTACATGTTTAAGCAAAATAAAAATTAAGGTTGCCTATAAAATTATTTCGTGGTGCAACAAAGGGCGAGAAACCTTTAAAATTTTGTATTAATCATAAAAATGATATTTTGAGGTTTTCGGGGCTCAAAAGAAGATTTTTGAGCTGAGATTTATGTAACAGGGTATATATATATATATATATATATATATATATATATATATATATATATATATATATATATATATATATATACCGCCGGTTGCTCCCTCTAGAAGAAAGCACAGGCATAAAGATAAGCATATTGAGTCACATAAAAGTCATAAACGACGTAAGAAACGGTATAGTCACCACAGAGATAAAAGTAATAATCAAGATACTTTCTATAATAAGCCTAAGTCATCTAAGAAAAAATCATACAAAAAATCAAAAACTTATGATAAGAGTAAAATTGTCTATCACAATTGTGGTCAGAAAGGTCATTACAAAAGTGAGTGTAGAGTTAAACAAAAATTAGCACAATTGAATATTTCAACCGAAGATACAGAACAATTATTAGAGTTAATGAGAATCGATATATATACATATATATATATATATATATATATATATAATACAATTATTTGTAAAACAAAAAATAAAGCGAATTTGTTAGCATGATAAAATATTTGTATATGAGGCCACATTTAGTGTTGACTCATGAACGGACAAACTGATATAAAAATTATTTAAAATAAAGAAATAATATAGTAAGTTGAGTTTTACTATAAAAGCTATGTCCCCAAATTTACGAGTAAAGGTAAAAGATATTTCTGAAATGGAATAAAAATAATGTAATCTTCAAGATGTAAAATATTTACATCTTAAAATGTGTGAGACCTTAATAAGCGATTAAAATATTATTAAATGATTAATAATATTAGTAAATGATTTGAATATTATTAAATGATTAATAATATTAGATA